>JAVRXN010000010.1:57829105-58429105 GCA_033556935.1 Timema podura | reverse complement strand
TTATTATTTAGCACCGCGTCTTACTACCCGTTTGGGTTATACGCTTAAGTACTAATTACGCTAATGGATTAGGAATTGGGAATGTTTTAATTTAGAGGAAGTGAACCCGCATTTGCGTGGAGGGAGAGTGGAAAACCATTTAGGAAAAACCACCCCCAGTTCACCCGACCGAGATTTGAGCCTTGATCTCCCCGTCCTCAGCAGTCAAGCTAACATGACTAGTGCGTTAGCCAACTATACCACCGAGGCGGGTGCTTGCAAATGTCTAGATTTCGCGCTTTGTAAATGTGAAAAAGAAAAGAAGGTTCCAAAATTAGAGCAAACGTTTATAAAAGACTAAACAATGACCCGAAAAATGGTTATAAGTCAATTAATGTTGAAGTATCCAGAAATTTAGCATTGAAAGAAAAAAGAAAACTCAGGGGAAAGTATTGGAGAGAGAAATAAATTATAAGGAACAAAAAATACTGAAAAAGAATGGAATGAATGGAAAATGTGTGGTAGGTGAGATAGATAAAGAGTATAAATACTATGAAGAAGACATGACATTAGAAGCAAATAATGTTGTGGCTTCAACAGCCTATCAGAATGCAACATCAAGTTCGCAAATGCGCATAAAACTGCTTCTGTAGCTTTAGTATGTGATCGAACTGGTGTTTCTGATAGAGCTACTTCAGCAATTGCAAGCGCAGTTCTTCAGGATATTGGTCTCATTAGTGAAGAGGACAAAAGTAAAGTAATTGATAGAATGAAGATTAGAAGAGAAAGGTCAAAGAATTGAAAAAAACTGCAATGAAAAAACTACAACTAACAAGGGACTTTATTTTGATGGAAGACGAGACAAAACCGTATTACATGAAAAGACAGAGAGCAAATATTACAGGAAAACCGTTGTAGAAGAACATGTGTCACTTATTGAAGAGCCTGGATCGAAATATTTGGGACATGTGTCACCACATTCTAGCACTGGAAAGGATATAAAGGATAGCATTGTGTCGTTTTATAATGTTAATAACCGACCACTAAACATAACTACTGTAGAATGTGATGAAACTGTGACTAACACTGGAACAACTAATGGTGTCATTTCTTTACTAGAAAAATAAATAGGAAAGCCGCTACAAAGAATGATTTGTCTATTTCATGGAAATTAACTGCCTTTACGTCACCTCTTTTGGGATGGAAAGTCAAAAGGACCAAATGAGTTTGGTGGTGAAATAGGCAAGAAACTTGAGAACTATTAAGAACTCCCAGCAATTGAATTCACACCAATTGAAAATAGCCTACTACCTTGGAAGTTATGAGTGACTTAAGCACAGACCAAACATATTTATTGGAAATGTGCCATGCACTCTCTAGTGGTATGTGCTCTTATAATCTATCTATGAGGAAACCAGGTAAGCTAGCGCATTCAAGGTGGCTGACAATGGCAAATCACCTACTTCGTTTGTATATGGGGACAGAAAATCCACCAGAAAATCTTTATACGATGGCAGAGTATATTCTTAAAGTATATGCACTGTTTGGTTCAACATAAAGCTGAAACCATCATGTATTCATGGCTCAAAGCCCTTATGGAGATTTATAAAGTATTCCTGTTACCTCCCAGTGCACCTTCGGAATGTAATTGATCCAGTCATTCAAAGAAATTCCTACTTTGCAGCTCCTGAAAACCTTCTGCTGTGCTTGATTATTAACGAACGCAAACAAGTGAGAGAGCTTGGCATAAGTCGAATACTTAAAGCCAGGATGGAATACAAAAAAGGAATAAGAAAATTTGTTATTCCAGCTATAACTTCAAAGCTGAAGACTATATTGATATGATCACTTGATATGACATCAAAGTAACAGAGCCACCAATGACCAAGCACCTAAGTGAGGAGGAATTAGATCTGTTAATAACAAGTAGGCCTACAGCACAAGCTCATTAAGACCTTCCATCAGTAGACTTTCCCCGTTATCCGTGTCACATTCAAGCCGTTGAAAGAATGGTGAAATTAGTTACTGAATCGTCATTGGCTGTATGTGGGTCTTCTTCAAGAGATGGGTTTTTAAAAGCGAAAATAGAATCCCAGAAATTGATGCCAAAATTTGAAACTAAGAAACATTTCAATATAAAAGTAAAGTGACAATGTTATTCTTTATAGAAAGGTTAATGACATTTTTCTATATGTTGAATATTTTTAATACATACTTATATACAGTGAATAATTTTATCATGCAGTTAATGAATGTTGCTTTTATAACACATATAAATCTACAAGTATAATATTTATATTTGTTTTGAATTGTATTGTATTCATTGAAATTTCATAAAAAATCACAAAAATGTGATATAGTAAAAATATATTGCACTAAAATAAATATCTTCTTAGAAAACTTTTAACGGCTTAAATGGAAAATGTGCTTTTATATTTGCCAACAATATTATTTAAAGTGTTTAGAATAAAAATTACAGTTAACAATTATTTTTTTTAATTTGTGTATTTTACTTAAGATAGTTCATTTTTTTAAGGACCTTGTGGCACCTCAAAACATTTTCATAGAGCCTCAAAATTTTGCAATATTAAAACTGATCCCAAAGGGCAACTTTTGCGCTCTATTAGAAAACTTAATTAAAAAAAATTATTTTAACACCTGTTTTCATTCCACCCTAATGAACATTTTCAGAGAGCGTTATTTAAGTAACCATTATTTTCATATAGGTTCCCTTTTGGATATAGCAAAACTAATAGATAAGACCAAAATTTTTTTTATTAGATTGGAATGGATTGAAAATTGAGTTAAGGCCTCAAAAAAAGTCTTAGTTTGAAACCAGGTCAAAAATATAAATTAGTTTATTTGTCATCCCAAGTGTCTCGGTTACTAAGCAGGATATTTTAACTTTAATACAATTACTTTTATTAAAAATGTACACCAATTGTCCAATACATTTTTACAGTAGTCGTGTAGACAGTGTGTCTTACTACCTATCCAGAATATCTGAATATTTACACCAGTGGGATAGAGATGAGAGAGATATAATTCAGAGGAAGATTATTAAAATTTGCTTGGAGGGAAAGTATGGGAAAAAAACCCTCAATACACCTGGCTGGGATTATAACCTAAACATTCCTGTCACTGGTAAACCAGACCAGAGGATATTGCCTTAAAGAGCATGTTTGACAGTGGTCAATGGCTTCTAAAAATAAATAAGATATTTAACTTTAGCCACATCTATCCATGGCCTAGAAAAAGAAAATTTTTATTTAATTTTTTAGCACCGGGTCTTACTACCCGTTTGGGTTGTACACTTGTGAGATTTTTACTAACTATGGACTACCTTTTGGATAGTGTCTGATAGTGGCTTCAAATTTTTATCTGCCATATTCAAACAAATGTGTTTCAAAATAGGATTATAGCCAGTTTCTACTTGACAATCCTTAGGGCTGACTTATTGTCTTCCTCAATAATGCTGGTCATTATGTAGGAAGGCGCAAATTATTGCTGCTCATGGAGCCAGAATGGGATAGGAGAGTCTTACAGAGCTACTCAATGATGTCTAGGTAATGGCTTGCTATAGTTTGCCAGCCTTTAAGAGCT
Organism: Timema podura; assembly: GCA_033556935.1. Taxonomy (NCBI): domain Eukaryota; kingdom Metazoa; phylum Arthropoda; class Insecta; order Phasmatodea; family Timematidae; genus Timema; species Timema podura. The sequence continues at coordinate 58,425,523 of JAVRXN010000010.1, read as the reverse complement.
GAGGGTACAGCTGCAACTGGTTAAGTAAGACTTGGGATGGGGTGACTATTTCTAATCATGGGCACCAGACGTTATGCCAGGTATGGAAGTGGGTGGTTTACCATAGCTAAAGTGCCTTAGGCTCAGCTAACGATAAGGTGGATGGGTACCTCTATTGAGGTCGTACCATGGATGTCCCAGTCCATATATCAGGAATTATCTAAAGTCCCTTGCTGAAAGAAGACGTGATTTTATAATAGCACTAGCTGCTCTCCAGTTACATCAATACCAGAACTTGGATAGGAACGTTCAGTGGCTACAACTTGCATTCACTAAATCACCACAATTTAGCCAGTCAAAATAATACTAAGATACAAGCATGATGGCAATGGTTCTTTTTTTACTCCCAAGAATAAAAGGTCAGAGGTAAGCATAAGAATATAATAGATCATAGGGAGAAAGAATGTATATAATTGAGAGTAGCATGGGAAACTGCCACAATAAGACACAACGCAGACAGATACAACGATTTTAAAGAACGCAAATATGTGATTTATAGAGTTATTCAACTTGAAACAAGGTAGATGTATTAGCAGGGAAATTTTTTCAATAAATAGTAATGACAGATCATTTCTGATTAAAGTTAAATTGCATGTAAGAAACTACTAGTAATCTTCCTATGCAGATAGCCCATTTGTCTCAATGTTATGCTTGTCACAAGGTGTGAGTTAAAGGCAGGTAACAAATCAAGCACGGATGAGGTGGGATTCACTAGTGGTAATGATCTGAAGTATTTGAACTAACTGTGATGTAACGCTACGACTTAAGGCACTACATTAGAGTAAACGCATTCTCCATTTTAGGTTTAAGTTTCTTATTGATTATTGATCAGAAATATTTTTATTTTAAATAGGAGCTCGTTATGACTAATGCTCAAGAAATAAAAATTTTGCTTTACTAAAATCATTTATATTAATTTTATAGAATATTTAATCATTCTTAACCTCGATAACTTCAGAACTCAAATTTTGCATTTAATTTATAAAGATAACAATATATTTAATAAATTTTTGAACTATCATATAACTATCTAACAGATTCCTTGGCCTAAGGAACTCAAAAGTGATTGGCTTCAAGAAGATGAGCTCACGATTCAACACTAGCCTGAAACACCTCCAACCAATTTCTCACCTAACACTTAACCTCCTTCAAACCCATATTCCCATTATACTCCCATCAATATCTTAGCTTGACAAGGGGTCTTCTATCATTAGGTTTACCAATTACACATTTGTCTTTGCCCATACATTTCCCATGACCACTGCACCTCAGCCAGCACACCTTGCAAGTGCCGTAACTAGCTTTTCATGTGCCCTGTGCAAGGTTTTATTTTTGACTACCTTAAAAATATTTTTGGGTAAAATAAAAAAACGAAAACAATTTAGTACTTGTTTATAATTTTTTTGTGCATAAAAGATCTATATAAGATAATTTAAATGAAAGAATTTTTTTTTTAATTTCATTTCAGGAAATTCATTGACTACAATATCATCATAATTAATACCTTTAACGATATTGTATTCAATCCAAATTATGGAAAGATTGGATAGTCGTTCTTGTCTGATAGTCAATCTTAAATAAGTTTTTGTTAAGTTTTGCTTGGTAAAACTTCTCTCAACAAAGTAGTAGAAGTGAGAAGAGTGAGAATATTCGAAGCGCCACACTGATATTCAGATATGACTCAATTAATACAAAATCATGAAGAGTCTGTAGAATATCAATGGGAGTTATAGTTTTAATGTTTTGTATTTGTGTTGAATCTTCAATCTTAAAGCCTTGAATTTCACATGTGAGTTCATACATATTTAAATCTTTTTAAACTTAATAGCAAGATGTGCAACCGATTTTTGTAAGTCATCAACACTCATCATTATTTAAATAAGCCATAGCGAAAACAAAACTCGCCGTAGACAATTATTTTCAGTTGATCATAATGCCAATCTATTTGAGACAATAGTTTGTAAAAAGCTGTGTAAATTTGCATTTTAATTAATTCTTCAAGTGTAATTAAACTTCCTTCATACAGTGCATCATCTATTTCCATTTTCTTATCCCTTCTCTTCCATTTATAAGGAAATCCAATCTATACATCCTTTGTTTCAGCCAAATATTTTGTTCCTGGAAATGTTGTTCCAAACCTATTTCTAGTAGTTTTTTTTTAGGTAATGTTCATGTTGCCATATCACTTCATATGTATCACAAGTTTAAGTCAGACTAATTAACAAATAGCGCCCATGATATTTTCACCAGTGGTTGTCTGGTAAAAAGCGGTATTGACACAGACATAAACATTTGCTCCAATCGTTAACGTGGCACAACAATCAATTATGCGATTTTATCATTCCGATGTTTGTGAGCAGAGTTTGTTGAAGGCACCCCGGGTCTGAGTGACACAATGACATAAAGACCAATCGCTAAACCACGCAATAGGCTGTCTGGGCCCTTTCAATGCCCTCGGTTCATCGACATCTGAGTCACCCAGCAGAGTATTGTGGTGAAATTTAAAATTTGGAAATATTATATTTGATAAGATTTATTTTTCAATTCCATTTCAGGGCCCCCTTCATACTGGGCTATGTACTTGTGCACCTTTTACACCTGTCTACCTTGCTGCACCTTGATTATCCTTAATCTCTTTGAGAATGCCTACAAACTATGATGTTATTCATTATGTAGCTTTCTCCACTCTCTGGTTGGTTTATAAAACTCTAAATTTATTATTTTAAACCAAGGTGAGACACTATGCCTCCAAACCATAAAGACAAACAGGTAGGATTATAATTTTTAATTTTTTTGTCAAATATTTCGATAGAGAAAACGAGACAACAATAGTTTACTTACTGAATAATATCAAGCATTGTCTGCATGAATTCTGTTTTTGGCCTTTTGTTGAATTTCATTCCTATCTAACTAACTGGTACTAACTGGTATTATCACTGTTACTAACTGGTATTATCCATAGCTACTCTTAAACCTATTTCGTTAATGCTTTTAACACAAATATTTTGCTCTGATTTTAATTATTTCCTCATTGTAACACAGAAAATCTAAGTAGATTTGCATAAGTCAACAATTGTTTCATGTCACTTAATGTCAGAACCCAGTGTTTTTTTTCCAAGACCTAGCAGCATATTCAAGTGCACAATTAAATGTTAAAAGTGATAAGGAATTTCCTTGTTTGGGAACATTGTGAATTTCAAATGTATCAGTAACATTATTTTCCACACATTACCTCACATTTTCTTCAAACACATTTGAATAATCGTTACCAAATTTTGTGTATTCCAAAATCAACTAAAATAGCAATCTGTTTTCTTTGTTTTTTGAAGGAATTATATACCTCTTTGAAATCTTTAAACATTTGATGAACAGTAACATTTTATTCCCATTTTTTCTCCAGGATATGTCTTCTAATGGAAAACTGGTAATGTTTTGTCCTAGTCTTATAAATTTACACTGGTGATTGTCAATTATTTGATCTACATATGAAGTAATAATATGTAGCACCATGTCTTACTATCCGTTTGGATTATACGCTTAAGTACTAATTATGCTAATGGGCTAGGAGTTGGGAAGAGGAAGTGAACTCGCATTTGCGTGTAGGTAGAGTGAAAAACCATTTAGGAAAAACCACCCCCAGTTCATTCGAGCAAGTTTCGAACCCAGATCTCCCCGTCCTCGGCAGTCTAGCTCAACACAAAACTAGTGCATTAGCTAACCATGCCACCGAGGTGGGTACACATATATGAAGTAAATCTAGACATAAGTATCTTTGACATGACTTTGTAAGCAGTTGGAAGCAATGTAATATCCCTGTCATTATTATAATCTATTTTGTCCCCCCTTTTCCAAATTGGAACAATAAATTACGCTTTCCATTGCTAGGGAATAAATTTTTTTCCCCCAGATAGAACCAAGAATTTTGTGGAACCTATCAAATACTAGCCCCGCACCTGCTTTTATTATTTCTGACAGAATATAATCAATAGGTACTCGAAATTTTGTAATTCTTTAATTTCACTAAGGTTACCTCAACTTCATTGATAGTTGGTTCAATAAATGGTTTGACTACTGTATTCCAGAACAAGCTAAAAAAATTTTTTTAAAAAAGAAGCTAATTCACAGTCCTTTCTCAAGCGCTAAAAGCTACTTTCAAGTTATTTAAAATTCAATGTTTTGTAAATATATATTTACTAAACATTGATTTACAAAACATATATATATGAATATGTTAATTTATATCAACTTTAGTGTCTATTTAATTCATTAAACTGATGTTCATTCACATTTGTGTTTGTTAGTAATAAAATAAAAAAAAACTAACCTGTAATATCACCACCCCCATCATCAAGAGGTGGACTCCAAGACAGTGAGACACTGTCTTGAGTAACATTCGAATATACAAGAGGACCCTTTGGAAGCCCAGGTTTGTCAACAACAATAACTTCAATATCAGCTGAATCTTTGCCATAGTCATTTTTGGCAGTGATTGTATACTTTCCTGAATCACCCCGATTTGAAGCCTCAACTCTCAAATTTGTATGGTCACTAGTTGTTTCAGTCTATAAACAAAATAAAATAAAATTTTGAGTCCCTTTATTTGGTAGATATTTATTGTTTAGCTTTTAATCAAATAGGTTGGTAACTATAGTTTTCCAAATAGAATATGTAATTGAAATATCCATTTTTGTAGAATTAAAATTTAATTTTTAAATCATAGGCCTATTCTTAAAGGAGTAATGCTTTTCACTTTTACATGTTATATAATTTTATATATAGAAGAAGGGTACTACTGGATTCCTCTTTATAGTATTTTCTTTTACATAAAAAAATTCTTATTCTAAAAATTTAATATTATTTAGACTATTAACATTGTTTATTAATCATTCAATTTTTTTAATAGCCTGACAGGCTTAATTTTAAATAGTAACATTCAGCAAATTTAGACGTGTTATAAAATGCTAAGATAATTTAAGAGGCTGGGGTTCATTTCTTGTCATACCTTGGGATTGTTTATCTTCATTATATGTTTTACCTTCCTCTCTATAAGGGCTCACTATCAAAGTTATTTCAAATCTATATTCCTAATAGTAAAGTCTTTTTAGAATAATGTGATTAACCTCGGCAGTCTTGGGGCAGAGTGCAAGCCCCAGGACCCAGTGTTTCGAATTCAAACCCAGCCGAGGTCGACGGATTTTTCTTGAGCGATAAAAATCCATAAAACAATCCTTTGGAGTGGAAATAAAGCTGTTGGTCCTATATCGATTGTGGCATGTAAAAGAAACCTGAGAGGTATGTGAACATACCTTTCTGGCAAAATTGGTATGCCCTTCACTCTTGTTCATAGAAATGATTGTGTGCTGATTTAATGTCGGTACAGAAAGTGCAAATTAAATACCTCAAATTAATTAAATAAAAGAAAGAAAATAATGTGTTTAAATTGCCAGCAGCCAGCACAGTAACATTCAAATGTTATAATAAAAATCCAACACAATTATGTATTTATGAATTTTTATTAATTAGTTTATTATTTGGTATAATCCAAGATGGTAGCAATAATGTTTACCCTTTTTGATAGATGGGCCTATACAATACCTTGTTAGGATGTGAAAGTTAAGACATTATGTCCAATCAAGAGGAAGTGAATCAACCTATAAACAACTTTGATGTATTTTGAATTAATTTAAATTTGATTCAAGTTCTATATTAGAGAGGAAGTACAGTATCATTAAATATAATTTAGTCAAAAACCCACAAAAATATATTTCTTAAGTATAATATTGAAAACAATATAAAATATGGACCGTTTTAAAAGTGGTTTTATTTAATATATCTTAAAATAAATATCATGTTGGAATAATAATTTAAGGAGTAAAAGTCACTTTAATGTATATTTTATTTGTTCTTTTTATGTTTGGCATATTTTTTTATTCAATTATCTTAAAATATAGTCCATACACATAATAAAGTTTTCATAAGTTGTGGGATGAAATAATATGATATGAAAAAGTGTGTTATAAGATCCTAAAGTATGACTAATACCGAGATTCTGTTGGATTCTGGTAGCTTAGATGAGTTCTTGGTCCAGTCCACTTTTGGCGTTGGTGCACCAGAAAGAGGTATTTTGATATTTATAGGCTCTCCGGCACGGACTTTGATCTTCTTTCCGATAAGCCCATCTAAGTACAACTTTGGCTTTTCTGTTGAAAAGTAAAATGTTAAAAATTAATATACTTAAAGTAAAATATTATTCATGTATATGTGTGAACAAAACCTATTAGATTTATATTAGTAAATCAGTGTTTTATCGACTATTATATTAAAAAAAAAGTTGCTTTATGTTAAACAAAACTACTTTTAGTTATAATGGTTTACCTCGCATTGGCTTTGGTGAGATAGCTGCGGATGTATCACTTGTTTTGCCAGGTCCTGCAGCATTCACAGCAGCAATTCGATATTCATATTGGTGACCTTCTTGAACATGGTCATCATCATACTCAAGGTGCTGACAGGAAAGAGAACTTAATTAAAAACTTTTACTTATATAAAATAATTCACCTTCTTCCACATAAGTTTGGTTTAAATCATAAATACATTAAATACAATACAATCAAACTATTAATTATTTAATTATGTGTTCTGATTTCTTTGATTGTAAACAGAGGGTAGTTTGAACGACATGTTAAAAAGGGGAAAGAAGGCTAATGCCAGGTAATAGTGACTGAATAATTTAAATGGAGGTAGAGTGAAGATTCTTTATTCATAAAAACACTATCATGATGTGTGGCTGGTAGAGAGATTCTCTATTTGCAATCAGACACAATCACAGTATGATCAATTAGTATATGGCATAAATCAATGTCCAATGGTCCACACCCATAAAGTGCAATGCTCCATATATAAACGCTAAGGAAACTTTTCATAAATTCCAAATTTATATTATTTGATATTAGTAATGACTTCTTGTTATGAAAAGCTTTCTTTGCCTGTACTATTCAACTTTTAATATATTTCTTGCTTCTGCTATCTTCGATTATTTTACTTCCTAGATGGCCAAACTCCATTACTTGCTATGAACTTACTTCTTCTAGTTTATATTCATTTGACTGATTTCTCCATTACAGCACATCATTACTTTTGTTTTCGTTTTGTTGATCTCCATATTAAAAGTAATTCTCAGTATTTCATCCTAAAGTTCTTGCCGATCCTGTTTCACTTTCAGCACAAACAGCAATGTCACCAGCAAAACAAAATGTGTTGATGAATCATCGTCCTATTCTAATTCCAGACCTCTGTTAGTACATCTTCTACGTAAGCGTTAAAGATCTTCAGAGATAGGATGCATCCTTCTCTAACGGCTTTTCTTATTTTAGATTCCTATTTATGCTCATTAACTCTAACTATTGCTCTTTGATTTTTGTACAATTTGTCTATTATTCTTTGGTTGTTGTACTTGATCCCAAATTTTCTCAAAGTTTTTAACATTTTATTCCATTCCACATTATAAAATTCTATTTCCATATTAGTGCTATGCAATTATACATATTTAAAAATAATGAATCAGTAATTATTGCATTATTTGTTGTAGCTTCTTGACTTAGCAGCTTAGAACAAAATCTGTTTAACGTTTTTAAAATTCTACTTGCTGCTCTTAGGTCAAAAAATATAAGTAATATTGTCTATATTATTGGTAAAATAATATAAATTTGAACCTTAATCTGGTTTCAGAAATACTAATTAATATAATATGAGCTGCCTTTGAAACAATAACCAAAGACTTTCAACATCTCCATCATAGTCATGAGTTATTGGGTATACATTTTGGGAAGTGCAATTTAAAAAGAAAATTGACGTACATATTAGCTAGTGACTTTATTTTCTGAAGCATTATGACAGCGCTAGGCACAGATCCATGGTAATTACTGCCTAATTATTTTTATTAAGTATAAATAAAATGAATATATGATCAATTTTAAAACTATAGCCAATCAATCATGACGCTATAATTTTGTTAATGATTAAAAATATTGGTTTTGCATAACCATATTTATTTTTAAAAAATTGTATAAAAAAAGGTGATGAATAAAAGATAACAAACCTGACAGTTAGTTGAATAAGTATATAAACAATATTTATTAGCGGATAATTTTAATGTTAATGATATAAATTAGGCCAACATTGGCAATGGGTATGAGCTATGATGATGGAGGAAACAATTTATAAGGATGCAAGCCTACCTTGATGAACTTAACAAGCCATTATCAAGGAAACTACTATTCAATAGCCTACATTGTAAAAAAAAAACTTCACTAGGCAACATTGGAAAGTACTAATATACATTTTTTAAACTTAAGACTTCACATCAAATTTGGGGTACAATATAAAAATGAATCTAGAAACTTTGATTGTACTTTGAGCAATTTTGATAGCAGCATATACAACCCAAAACAATAAAACTGTAATCAAAATATATATTATTATCATTGTTTCATTTGTAAAGACAAAGAGACCCTAAATATTTATGCAATCATATTCTTTGTATTGACAGTGACTATCTAAAAGATTGGTAAATATAGTGTTTAGTGATTAAATAATGCAAATACTTCACACTTTCCTGAGAATTATAGTTTTGACTTTATTACCTTTGTTGGTTCTTTTGTTAGTTTAACCCATCGGCCAGTCATACGATCTCGCCTTTCAACATCATAGCCCAAGATTGGAGAACCACCATTGCTAATTGGAGGAGTCCACTTGATCTTAATATGATCCTTATCACTGTCGACACACTCAGGACGTCCAGGTCTACCAGGAACATCTGCAAGATAATAAACAGCAACAAATAAATACCAATCACCAAACACAAAGTAATAGTTATTTGAAATTAAAAGTTAAGACTTAGATAGGTTGCTCTAGAAATATATATAAAGAATTTTAATTTTATAAAATGACCAGTTACTAAGTTGGTAGATATATTAAGTGAAATTACAAGTCCAAAAAATATGATTAGGATTTACTCCAGGTGAAAAACATACTGTCGGATATGAATATTTAACAAAAAATTAATAATGAATCATAAACTGGACTGGATACAAGTTGATGAAAGGTCTAAAAATATAGTTTAAACATTAAAAAATGTTGTTACAAAACTTAAATATATACAAAAAAGTATGTACAGAACAATGGTTAAGGTTCAGATATGTTATGAAGTAAAAAGCATAAAATTTAAATTTAGAAGTTAACATCTGCCAAACAAATTTGAATGAAGTAATTAAGATTTGTTATTACAAAGACTTTGAAAAATAAAATATGTACAAAACAAGGTTTTAAGTTCAAATATGTTCTGAAATGTAAAGTATAAAATTTTAATTCAGAGGTAGTAAACACAGTTTAATGACATAATTAAGTGATGTGGAATAATCTAAGTCTTATATGTTTCCTTGTCCCATTATCCCAGCACTGGAAAGATTCTGGATTATTTCATTCCCACATGTTTGGTACTTATGGTACCTTACTTATGGAAAGTGAGTCATCGTGAAAAACACTATGTGTTACTATGACGGCGAGAGTTAATTATAACCACTCCTTACTTTCAACCATTTTTAGAATGTTTTCTAAAATGTTAAAAGTTATTTGGTTTGTATGTGTAGTTAGAAAAAAACTAGAATAAGTTGGGAAATTACACATTTAAGTTACTAGAGAATAAAGTATTACTAATAAACAAAGAAAAATAAAGCTAAAAGAAGATTAAATGAATGTTATGTACCAGCCATCGGTGTTTGAAGAAGAGATACCTGATCTAGTGATGAAATAAAATAAAACAATAAAAAATGGGGGGAAAAAACCCCCTCAAACAATGATGTTTTGAATAATTTGATTTTATATAATCCTTAGATTTTAAAACACTAAGAAATTTAATGGTTTTCTGATGTGGAGTACATTAAATTTATTAAATGAAGACAAAAATAAACGGACAACAGAATAAAAATCTTAGGCCATACTTGTCTTTATGTGTACATACTCTATCATTGAGCTATAATGGTTTATTTAATGTTGAGGGTAATTCTTCGTTTATTAGAACTAAAGTAGGGGATAAAACTACAGAGAAAACCACAATCACTGTATTATATATATCATATGTTACCATTACCATCTATTTCAAGATAATCTCAATTGGTTATCAAACACATTATTGAGCATTAAATTAACAAATTGGTAATTAATCTCTATATGATGGGATTTAGATAAGTGAAGTAGTTAAAAAGAAATTAAAGTTATCCCAAATTAATGTGTATGGAGAGTGGGAAAGTCATCCTTATAGCTTTCAGCACGGATTTCAATTACTTCTACCACAAAGACTACCAAGTGCAATTTGCCATGAAATCTACTGTACTATAGTATCAAAGACATTTTGTTTATATAATATATGCTTTTGTTAAATAGTGAAAAACAATACTTTTTCTGTCAAGTAAAATTAATGAAATTATTATTTAAACTATATAATCAAAAGTTTTGTGTTCATTCATTCAAGGATGGCCTTTTAGTAACATATTTAGTACATTAAAATTAATATAATAGACTCTGATTTAGCTTTAAGAAAATTATATAAAGTAATTAAAAATTTAGAAATGCCACATAATTAAGCATTAAATTAACACATTGACAATTAATCTCTATATGATGGGATTTAGATAAGTGAAGTAGTTAAAAAGAAATTAAAGTTAATAAAGTATGTGTGTAGGACATAAAAGTGTTTATCTTACTTTTGCAATAGTGTGATGATGATGGATCGTAATCAATGACCATAGACGTTTGTTCAGTTATTATATATAATCCACTAACAGTATTATATTTTATCCAAGAACACTTCATGTGATCTTGGTATGTAATTGGATTGAATTTACTTTTCAAAGGGTTTGCATAAATTAAATGGAAACTTTCTTTGAACAGCCTATTACAAAAATAAAGCTTATCTTCGATTCACAGCCTCCACAAATCACATTACTATTACCACCTTCATTTTGTATTAAACTCTTAATTGTATTTATTGATGAGTGAGAAAATGATTGAAAAAAAAATTGTTTAAAAACTTAATGTATTTAGGGATATTCAAAATAAGAGTCAATATTATTTTCTGTATTAAGTTGATTTTAAAACAAAAAGTTACTATAAATCATTGACATCCTAGAATATTAAATAGCAAATAAATTTAAGTAAGAATATTGATAAATATTTTAATTGAGATCAAAATATCTTTTGTTTAGATATTAGAAACACTGCCAAAAGCTAATGGGATATTTTTCTCTAACTCATTTTTTTAACCTAAACTAAATGGATTAATTTATTGAATGTAACGACAAATGAATACAATTGCCAAATAACTTTTTTTTTTTAATTATACTTTCATCGTCTCAATAAATTGTGCATACAAATGCCAGTTGAACTTACCAAATTGATTCTTGGCGACGATAGGTTTCTGAGTGTTGAGAGGATCAGATCGACCCTGCAAATTCTCTGCAGATACTCGAAACTCGTATTTGGTTCCTTCAAGAAGTCTTGGAACTGTGGCGTGATTGTACTTGGGATTAACATAGCTAACAGCTGGTACCCAACCTCCACCATGAGTTAGATCACGCTTTTCAATGACATAGCTCCTGTTGACAAATATACACATGAAATATTATCCTTTTATTATTTTATACTTTATAAGCAAACAGATGAAAACTAGTCAATTGAAAGATGCATAAATAGTTAAAATATTAAAATAATGTTCTAAGAAGCATCGTTAGCTTAATCTTGTGAATGTGTAAATGTATATTACCTATATAAATATGATATATTCTGTGAAGCAGACATAACATAATCTATAGAAAGTCACACTAAAAAAAATACTTAAAACTTTACTAGCTATTAATAAGGAATTAGATATATTAAAGTGTATATTTCTGTAAATTAAACTAATTTTATTAGCAAAATAACTGATTTGATACTTCAAATAAGTATGTACAAATAAAAATATAATACTTTTATGAAACTTTAGCTACAAATGTCTGATGAAGGAAATTGCTCAAATTAGATTAATACATAGTGAATGCTTTTAATTATTGTGTTGGATATAATTCTATTAATTATGTCACATGTAATAGTAATAATGCAAATCCTAGTTATATATAATAAATAGAGTATGCCAAGACTGGTTTTATTATGAGACTTTTCAAGAGCTTTATTAATTAGCCTAATAAACCATTTATTTTTACTGTTTTCAAATCAATAAAAACTGCACAGAATGCTTTAAACAAGATATTTATTTGATAAGTTTATTGTACCTTTACACATTTTCATAGGGAGAAGTTTGTATTATAATTTTAAGAACTTTTGAAATGTATTGAATAAAAAAGAGTTTAGCCTAATTTTGGGCATGGTTAAGGGTACAGCATTTTTAGTTTCTTGTAAATCTGATATTTAAATTATAATACTATATTTTTATAAAATTTATTTTACATAATAGAAATCGTCCACAGTCAGAGAATTACCAAAGTCACAATTCCTTAACAGAAATTTGTTAGAACGATCGTTACTTAAGATGTTACGCTAGCGATCTGACGTTGATTAATATTTTACTTATTACAAAGCTCTCAGAAACATTTAGGAGAGTCACTAGGCAAAAATTAAATTATAGATTACATTTTATTGACAACACATATTTAAAACAGAGAAATGTCCGAAAAAAAAAAAACTTTATAGGACTAAGAGTTATATTAAACACCAATAAACCCTTGCAAAACTTTCGCACATTCAACCTTCCCTTTGCCCCTCCCCACCTTAAAAAAAATCTTTTGTTGGGTTGTTAAATTTAAATACTCAGCAAAATGTATATACCAAATCGCAAAGTGAGTTTATTTTCGGTAATTGATATAAATATAGTGTTATAGTTTTATTTTAACTTAAATTTCAAACAATGTGTTTTAATGTAAATTGAGTATGCTATGTCAGAAGTTGGTAAAAAATACTATCCACTGATACCTTATTCATCGCTGTAGGTTTTGTATTAGTTGAGAAAAAGGGATGTTGACAACAGAAATAATATATAGAATAATGTTTAGCGGTGATTCTAATTGTGGTGTAGTTTAAATTGTAACAATGGATAGCTAGAATAGAAAAAAAAAGTTTATTTTACTATGTATTTTTAGGTGCCATACCTAAAATATATATTAGGTATGCTTATTTTTTGGGATTTAAGGTCTGTTAAAGAATAATTTGAGATATAATTATTCTGAAACATTTTAGACACCTAGTTTAAGGATTTAAAAGTTAAGAAAAATGGAAATCATTAGTTTTTGAAAAATATTATACCACTGTAAGTTGATGGGTACATGAGTCATCACAGTGTTATATAAAATAGATCTACTTGAATTTTAAGGTTTAAAGAATAATACAACAACACTGTTCATTTTTTCACCTTTAATGAACTGATAACTTCAGATTCTGACTAGTATTATATTCTAGTCCCTCTTTAAGTGTCACAACATCTTCCCTATGACATAACGACACTAACTATTGATGTGAAATGTTATTCAACACATGTTGGTAGGGGGAGAATTCAGGCTAATGTCTACTAGGTGTTACATAGGGGTAGAGAGGAGGTAAAAAAATATAGGAAATAACTGTTACATGGCTTATTGTTGGCCCCTGAGTGTTGCTATTACTGTGGCTTCTATTGTTCCTGTTAATGCTGCTACTATTGGGGGTACTATTGTTATTGTTAATTCTGCTACTACTGTTGCCATTAACTTTAGTTCTATGGCTACTGTGTCCATTGCGTTTGTTTAAGACAAGATAAATATAGTTTTTTACACCTTGATCTTAGTTACAAAAACTCAAAAAATTGCATTAAACTTAATGGAAAAAAAACAAATTTTACATTTTCTCTTATTTAAAAAAAATATATTTTAATCAAAATGTAAAGCTGTTTATGTAATAATATCTTTGACCTTCATTTTAGCTAAAACGATATTTTGAAATATCAAGTCACGTCACCGTTTAAATATTGCTAGCAAGTTTAACATCTATGATGCTTTTAAACTCACCTGAAACTTGTTTGGTAGCAGCATGGTCTAAGGTGCTACTCTCGCAGCAGACTAAACTGACAATAACCAAGAGATCCAGGTTCAAATCTCAGTCGGGTGTATTGAGGGTTTCTTTCCTAAATTATTTTTCACTCACCCTCCACACAAATGTGGGTGCAGTTGCTCTAAATATAAACTTAATAATCCCTAAAACCATCAGCGTAATTAGTAAATAAGCGGAAAAGGTAGTAAGACGCGGTGCTAGAAAAACCTCCAAGGTGCAGGCTTCTTTCATTTACTACAATGAGCGAACTGCCAACAGTAAAGGTTGTTTAGATGCACCATCAAATATAAAAATTTTCAACCAAAAGAATGTGAGGGGTAGAAGAAGTCAAACTAAAATTTTAATATTGTAAATTAGTTGTACATCCCAAGATACCACACTTTCCCAACTTAATGGTATTGATAATTTAATCATAAAATAGCAACAAACTGTTTTATTTTTCACACTTACGTTATTTCACTGCCCCCATTGTCTTTAGGGTGTTTCCAAGAGAGAGTCACACTTGAACCTGTGATTTCTTCATACTCCAATGGACCCTCTGGAGGAAAAGGTCGATCTGTTGGAAGAATTGCATAGAATACCTCAAATTAAAAAGCAACTAGAGACAAGTCTGAGACCTAATGATTTATTTTATCACAATATAATAATAATATTTTCGCAGGCTTATTTATTCCTAATACTTATAAAAAACAAAGTATCGGTCCGTATGTCTGTTTCCCAAATTCTTTTAGAGCACTTAACTAATTGCAATGCAGTTTTTTTTATAGTATGTAGATTTTAACCGGGAACATTTTAGACTATTGTCCAAAGGAATTAACTAAAAAATATTTTTGTTTTTAAATGTTGTGTGTTAGAACTCATGACCAATTGTGGTTTATCTTATTGAATAGAGAATTCATTAATTATATATAATTATATAACTTGATTGCTAATACAAAAAGTAATTACATTATGCATTTCAATAGTAAATCCAAATAGAAATAATATTTTAGTTTAGTTGGTTGTTTTGAGTTCTCAGATAATTAAGATGGAGTTTCTTTACTTATATGTTCGATTATAACTAGTTAACTTCTGAATATATTTGAATGTGGCATTATTTTATAGTATGTTTAATTTATCTAAAATCTTCATAAGCTATTTAAAAATGATGTATATATTCAAGTAGATGAACAGTGACGTTAAGGGCATTGAAAGTGTTTTATATACACGTTGGAGTGACAAAATCAACGACGCACAGTGCAGCTAAAAGTTCAGCGTAGGATTTTGAAAGGCTTTCTTACAGAATCTATTAGAAGATGTGGTGAAAAGACCTTTTAGAGATTCCTACGAATGGAGTACATTATGACTTCAGAAAGTCACACCTGACAATATAAATTTAGTGATAAGTTCAGAGATTCCGGATTTCAATATTGACCCACAACTGCATGCAAGTATAATTATACACATGATACACGGACCAATGCGGACATTTGAATGATCGTTTCAATACATGTAACAAAAACTATCCAAAGAGCTTTCACAGGGATAAGTTGATGGGCATGATGGATATCTTAAAAACCGTAGACAGCATCCTGATGATGGCCTCGGCAACTATATGTTCTTGAGCGTTGGAAATAGACAATAGATTGATTCTTACATTATTGTTGAGTTGTGAAGTTGTGCCGTTTCATCAAATCCACAAAGCATGTATGTAAGTAAAACAATAAGTGCTGTGATCAAGGGACTTTTAGTATTAACTTGAACAATGACAGGGAACAATTTCTGTTAGGATTATTCATGGTGTTATGATTTGGGTGTTCATTTCTAAATTGACAATGTGTATATTTTACAACAAGTAAAGTAAATGAAGTCACTAATAATCCATAAAACACACCTTTAACAACCTTATTCAAACTGTGCTCTGAGGATCCCTTTGCGAGGATGATTACTTAAATGAGGTTAATTATATAATGTTTAAAAAATTAAGAAATTTATGTTCCTAAACCAAGGTGTTTCTGTTGAGAAGCCCCTGGAGTAAACAAGGGTGATTCCTTCAGCCATTTATATAGTGTACACCCGAATCTCACAGTGTGTTGTGTTATTTGAGAATGCGGCACCATATTATCAAAAGTCTAGCTTAGTTTGAAAATGTCTATGCTGTGAACGATGTGACATAAGTAACGTTCTAATTAGTTTGCAAAACACTGGGACTCGTTTTAGAGGATGACTAACATGGGAGAAGTACTTTATGAAAAGCCGCTGTGTTTCGCTCTTCTTCCTCATTTAGATATTTTCACGTGACAGATTGCCTCACACTTTGGCTCACCCACAGGAAAAGCATTTCAAATGGTAATGAAAATGGAATCAGAGAAAATCAATCGTTAGAAACTTTGGACTTCAAATAAGAAATTTTTAATGCAGGTTAACCAAACCAACCAAATTTTAAAGTCTCTCTCAGACAATACCGTGAAGGACTTGGGTCTTCTTCTACCAGACAATTCATTTGGATTTATATTCTAAGGAAATTATTTGAGAAAGATGACCAACGACTGGCCAATTCTATTATAAACTTTGAATATAAACAATCCTCCGATGAACATAGCACAACTTACCAAAACATAAAAGTATTATAGAGTATTCAAGATCCTTTAGGAAATGTTTTCTTTTAATATGCGCCTGGAGCAAAAGGAAATAATTGTATAGTTAATTATTTATTCTTGGCTAAACTCAGGTTTGCAGGATGTGTTGCATTTGCAGTGGCTTCATCGGGTATAGCCTCTACTTTGTTCAATGGGGGCAGAACAGTGCATGCGATATTCAGAAAGGAACTAGAAATTAAGAGGTTACAGCCCACCTGAAAAGATCTTACATATGATAAAAATTGTGAAATTTTCATGTCAATTAACATACATCCGCCTGTGCAAAGAAAAACACTAGACTTATTAGTGATATATTGGTGAAACTCGGTAATGGAGTCTTCACAGTGCCCGAAGACAAGTGTCATTGAATATTTCCTGATATGCTTTGTGGTCAACAATATCTAGAAATTAGTCCATTTTTTTAATGGATATACTTCTTCTGCCAACACAAGCCTCTTTCGTGGTTACAGAAGCTAATTATTCTATCTCAAATGATAAAGTCGCAAATAATCTGCGTTTGGAAGTTATTCGCGTGAATTGAGGAGTGTGAGATGTAATCACACCTTCATATGTGTTGTGTGAATTATTTATGTTTATGTTAAATTAACCAATGGTTACCATGTTTGTGTTACAGTGATCTCTAGTTCTCATATTATGTAATTCATGTGTATTTTAGCTCTAGTTTTTCTAATTAATTATTTGTGTGTTTTTATGTATGTCATTCTGTTAAACTTCATTTTAATTGTATTGGTTAAGTTTAAGAAAGGCTGTGACTCAACTTTGCCATTAAAGTTGATTATTATCATTAAAATTAACAACTGTATTTAAACCAGTTAGAAGCACCAACCTGCACTTACATGTCCATAGGCACAACACTGTTTAGTTTTCTAATTTGAACCAACCTAAATTGGGTACTGAGACTCGCTTACAGCTAAACAATATGCTGAACTATCATAGAGGCATCTGTTATGACTGGTTGCACTACAGGACATAGGTCGTGATACCAGAAATATTAATGATTCCATCAAACTTGCCCTTCCATTTTGTATGCATGTTAGTTCTTATCAAAGTTTTTCTATGCGATGACCATCAACAGAGAGCAAGAACAGGCTCTAATTTAGCAGGCGTTGATCTCTGTGGCAAGTGTTTATTACATGGACAACACCTATATGTGGTGTGTTCCCGTGATAGTTCTAGCAGCAACCTGTAAATGCTCACTTTCAATAATAAAACCACTAACGTCGATTTCAAATAGGCCTTTCCTTAAATTTTGTTACTTTTTCCCCTTCAATTAATACAAATACTTTGTGTATCTTATTTTTAAACATAAATAGTTACACTAATTTTTTTTATCCTATAGATACATATTTTATTAGTCCAAGGTTGTAATCATATTCATCTATACATAATATGTTGTGTGATTTGTTCTCTGTTCGAGAAATTAAAATCTTGGATTAAAAACGTAAATATTTTAATGAAAATGATTTTAAAACAGATGATATTAACGCAAGCGAAGCTGAGGGCAAAAGCTAGTTATTAATAAAGTGTACTTGGATTTTTTTTAAGGAATAAAATATTAATTTAAATCTTATCTTGGAAATTTAAAATATTAAACTTTATATTTCTCATTAGAATGAGTTCAGTTTACACAATCTTGGTTAGAGATAACCACACAGGACTAAATGTCAAGAGTGTCCGTTCTGATTTTTGGTTACAAATTGGTTGGGTATTGAATCCTGGGCAGATGTTCTGAGTGTATTTTCTAAATGGTTTTTCATTCTTAATTCACAAAATTTGAGTACATTTTATCTTAGATTCTACCTTTCTTATCTCTATACAATTAATTCAAACAAGTGCAGATAGCTCAAACAGCTAGTAACACATTAAAAAAAAGGGGTGTGTAATCAAACTTGTTGCTTTGCTTCGAAATGTAATCATTTTAATTTCTTAGATTTTTCTTCATGTCTTGTATCAGTTTGGGTTATCCCCATACATTAATTATGCTAAGATGATAAGAAAGGTAGAATTTGAAGAGAAATGTACCTGCACTTGCATGGAGGGATAATGGGAAACAATTTAGGAAATCCCTCCCTTAGTATACCCTACCAAGATTCAACTCTTAATATTTCTGTCACTGGCATTCCAGTCTAACAAGGGAGTGACATATTAGATAATATTACTTCTAATGAAGGTTTTCCTCATTAAAATCGAGTGTAAAGAAGGCTTTGAACATTCTCAGACTAACTGGATTTAACATAATTATAAGCATAAACTTACCTAGAACAATGACCTGGAAAGACCCTTCATCCAAGCCAGAGCTGTTTTTAATCATCAGGTGATATAGACCACTGTCTGTTCTCTTGGCGTTAACTGTGTGAACAATAGTGTGGTAGCCAATAGATGTTATAGTGGTTCTGCTATCAGTTTTCAGTGGGTTAGTATCAACAGACCATGTCACATCTGGTGATGGCTCGCCAATGTAATCAATATCTACATGGAAAATCTGTCCAGCCTTAATACGAATGTCGTTCAGTGGAGACTTAATTTTGGGTGCCACTGGAAAAATATATAGAAATAAACAATCATATTGGTTGAATATTTTCATATTAAAAAATAAAGTACAAAGGTAAATTGCTTAAATTAAATAAATTATTTTAATTCCCTGAACACAGTAAAACTTTTTTTTAGAAATTATGCAAATTTTAAGGTGGGTCGCATTGCTACTAATACACAGTAAAAATGACTGATTTGCGACCAAAATTCTAGATGAACTATAATTATAAATTGTTGATTTTTTTTATTATGACTGTATGGACACTTTTCTAAATTGCTGGTGGATTATGTAATTAATTTTTTAATGCATATATTTTTTAAATCAACTCCAAACACATTTTTGAAAATGGTTGGATTAAAAAAAAACATATAATCTTAAGTTTTGTGTGAATTCAAAATATAATATTTTTAATAACTTAACCCTATTCCTTGGGTCATAAATCAGTCATTAGTTACATAAATTTAGGTTTATTACAAGATAGGGGCCACAACCCCCACCACACCTACTCAAGCCAAAAGAGAGGGGAAGTTTCCTGTAAAACCCAAGTCCCAAGATTCAGTCGACCAATGATCCTATTGTTCGCTTGACTGGACAACACTAATAGCCTTGAAACTTGTCCAGAGGACCAGTTATAATATTTCAGATGTATTTTTTTCTGGTTCTTAAAAAAAAATCTTTGTAAGCTAGAAAGTGAATCTACATCAATATTATTTCATAAAATATATAATTTCAAATATTATTCTTTTAATGGGGATTTTTAACGTGCAATTTAATTTATGTAAACAAGGATTATATCAGCACACGATTTACAAACTGGCTTTTAACTATGACATACATAACAGTTCACTAAAGCTAAATTATAGACTTTACCTGGAATCGAAACCGAGTCCCTTAGCATTGTAATCACACGTTCTATCAACCTAGCTAAAGTGTCGGTTAAAATATAAAGAGAAATGTATTTCATAAAATATGATAAACCCTTTTAATTAAATGTTAAAATAGTATTACGATAAAAGCATAGCTTTGGTAAAATAATTTTCAATACCAAAATTGGACTAGATTTGAATGTTGTGCAAGTTGACGCACCTTATGATGACTCTCGACACACAAAGTATTAAATTATTTACATTTATTTTTTATTGAAGATTGAATAGTTTTCTAAAAAAATACAATTATTTTTATTCTTTATAAAAATTAAGTTTTTGGGGTAAGCGTAGCTTTTCTAATTGTTCGGAAACTATATGCTATCCGTCAAGTAGACCAGGGTTGGACGGGGCTCTCCAAAAGGGCGTGAAACTTGTATTTTTATAAGGCATAAAATATTTTGAATAACCCAAAATTTTTACCTATTTACTGCAAAAAAACTATAGAGTGCTAGTAGAATTCAATAATAATACAATAATAACAATAATAATAATTCATTAATAATAAGAATATTATAAGTTACTGCAAGGACTTCCAAAACAATATTATTTTTGTTTTCCCCATATGTTTCAAAGCATTGTTTAATATTGTGAATTTCATAGGTTATTTTTAATAAATAAAGAATAAAGAAAAAATTTATGGAAAAGGTGAATTTTATTTCACAAAAGTGAAAAAACATCTAGCATTTAAGGAAACAATTGTACAAGATATTATACTATATCCTTGGCAAGGATCCTCGGACTATTTGGATACAGCCTGTCTCAACAACATCCGTCCTTAGCAAACTGGGTTCGTCTCGGAAAAAAGGAAGCATCACACACCCAATTACCTCAACTAAACCTGACTTGTATCAGCGCTGGATACAAGTCCCTTCAAAGCAACACATTCAAAAATAAACTTTCATTTTCATGCTTTTAAAATTTTAAAATTATTAAATGAATTCAACTTTACATATTCAAATAATGAGATCGTAACCCAACTCCCTCCCCCTCCCTGGAATAAGTTTTGATCACAACATTCTCTCTCTCACCCTGTTTCATTTTTAATTTCTCTAATTAACTTACTGTGACTAGTAGTATTAAATGGACATCACATATATTATTATATTATGAATGGGATTTATTACAGCGTACTTTCCATAATATAATTATTATTATCATCTTCACATCACCCAACAAAAGTACTGTTTAGTTGTCGTATTGACGAAAAAAAAAAGTATGGTAGTCAAAAGGTTAGAAAAAGATGATTTTTGGAAAATTGAAATGGAATCAAAATTAACTAGAGTTTATTTAAATTGACATGTTGCCAGAGCTAATAGATCCTAAGAACACTAGATCAATGATAATAAAAAATACAGAATATATTTTGAATGCACAAAAGAATAAAACCAAAGTAGCCAAGATTTTGGAAACAAAGTAATTGTATAGATTTTTATTCTTTATTTTAAAAATCGTCACTAAAATACAATTATTGATTAAAAATGTATGATATTGTAATATATTGAAAAAATGTGTTTTATTGTAATGGCTACTAGATATTTCTATATAGTGCTATATTTCTGCAATCAAAGTAACTGACAATATTAACTATTGTAATGACTAAATCTAGGATTTTTTATGTCGTATCATATAACAAAATATGTATGTAAATAGATAACAATATTCAAGGAAATATGTAGTTAAATATGTAGGTTCATAAAAAATATATCTAACATCATGTAAAACAAATATTTTACCAAGCACGCAACATTTACCTTGTTTACACTCTGAATGGCACATACATTGATGGATTACTTGTACTTTGGTGTGCATTTCTATTCTTTCTGTGGTCATTGATTGTCGCTTGTCCGACAGGATAAGCTTGTAGGTGGAAAATGTCTTTTCCACGTCATAGTATGTCATTGGGGCGTATTTTAACAGAATAACATTCTCGGGGGGGAAATGTTCTCAAGGGTATTTACATCCAATGAATATAATGGGTTGCTTTTTAGCACTGCCTGAAACTTAGTAGAAACACTTTCACAAGTTTCGTCTTTCGCAGCATTTAGATTTGAAAGTGTGTTTTCTATGATATCCATAGATTCTTGTAGTGGATATCCAGAAGTTTCCAATCGTTTAATACTCTCTGGAAGCCAACCGAAATCGCTTATGGTGTATGCAGTTGAACATGCCACTTTTGGATCAATGAACGAGATGTGAGATTCACACACAGATATTGCACACTCAGGGGTGAACATATCTACTACTGACTTCACAACTCCAAAATGTTCATGGTAGAAGTTGGCTGTTTTATCTATTTTCCTCCTCTTGTTTGAACTAATTGCAGAGGCAATGGCACATCAAACAAGAGTTTTGACTTGATGTGGGACTTTCACAAATGGGTCTATTTATTTTTTTTGTCACAGAAATGAATCTATTTATTTGGAAGAACTGGACTCTACTGTATTCCACAACACGATGTAGTCCATGAGCCAAACTTGTAAGATGGATCATATCAGGTTAGAACAACTTCAAAGCACATATGATTTTCATTATTTATAAGCCGTGGCATCCGAATATAACATCAGGACCTTCTCTAAGTGAGCTCACCTAGGCCACAACACTTTCAATTCATCATTCACAAATCTTGCAACATGATATGTATGTTCCAGTACTTCTCAGTAAATTAAATATTGTTTGAAAATATCCTTAGGGTCTATCTTACCTACCACAAGGTTCACAATCAAATTAAACTAAACATCCATGCTTTCATCCACAGCGACCCATATGAAGGCATCACCTATGTAACTTATTATCCTTTCCAATTTATTCTTCATAACATATATGCAGATAATTCTTTCTGAGTATTGATTGATCAGGAATTTGTCGCTTTCATTAGTGTCACAAGAGGGATGCAAATTCAGGCACTTGGAATATAAAACATGGGATATTCGCAGTGACCATTGCACTACCCAAATCCTTACATAATTAGTTTCTTTAACTGGAAGGAAGGCACCTGTATCTTTGTTAAAAAAAATTATTCTTCGAATAGCTCAGATTTTTTTTTGGTATGAAGTTTGCGCTGCACATGTTGCTCCAATTGTGATTTTATGGAACATCCAATTTTTTTGTTGCAAGCTTGACACTTTACAACTTTACTGATGGTTGTGAAGGAGTCATTGATCCCATCCCATTATTTTAATTTTGTAGTGAGCAAGACTCACCTGATGTCATGGTGAAAAAGATAGGAAATCTTATGTTAGCTTACTGTTAGACTTTGACTACCCCAGTTGGATTTTACCCTTTTCAATAGTTCAATGAAAAATTCCTTTCAGCTGCCCCATTATTTTAATTTTGTAGTCAGCAAGACTTACATGGTGTCATGGTGAAAAAAATCAAAAAAATCTTATGTT
Source organism: Timema podura (assembly GCA_033556935.1). Taxonomy (NCBI): domain Eukaryota; kingdom Metazoa; phylum Arthropoda; class Insecta; order Phasmatodea; family Timematidae; genus Timema; species Timema podura. The sequence goes on along the minus strand of JAVRXN010000010.1, from coordinate 58,401,870 downwards.
AGCTTACTGTTAGACTTTGACTACCCAAGTTGGATTTTACCTTTTTCAAAAGTTCATTGAAAATTTCCTTTCAGCTGATTTATGCAAATCAAACCAGCTCAAATAATGTTTAAAAATTCAACAAATTTGCAATTAGTATAAAAATATATTAAAAAATCACAAAGTAGGTAGTGTTATGTAAAATCACTTGAAATATTATAAACATGTCACAATATGTATAAATATATAAAATGAAAATCAAATAATATTTGTTTGTTTAGAATTTAAAATAACAAACAAAAAATTCAAGATGATTGTATTCTGACATCAAATATTGTATACAAAGAGGTATTGTAAATTGTAATAATAATAATAATAATATTTAGCACCGCGTCTTACTACCCGTTCGGGTTATACGCTTAAGTACTAATCACGCTAATGGATTAGGAATCGGGAAGGTTGCATTTAGAGGAAGTGAACCCGCATTTGCGTGGAGGGAGAGTGGAAAACCATTTAGGAAAAACCACCCCAGTTCACCCGACCGAGATTCGAACCTCGATCTCCCCGTCCTCGGCGGTTGAGCTCAACACGACTTGGGCGTTAGCCAACTACGCCACCGAGGCGGGTTATTGTAAATTGTAAATACGTTCACATTAATAAACGCTTTTTAATATTTTGTGTATACATTTTGCTGAGTATTTAATTTCAACAACCCAACAAAAGACTTTTTTTTTGTGGGGGGGGGGGGGGGAGGAGGGGAAGATTGAATGTGCTAAAGTTTTGCAAGGGTTTACTGGTAGAATATATATTTTCATAGAAATCCCAGCTCTAGTAATGACGTCCAGAGTTTTGCAGCTTTACTCTTTTACTACTATAAAACTTTTAAAAATGTATTTTATTGTAATGGCTACTAACTAGATGTTTCTATATAATTGTGTTATGTTCCTGTGACCGAGTGCAATGAGAGACAAATGCGTTATTCATCTGGGCAACTAGAGCATGTCTCTTCAAAATGTGTGCGACACTTTCTAATAAAAGTTGGTAAAATGTATATTTTTTTACACAATGGGTGAAGACTTAACTCAAGTTCAAAGCTACAATAAAAAACTTTTAAATCAGTTCGAGAAGTGTAAAATGTAAAATCAAAACTTCTTCCATTGGTAGTTCAGGGGGTGGAGGGCAGCTACCCCATCAAAAAAAATCCCTTTCCAAACAAATACCCTCCCACAGTAAAAAATTAAATCCTACATACGTGCTTGGTTCACACAATTTTGAGAGTATCCCCTGAAAATACTATGTAATGAGGAATATATTAATAGAGACTACACCTTTATTTTAATGCATTCATCTAAACTTTAGAATCATTGGTTCCCAAACTTGTTGAATGGTATATCACCCAAACAATTTCAATATTTTGGAGTGAAAGCAAGATAGTGCTGAATATTTATGTACATCTTAATGTTGCCCAGGAATTTAATGACAACAACATTTACAGATGAAAAGTGTTTACTTATCATTATTTAACATTTCTACTCAATCAATACGGATAATAGGGCACAGGTATCAAATAAATATAAAAATACTCATATTTACCCCTCCAACAACTGTCTAAATCTCTTTTCCTTTTGGTTAGACTTGGTCGTAATATGTTTATGGTATTTTATGAGACATTATCTTTTTACAACTTGAATTTGCTTGTTTTGTTTGGTTTCCCACAGCGTACTAGCTGTAATAAGTGTATGTAGAACTGGTAGTATGCGTACAACAGTTTGGGAACGCTGCTCTAGATAATTGAGCCGGATACTTTGCGTGTCCTATTACCAAGCTAAATGTTTAATTCCCGTTGGGGGAATAGTATTTATCATATTTTGATTAATTTACAGCCTTGAGGTCTGTCCAAAGATTACGCTAGTTGTGAGTCATGCGCTTATATAGTCATTTTCCAGTGTAGGTATTCAGAAAGGTCATGATAAATATTCAACTATAATTTTAAAAAAGTTTCCAAGTCATGAGCTAATGTAGCCAATTTTCAGCCTGTTTAGAACGTGCATGAGCAACTTTCCAATTGATTTAAAAAAATCTAGAATATATTATAATTAGTCACAGATTTTTTTTAAAAACATAGCAATAAGCAATATGAAATAGGCATATGATAATTATGTTTTCATTAAACACAGATTTAAAACTGTCTCAATTTATTAGAAAAATAAAGAAGTTTTCTAAGTTGTGTATATTAGAAATAGAAACAAAGCTTATTCAATATAGCCGTTTTATTCAAACACTTTGTGAACCTAAAACTTCAGGTAGAGGCAACCAGCGGTGTCTGCTTTGTTTGTATTTCAGAATACAGAAAACCAATCAACCAAAAGAGTGACACAAGTGAGGGTGGGGAAAGTAAAAGAGTGATGGGGGTATTCCCTCTTCTAAAAGCAGGTACTCAGTTCGAGAAGGAAGATAAGACCCAAAAGGAAATTTGTTCTTCTATTATGCCGCACCTTAAAAGCAAATTCATTTACCTGACATAAATTTGATTCTCTGGCTAGTAAACAATTAATCAAACTGTTCAAGCAAGATTATATACTTACTATAAGAGTTGATATTTAATAGTGTAAGCTATGATTTCTTGCTATGATCTAGTTTCAAACAAAAGAAGACATTCCAAAAACTACTCAAGTGGAAACAAGAGAAGAGAGGTTGCAATTTACTCAATGGAGACAAGAAAGGATAAGTTACAATCTACTCAAGTGGAAACAGGAGAGGTTTCAATTAATCAAGTGGGAAAACAAGAGAGGAGCTTACAATTTACTAATCAGTGGGGGGACAAGAGAGGAGACTTTAACAATCATTACTTAAGTGGAGACAAGAGAGGATAGTTTACAATTACTCAAGTAGAAACAAGCAAGTAGAGGTTCAATTGACTCAAGTGAAGAAAGAGAAGAGAGGCTACAATTTACCTAAGTGGACAAAAGAGAGAGCGTTATAATTTACTTAAGTGGAGAAAAGGTACAATTCCTAAAGGAGAGACAAAGAGACGGGTGAAATATACTTTATTGCAGAGCAGTATCAATTGGATGTGTAATTTTATTTGTAATTCTTAATATCAAGTCATTCATGTATAATAAACTTGGGCATGTCTTACAAAGAGAAAAGTTAGGTCAAATGACAAATAACGTATATTCACAATAAGAAACTAGTATTTGTTCATCCTTTTTTTTTCTTAAATTTTTTTTCATTGGTAGCTTATCATAGCAATTCTAGGTTAATGACGAGCACGGAAACGTTTTTAAAAATGCCCAAACTAAGTAAAGCTGTGGAGCTTCAGAATATTAGAAATTATACAATGGTTTTGTTTGGCTTTTCAACAATTCGATCACTAATCAACTAAAAATTGAGGAATAGCAGGAAATTAAGCTGCTAGAAAAGGAAGTTGGAAAAATACTCTGAATGTTATTAAATTATTTATCATTCACCTTTGTTATCTCAACCACTATATATACATAAAAAAAAGTATTGTTATTTAGAATCACAGCATTGTTTTATATTATCAATGCAAATGAATAAATGATGTTAATGCCAACTTTAGTTGATGTATTATAAACTTTATCTATATTTAAAAAAAACTTGAATTATAGGTATATTGTTCAAATAGTTTAGTGGGAAATTTTCCTAATGAATCATTTCTTATTTCAGCTGTTTTCATGTTTATTATTTTCATTGTTTATAATGGGAGAGCATTATTTTATAATTTATTCATATAACCTATTTGTTTTATATTCTATGGTTACTAGTAGATACTCTTTTGATAAATGGTTTATTTATTAGATTTATTATCAAAATATAGTTATTAGATTTTGCCCAAGTATTTAATTATAAAACTAAGCCTAACTTTGTATTAACATTTCCAAACTTTATCTTTTAAAATAATCCCCACTTAGAAAAAAAAATTATATTTGAAATAGTAGTTAAATGATTCAAATTTATCCATAAGTTGTAACAATGTATTTTAAAATAATTTTTTATGATGAAATGTACTGTTGAACTTCTTCTAAGCATTATAAGAAGTGAATATACAAAAAAGGAATACGTTGAGTTTAAATACAACTACTTACAATATCTCGCTTTAGCAGTGACAACATCTGAAGGTTCACTTGGCTCACTTTGGCCTGCTGAATTGACTGCTATCACACGGAACTCATAATCTTGGCCTTCGGTCAAGTCTGGTACAGTTCCCTGAGTAAAAAAATGCATTTTATTTAGAATAGGTCTGAATAGGAATACGTATTATTTGTTCATTGAATTAAGGTGGTTTTACAAAATATTGATGTGTTCCAAAATAAGTACAGCATATTTAATTTATCCCATCACAAATAATTTTGACATATTTATCCTAATGTATGTATAGAATATTAGTTAAGGGAAGTTTTAAAAATAGTAAAATGTTTTGGCAGAAAATATCTAGTTATCTACAAATTTACATTTTTGTAAAACTTGTTCGCTGTTTTGTTTAAGTATCAAACAATTTCTCAATAATACATATTTTTAAATGGTTTTGTATTTATAATAAATAATGTATTTACTAGACCGGTTTCATAATAATTGACTAAAGTATATTGTAGAATATTAAAAATAAAATAGTGACCACAATTAGGAAATGGGAAAATTTAGAAAGAAAAGGTTATTGGTGATTCTGTTAAATAGCGTGATGATAGCTGTGTTATCCCCCCCAACGACCACATCTAATCTTCAATTGTTTGTCAAGCTTATGCCCACCCATCCAAGACTAACCTTCACCATCTTGTTGTGATCCCCTAAGTGCCAAGGGTTTCTGAATCCTTTGTAACCACTTGGCCACAAGTAAGTGCTCCTCAAGCGACACAGCAGCTGGGTGTAAAGAGCGCGCTCGTCCATTCAGATTATTAATTTGTTGCACAGCCCTCGCACTCGAAAATACTCTCCCCCAACCCCTCATACACGTGGGGAATAAACTGGTGTAAAAATGCGGAGGTGTTTTTTTTAAACCCTATCTACCTCTCCCTATTCCAACCTGCTTACCACTGTAGCTTTCCAGGCTCTTCTCAGGCTCTTTGTGGTAACTCACCAAGCCATTTCTATCTCTTCCAACCCAATATCCAGGGTAACTCACCGAAACCATATACTGATAACCGTGGTACCCCCACCAAAACACCCATCCTTCCTCCTGCTTGCTCACCATGATAATTCAACTCCATCTCTCTCGCTTCCTAGCCACTTAGCATGGTAAATCGCCGAGCTGCTCTTCCTCCTCTTGTTCCCCAAGCCTATCTCTAAATTGCTAACCTCCTTATCATGCCACATTCTACTCATTAGATTATACATGTTCACCTAAAATGAGGAACCAGGATCATTTATAAATTGAAGCTATTCAAGACTTCACCCATAGATCAAGAGTAAACTTGAATAATCATCTTCCAAAGCAACAAACACCACTGAATTTAAACCATGAAAGTTCAGCTATAATATATAACATATATAACTATAACTAACTGTACTTAATACCTATTACAAGGTACTAAACGTTAGCCACTAATGATTTCCTTGCTAGATTAACAAAACTATCAGCATAATAAATGTACAATGAGCTAATTGTTATATAAATATATACTTTTATGACTTAACAAGTATTTTTATCAGCAGATTAAAGTTTCACTTTGTCTTACACTATTCTGCAGGGCAGGTACATGAAGCGCATTCACCCAGTATGGACTTCCTTTCTCTTTCTTCTGGACAATGTAGCCAGTAATGGGAGAGCCCCCATCTGATTTTGGTATGGGCCACTCCAAATCCACATGATCCTTGTCCCAATCCATGATTAGTGGTTTTCCAGGGGAATCCGGCTCATCTGGAATGGGACTTAGGCATTTAATATCTCAAACAAATAACAAAGTATGCTTTTTAAATAGATTAATACATCACTGTATTATATGCAATGCTTAGTACATTCTATTGCCATAGTTTGTATAGGTTTTGTGAAAAATTAACTTAATTAATTGCTATTCTAACCTAATGTTTAGTATTCCTTCTATTAGAGATAATTCTCGCAATAATTTACTGTTATGCAGTGGAAACCAATTAACAACAAAGTTTGAATGCAAGGTTCCTTGATACTTTGCTTCAGATAAATTTACTATGATATAACTATTATTATTATTATTATTAGCACCGCGTCTTACTACCCGTTCGGGTTATACGCACTTACGCTAATGTGCAATGGTAGGGTGATTGTGAGATGAAATGGAGGACCTACAGTTTAACGTGGAATCCGAACCACGGTGGAGGCCTGGCATTCCTCACATTCACAAGTTATGATTAATACACATCTTGTCAGAGGTGAAGGAAGGGTTTGGCATTCAGATAAATCTGTGCCGGGACCGAGGTTTGAACCCCGGACCCCTAGCACAGAAGTCTGACACCTTACCCCTAGACCACCAGGTCACCTTAGTATGATATAACTATGTGAGATATATATAAAGTAATAAGACATGATGTGTAAGGTTTGACTGTGTTAATCCATCACAATGTCTCAATATCTCATTTGTAATAAAAATATTTAAAAATACTTGTTCACTATTATGTCAAACTGAGTTTTGAATTGATACTGATGTCATGCAGGGATAAGAGAAAAAACAAACAAAAATACACAATTAATGATTGCATGGAGTGAGATATTTCTGCTTAGAATGGCATGAGAATAAGTATCCTAGCAAATTGAAAGATGGAATGGGAAGCTCATGGTCTTGGAGGATATAATATATCTCCCAGCTTGGGAAGTAATAGATAAATTCCCAAGGAGGAAAGGCGAATAAAAATGGTCACGCAGAAGAGAGGGATTTGATGTTAGGTATTTTATAACAGGAGGATGTGGAACTAGGTTTCCCAGATGATAAAGATAAAGTGTGAAGTCATTTAGCTGAGGGCTAGTGCAAGAGTAGAATTTTAGATTCTATAGCCACTTACCTTTTACAACATTAATTTGTAACAAATTAGATTCTTTATTCTACTCAATAAATTTGTGACAGTTTAAAATCTTAAAAGCTATAACATTTAGGCTGATCTATTATAACTACTGAGTTACAATCATTCTAACTTTTTTACCGGGTTTAAAAAAATAATGTGTGCCACTTTTTAGCAAAATCTCTAGCATTCCAGATATCTTCCTTCTTGCTGTGAAACTTGACTTAGCTTTTGTTTTTAAAGTATTGCATACTATTTCTTAGTAAGTTATGGAGTGACATCATTTGGGAATCAAGGATGAATTCCTGTTCCTAAGAAGGATGTAGGAGGGGAAGTATTTAAACAAGAACATAAATATATATGTTGTGGTTTAATACCCCTATTTAGGAAGAGGAGGATATTAAGTGAAATATTTCATCCAAGGGAAAGTAAGATTTTCTGTGTTATATGGTAAAGTTCCCTAGATTGTGGACTACAGGGTGAAATCTCAGATAATGGATGCACGGAGTTATGTCCTTCAGACAAAGTGAAAAGGAGTTTAATTCCTTAGTTGGGAGAAGACGGGGTATAATATGGATGTCAAATTGAATGATAATGTAAGCTATTTTGTCCAGTAAGCTAAGTTTGAAACATCATGGAAGAATATATTTATATTTATTTGTGTTTGAGTTTTAATATCATGTCTATTAAATATAATGGACTACTTATCAGTGACCACCGTCTTCAATAAGTTAAAACACAGAAAAAAAAAAGCAATTGTTATAACTTAATTTGTGAGTAAATACTCAAACAATACATTTATGGAGATAGTTTATTTTAGAGTGAATCCAATTCATAAACACAAAATTGTTGTGAATTTATTTTAGCATTTGATGTTTATCAATTGTAAGAAGAATATAAGTAGATGATAGCTGTTCAAAAAAAATTTTTTTTTGCGCCATACATCTATGGGCTATACATCTAAGGGCTATACATCTATGTACTAATTACACTAATGTGTTAGGGATTTAGAAGGTTGAATTAAGAATAAGTGTACCCACATTTGCATAAATGAAGAGTAGAAAACCATTTAGGGGAAACCACTCTAAGTACACCCAACCGGGATTGAACTCTGAACTACCCATCTTTGGCAGTCCAGTATATTGAAAAATTAGCCCCTTAGAACATGCCGACACCGAGGCTTGTTCTGTTTTGGTTTATATTGAACTGTCTAGAATTTCCAAACATGAATACACTAACATAGGAAAGACTTATCCCAATTTAAATTTAGCAACCCAAGCATCTGTTTGGTTTGTTTTTAAATAGTTTATTATCTAACATTACCAATGTACAAAGTTTTTAAATTAGGAATGTAACAGGTAAAAAACTCAGTTTTAAATTGTTTGACTTGCACCTTTATACTATACTTTCATTACTAAAATAGTTTAATATGTTGTAGTTATTAAATTATTATTTTTAAGAATTCGGCATACAAGTTATTCAACCAACTAAGACTAGTGTGATTAGACCATTAACTTAACTTAAAATAATAGTTATGACATAAGAATTAGTTTTTAGTTCCGACCAAATTCATTGTGGATGGTTTAGTCATAGTGTGGTTTTAGATTCTCTTTTCATGCAAATATTGAAACATTTCTTCAAATTTTCTTTTTTAATCCCTTATATTATTTGTTAATAACCTGTATGCTTAGCTTATCTTATCTTTTATTAAATTAAAATTATGTAAAAAAAAAAAAAAATGTGTGTGTGTGTGTGTGTCTGTAAGTAAAAATTTGTGTCCTTTTGTAGGTAGCTCAACACAACTTAACTTTGAGAACTTGAAACATTTGGGCTTTAGCAGACTCCAAATTAGTTATATCATGTTTACTAATTAATCTCTTGAATTTTCAAGTCAAGATGTTAACACCATACCTCAAAATACCCTAAAGCAGGGTATGTCATATCTTAAGATTAAAACCATGAATTTTTGGCACTAACAGGCACATACTTTTTAGAAATGGTAATCAAATAAACTATATACATTAAAGAAGGCACATTATATTATCAGTCTTCCCTGAATTACTCTAAGGCGAACATAAAAATCAATCCCAACTTTTTATCATAGACTACTTATCAAAAGGAAACTATTAAATGCTTTTCTTCTCTTTGAGTCCAAGCTGCAGCCTTATGATCAGTAAATAGAGACACAACCAAAGAGTTAAAAACTAAATTTTAGTAGAATTGATGAAAGTGTAATCGATATGGTCTAAATTGAGGCATGTGTGTGTCAACATTTGTTGTGTTCTTCGATTGTGAATGACAAAACTAAACGAGTATTGCAAGGTGTTGTAATTAGCTAGTAAACATATAGAACATAAGCGCTGACAACATAGACGTCAGCATTCCTCATGGTATATCAGGATAGAAGAAAGGATAAATAGTAGTGGAACCAAGATAACAGGGCTGACTAATCACAATCGAGTCTAGGGGGACACAGCTGCCCGTTTATGGGGCTATGAGGGTTAGAGCGCCAGATTGTCAGGACCGTATTGGAGGGCTACCGTCGAGCCCAGGGTACTGGGGTTCATAAACTGTGTAGAATCACCTAGAGGTCAGTCAGGCCATTGGTTTAGTCTTCCTTGCATACTTCGTTCTGTCGTAAGCTTCTAAGTAACTAACTTAGTAAGTTTTTCCATATACTCTAATATTTCTTATAAACATCACGTTTTATAATAGAACATAGAAGTACAATAAAAACAATAAGAACCAAAGCTGGACATTAATTACAAACCCACACCATCAGAACCCAGTTACTGCCCCAATCCTCGGCCGCGGCCCATCCTGACAACCTAGGCCCAAAAAAGGAATAGGGGGGAAGGGTGACATAATCATAAATCTAAGTAGCCTACTTACCGAATTCATTCTTCACAATAACGCTCTTATCCACTTCAAGAGCATCTGATTCCCCAATGCTGTTGACTGCTTTCACTCTAAAAAGATACTCCTTGCGATGTACCAACCTCACTACTTCATGTGTGAGAGATGATGCCATACCAGCATCAGACCATGTTCCCCGTGAAATATCCATTTTTTCAATAATATAATGTAAGATTGGACTACCACCATCATCTAAAGGTGTCTTCCATGTCAGTCGAGCACTCTCTTTGGTGACATTGCTTACAATAAGAGGACCACCAGGAGGTGAAGGACGATCTTGAGGAAAAAAATTTTTAATTAAAAAGAAAATTTTTATCTTTAAATATTATACTATGTATATTTATTTATAGAATGCAGAGTTCTAAACAATATTTGAGGGCCTTGAAGTAAAATAATAGTAAGGCTAATTTTTTTTCTTCAGAAAACGAGAATTTAATGTATTTTAGTGTATAAGAAGTTCGGAGAGCCACTTCAGATATCTTGTAGATTTTCATCAATAAATGAAAGCACTGTACTAAGTATCTTGTTTCTTATCAAACTATTTTATAATATAATATTGCAAATAGTGTGGTAAATCACTATGATAATGGTGGAGAGTTAACCAAATTTGCTCAAACCAGACGATGAACTGCGGAATTTATTGGAAATGAGCATGAACAAAGTGATGTAAGTTATGAATTAGATTATGTAAACCAGGAGTCTAGCTATGTGATTATGAACCACTCAAATAAAGTTAGCAATAGTGAAGTAAATGAAAATTTGTTCAAGCTAGGGCCTAGTACCATGTTTTTAAAATATAAAATTAGTTTAACTATTTGCAAACTATATCTTCTGATTTTACATTTTAGAAAGTTCAATAAAGTGTCTTTTCTTTTATATGCAATTAAAATACTTAATCTAAAAGTCTTTACACTCATAAATGTTTAGTAATTTTGTTACTTATCATGTTTATTAAAATAGCCTAAAGTTACTTAAGTCTCTTGTTTTACTATCCATATCAAATTGAATAAAAAAACTAACCACATTATGGTAGCAGTATTAAAATCAAACTTGATTCCAACTAAACCTAAGAAGCTGCCTGACAAAAATGCATTTCTTCCTTGCATTGAGAGTATTTTTCAACTATCTTACACGGACCTTAATAAACGACATTTTGGCAGAAGAAGAAAATTTTAGAGATGATCAATGGAGAGTAAAATACCACTCAAGATTAAAAACAATTATAACATTTTAGTTATAGCTTGATCTTTAATCTTCAAAGAATACTGTTGTATATTAAAAATTTAACAAGTGTGCTATACATTATTAAATATTGAAAAAAAAAAAAAAAAATGCGAATGAGAATGTTTGTAAACAACTAATTATTCTGAAAATTTACTTTATCATTATTATTTTTAATGGTTTTTCAACAGCTCATTGGCATATAGTGTATTTCCCATAAAAATATGTAGGTTTTACTTTTAGCAATGCGTCCTACTACCCTTTTTGGTTATATGCTTATGTACTATTTATGATTTTTTTTAGGGATAAGGTAGGTTATATTTAGAGAAAGTGTACCAACATTTGCATGGAGGGAGAGTGAAAAACCATTTTGGAAAATACTCTCAGTACACCTGACCAAGATTCAAACCTCGATTTCCTCATCATCGGCAGTCTAGTTACTGCGAGAGTAGCACTTATACCATGTGGCCACCAAAGCGTGTATGTATATTTTTAATTTATAACTAAAATTTCAGGTAATTATTTAATTTAAATGTTTTTTTGATGTTTTATGCATATATTTTGTTTATTGTTGTATTAAAATAAAAGTAATTAAAAGGTATCGGTTTGATTTATTTAGTAATACAATTCAATAGCAAAGCAACAAATATTTGTTAGACTGCCTGCCAATGATGGGAAAATTGGCGTTCGAATCCCAGTCAGGCCTACTGAAGGTGTTTTTTTTTCCTAAATGGTTTCCCATTCAACTTCCAGACAAATGTGAATAGATTTACTCTAAAATGCTTCCTTCCTCATCCCTACCCTATTAGAGTAATTATCATATATGTTTATAACCTGAACAGATGGTCAGATAAAAAAATGTACACATAATAAGTACAGTGAACTTGAAGGAAACATGAAACTCACTTTATGAGAACTAAGAGTAAAAATAATCATGGGTCAGATTAAAGAGTGCACTCAATATCACCAACCCTTTCAGTATTTGGATTATAATAAGTATATTGGATAAAAGGTTTGTGCATTCTAATTGTTACCAATATTTAAAAAAGTTTAGGTATTTTTTTATAAATACATTCTTCAAACCAATTTGATGCAAATAACAAAAAGATTATTAACAATAACTTACCTAGCACTGTAACATTTGCTGAGGCAGAGCACTGCCCAAATTTGTTTTCAAGAGTAAGTGTGTAGCGTCCAGTATCCGACCGAACTGAGAACAAAATCTCAAACACTGTTTGATTGTTGAACGTTTGGATGTCTGCTCGAACACCTGGTTCAATTGGAGATCCATTCACCGTCCACTTAGCCTTAGGACGAGGTGATGCCTCAATTGGAATTGTATAGTTGATCTTTTGGCCAGCACGGACAATAAGGTCTTGAAGTAAGGTCTTATCAAAGGTAGGTGCCTCTGCACATAAATACATAAATAAATAAATTACTAAATAAAACTGTATTTGGAATCATGTTTATGAGTGAAATGATTTGAAAAGAAAATTGTATTATGTATATTATTTATTTAAAAGCGAGAGACTTTTAGTGCTAAAAATACATTGTTTTCCACAAATAAAGCTATTTACTAGCAATACTTGTTTCTACGCAAATCCTACTTCAATTTACCCCGAATCAGAAGTATTAATAAAACTGAAAGGTGCTCAAATTATATCTAGAAGATTTAGAGACACTTAACCATGTAATTAAGGGAAATCTTTATCGTGAAGTTAGGATTTGTGAACACAAATGCATCCCCTCAAGGTAGTTACTTATGACTAAATATATTAAAGTTGACAATAACTGCCTATGTACTAAATTTATATTAAATTTTATTTAAACCAAAAATAAAGTTATATTTAATTAATATCTCAAACAATCTACTCACGGAATCTTGGTTTAGCAACCACAGACTTGGATGCCTCACTTGGTTCGCCCGGCCCTCCCTTGTTGACAGCTATAACACGGAACTCATATTCTTCTCCTTCAGTTAGGTTAGGAGCTGTTCCTTTTGTTTGGCTACCAGGAACTTCAGCAGCTTTCTCCCATGGCCTAAACAAAGTTCCCTATGATGACCTATCATTGATTCCTCTCTTTCCAGTAGCTGGAACTATTGTTTAGTACTGCAGTTTATTGTTACTATTACTGTGTGTTTATATAATGGGTATTTTGACCAGTTAAGTACTTTTGGAGCTAATCTTTATCTAAGAATGTATCTTTGTGTCAAGGCTGCTTATGATAGTCTCTGGAAAGGTGTTTAAAAGTGTTGTTTATACATAAAATAAGTTTAACGTTTCAAAACTCTACTTTCTGCAATCAATTTTGTTTCAGTTTGAATTTTGATATAGTAACTGACATCTTTATTATTTATGTAATACGCTAACATGTAATGATAACCATAATGATAAATTAATTTTATGAATGGGGGATGGGGTTCATTATTAGCTAAACTAATAAACTTTGTGAAGAATTAGCAAGTTGAATTTATTATATACAGTAATTAAAGAATTAGCGTAAGAAATGTGTACCCAGATTTGCCGCATAAATAGGAAAAACTCACGGAAAATGGGGGATTTATTCTGACATTCTATTATCTATTAATAATTAATTCCAATTTACACTGAATACTTATATAATTACTTAATAAATTTTCTATGGATATCAATACAATATTCATTAGGTATATATGTGATTTTATTTTAAAAAAATACTAACATTACATATGCAATCTGAGTTATTTGTGGCTTATTTATCCAATATTTGTACCCAATATCCTATGCACTCTTACCCTTTGTAAGAGTTTAAAAATCTCAAGCTTAGATTCAAGCAAATACTTTTTAATGTTTTAAATATTAATCGTGGCATGGTTTGGCAATTTTACTGTATAGAGATTGTGAACAACAATAAAGTATTTTTTGTTAAATGGTTGGTAGCTGTGTCTATCTAGTATTTTGTAGTGATGATCTGTGATCACGACATGTTAATGTTAAAAGTAATTATGGCTACTCGTTCTGTTATGTGGTCAGCAACTCAATAAATATTTCTTTGATCACTATGCTCTAGTTTCATTGTAAAACTAGTAACAGGTTATGGCCCAGGAACATATAAATATGGTTGTAACTTAAGGAAAGTTACATTAGAAAGAAAACTGAAAGCATTTATGTTGAACTGAAAAATCAAAGTGTGGAAAGGAGACGTCTTGTTTAGGGCATTGGCGTGTATGAAAAAAAAAAGAAGGAAAAGGGTTGCTGCAGGAAAGTTTTAGTGTGATCAAGATACTATGGATCAACTCACAAATACGGCCAAGTGGGAGTCATCAAATTAGAGGGAGCTAAAAACTGGAATGTATGGAAATTCCAGGTAGGAGTACTACTGTGAAGTCTCAGGGTGTTTGAGATCACAAAGGGCATGGCAGTAAAACCAGAGGATGGACCAGAACGTGAGGCATGGCGAGTAAATGATTCAATGGGCAGAGTTTAATGTAACTCAGTTTTCAGAAGCAGTAATGCTGCATGTTCTAGCATGTCAAAGTAGCAACTAATATGTGGCGGAAATTGTAAAGTGTCTATGAACCGAAGAGCCATACCAGTATTCACATGGTGCAGACACAATTTTTCCAATATAAATATGCAGAAGGCATGAATATGTTTTCTTTATATCAAAGGTTCAAGAATTTCAAAATAAGCTGAATCAATTAGGCAAGAAATCTCATATAAGCTTATCATGACAAAAATCCTAATGTAATTGCCAGAAAAATACAGTTATTTTGTGTCAGCATGGGAATCTACATCAGATGAAAAACAAAAAACAGACGTTTTAAAACTTGTTCCCAAGATTCATGGTAGAAGAGGAAAGACTGAAAGCACGGACCAGTAATGCTGAGGACAGTGTCGCACTACCAGTGAAGAAACTAAATAAAATAGTGTTAAAGTGTTTTAAATGGGGAACAGTCAGGATATTTCATAAGAAACTGTAGGAGTAACAGGGATAGCCAGAATGTAAAACATGATATTATTGCAATAAACCAGGACATTTGAAGAGCGAGTGTCGTTTTCGTGTTGATTAAGAACAAGAAAAGGATGGTATTGCATTAATAGTGACAGCTTTGGTAGGAAATGGAAGTTACATGACACGTGGCTAGTAGATAGGGCGCCAGTGAACACATTACTTTTGAACGCGCCCTATTCAATAGTTATAATCAGTTGTTAAATAAGTCTGTAATCATGGGTGATGGGAGAAAATTAATGCTGTATGTGTAGGACAAATAACCTTAAAAGCTTATAATGAACATTGTTTAGTCCAAACCACCCCTAAACAAGTATTATATGTCCAGAATTAAAAATGAACTTGTTTTCAGTGGCAGTGCTGTGAATAACGTGTACTCTATGAAAATAAACAATGAGAGATGTGACTTTGTCAAAAACAACAAAGTGTGAGCAGTGGCAACCCGTGACAGAAAGTTATATGTGATGACTTCAAATATAACAACATCTTTGAGGCTAACACATTGACAAGTGTCGGTTGTAATTTGAAGGAATGGCATGATTAGTTAGCACATCAAAATATTGAATTAGTAAAGAATATATTAAAGGAAAATAATAATGAATGTCAAGACAGTAGTGATACATGTACAGCGTGTCTGGAGGGGAAACAAAATAGACTACCATTTCAAAGAAGTGAAAAGTCTACATCACAAACATGTGAATTGGTGTATGCGGAAGTGTGTGGATCGATGGAGGAAAATTCATCAGGATGTTCTAGATACGTTTTAATTTCAAAAGATAACTATTCTAACTATCGTACAGTGTACTTCATGGAACAAAAATCTGAAATGATAGAGAATATAAAGCATTTTGTAAATTTTGTGGAATCAACTACAGGAAATAAGCTATGAAAGCTAAGGACTGACAAAAGGTTAGAGTTTGTTAATAAGGAGTGAGATCCCTCCTGGAGGGTAGAGGAATAACCCAAGAGACTACAGTGCAATATACACCCGAGGCCGCGCGAACAATGTTAAATGCCAAGAAAATATATAAAGACATGTGGGTAAAAGTGGTGAACACAGCAGTATATGCTTTGAACAGAAAGAGTAAGGTACAAGGAAAAACACTATTCGAGGTATGGTCTGGACAAAGTTTTGAGTTAAGAAGTCTGCAAATATTTGGGACTGAAGTTTATGTACATATTCCGGAGGAAAAACAGAAGAAATGGGACCCTAAGGTAGAGAAAGGAATCTTCATAGGATATGGAGAGAAAAAAAGAAGGGCTACAGAATATATTTTTCATAGAAGAGAATGGTAAGGTGAAGAGAGATGTGGTTTTTGTTAAGTCAGAAAGAGGAAAAAAAAAGAAAAGGATCAACAATTTATGGAGGTACAAGAAACATCAACATTTGAAGAAATTTTAGAGCCAGATGAGGAAAGGAATGTTGGAAACGTGGAACAGAAAAGTTCAAAGAGTAAAAAAAACTCAAGAAAGAGAGGAATAAAATGATGTTGAGGAGCAAGAAAGTGTAGATGAGGAGGAGCACTTACCCGAGGTCACAACCTGGAGTAATAGGATTATCAAAACAAAAAACCAGCCTGGTTGGATGAGTTTGAGAAAAGCTTTCTTGTGCATCTTGACAGTGAACATACAAGTTATGCAGAGGCTATGAAGAGCAAAGATTCTGAAAAGTGGGGGGAAGCAGTGAAGTCTGAGCTGTGTTTATTGAATAAGAACAATACATGGACAATTGTGAGTGAAGTTCCAGAAGGAAAAAGTGCAATAAACAGTAAATGGGTGTTTAAAGTAAGTAAGTCAGATAATGAGGTTAGGTACAAAGCATGGTTAGTGGCTAGGGGTTTTGAACAAAAGAGTGTTCAATGTGTATGGTCTTTATGCT
The DNA here is from genome assembly GCA_033556935.1 of Timema podura. NCBI lineage: Eukaryota > Metazoa > Arthropoda > Insecta > Phasmatodea > Timematidae > Timema > Timema podura. Next base: position 58,384,892 of record JAVRXN010000010.1, on the reverse strand, counting down.
CCTGTTGCAAAGTTAAATACATTTAGAGTTTTCATGGCGGTAGCAACAAAATTAAATTTGAAAGTTTATTAAATTGATGTATGTAGTGACTTTTTAAATAGTGGAATTGAAGAACAAGTGTATTTAAAGCTTCCAGAGGGAGTCGACCTTGGAAATAATAACCATGTCGTATGTAAATTAAATAAGTCAATTTATAGTCATAAAATGTCACCCAAGTATTGGAATACAACTTTTGATAGAGTAATGTGCTCAGAAGGCTATACCAAATCAAGTAAGGATAGTTATTTGTACACAAAATGTAATGGAAATGTTAGTGTTTTTGCTGTTATATGTTGATGATATTTTGTATTTTGGAAATAGTAAGATAGAGTTAGAAAAGGTGAAGAATGCGTGTAATTTTTAAAATGAAATACATGGTAAACATTACAAAATATTTAGGTATAAATGTAGTGTAGGATCTTTAGAGGGGTGTGACCATAATTAGCCAGACTGAATAGCGGAAAATTTTTTTACAAGTTTATTTTATGTCAAATTGTAAATCTTTATCATTGCCAATAGATAATAACTTTAAATATGATTTGCTGAAACAGAGACAAATCAGAAAGTAAAGAGTCAGATTGTAGAAAGTTGATAGGATGTATTAAGTATGCTGTAATGGGATCTAGACCATATTTGTGTGCTGTTATTACAATGTTAAGTAGATTTCAGGGATGTTCCAGCATGTTGTTATATAAATTGTTGAAAATGTTTTACGATACATAAAAGGCACATTTGATTTAAGATTAATTTACAAAAGAGATGATACTGACTTGGTTCAAGATTTTGTAGACAGTGATTGGGGAGATAGCCCAATAGATAGGAGATCAACAACAGGTTATTGCTTAAGGCATTTAATTGTCTTGTTGTATGGTCTTCGAAGAAGCAACAATCAGTTGCAATGTCAACTACAAAGGCAGAATATATAGCCTTAAGTACTGCAAACAGTGAGGCATGTTGGCTTCAGGATTTGCTTTTAGAGTTTGATGTTTGTATTGATTGTATACTATATATGAGGATAATCAGTCAGCAATTAAACTTGCACATAATCCTGGAAATATGAGGGCGAAGCATTTATATATTAGAGATTACTTTATAAAAGGAAATTAGATGGAAGTACAGTTAATATTGATTATCTCTTTACTATGAACAGTTAGGCGACCTGTTTACAAAGCCATTGGGAGGAAATATGTCTGTGAAATTTAGCACAAAGACCTTCAGGTTAAAAAATAGGTTTATTGAGAGGGATGTGAACAGCAAAAAAGTATTTTTTGTTAAATGGTTGGTAGCTTTGTCTGCCTAGTATTATGTAGTGATGATCGTGTTGACAACATGTTAATGTTAGAAGTCACCATGGCTACTCTTTTGTTATGTGGTCAGCAACTTAATAAATATTTATTTTATCACTGCCTCTAGTTTCATTATAAAACTAGTAACAGAGATAACAAATATAAACAAAGAAAAATGTATTTATAAATAATGTGTGCTCTGCTTGATTTAGAGAATATGACCATCTTTATGGGATTCCATAGGTAGCTGTGGGTGGAGTGCATAGAGTCCCAACACTTATAACTCTAATATATTCAAATTCCTTTAAAAATTATGTAGCTTTATAGTTTAATGTATATGAACAATGTATGTGTTTTGAAACCCAGTTTGTTAGTTATGTAATAACCTTAAATTGTATGACCATATCACATTTCTTGTTAAAGATTATTGGTTTATATTATTTCCAATAAATTAATTAACTTCAACCCTATGTTTTCTTTATGTGGAATTAATTAATCAAGTGAGAAATGGTTAGAATAATGTTAATAAATAAAGTTTTAATATTAGCTGTTAGTGATTTAAAATTTCATAAACAAAACCAAACAATAGGAATCAATATTGGAACTAGAAACATAAATATATAGACTTTGTAGATTAATGTCTTGGTGTGTCGATACACCGCCTTACCTCTTAGTGGTAGTGACATGAACAACGTATAATGGTCAGCAAAGCAGTCTCTTTAGTAGAGCTACTGATTTGTAGGGAACAGTACAAGCACGCTTACGGTAAAACTGAGCAACAGTTGTATGTGTGTAATACTAGCTAAAATGTACCAACAGTGGTTGGTAAAGCATTCTTATTGTAAGCAGTGAATACTATCATGGGCGCAGGTAGATCAAGGCATGTGGCCTGGTCTACTCTAAGCAAATTACTAAAAGTTACTACAATATTTGCCTCGATCGGATGACCAAACTATGATGGGTAGCTGGGCCCATATGTTGACAAGCTGGCAAAAACTTGGACCATTGGAACGTGGGCTGTAAATGGATTGTGTGGTAAAGGGAATGAATTGTTAGAGGAAATGATCAGAAGAAAAATTGATATTCCATGTGTATGTAAAACCAAGAGGAAAGGGAAAGATGTTTTGATGGCGAGTGATGGCAGCCTGGCACTGTGGTAAGGTTTGGATGAATGACTAAGGGAAAGTCAGGGAGTAGGCTTAATCCTAAGCCTAAACGCTAAGCTGTTTGTGTGAAGGTATGAGTTGGTGACATCTAGACTTTTATAGTATGTATGAAAATAGGAGTTTGTAGAATTGGTGGAGGGTGAAGACGAGGGTGTGAGAGTGGAGTTTTAGAATGAGCTCAATTGAAGTCTTGAATGCAGGTGAACCGGGTGAGAGAATTATCATTTTAAGAGATATGAATGGAATGGATGGGTGGGTACTTAAAAAGAGAAATCAGAGAGAGGGTTAGGAAAGTATTGTGATAACAGGGTGAACGAGAATGGTAATGAGTTTGTGAGCCCGTGTTTAGTAAAGGTTTATTTGTTTCGACCCACTTCGGTTGCATAGTTAGTTAACGCGCAAGTTTTGTGTTGAGCTAGACTGCCGAGGACGGGGAGATAAAGTTTTGAATCTCGCTCGGTTGAACTGGGGGGGAGGAGGAGCGAGGTTCTTAAAAGGTCTCCCACTCTCCTTCCATGCACAAGCGGGTTCACTTCCTTTAAATTAAACTTTCCCCAATTTTAGACCATTAGTGTAATTAGTACTTAAGTTATAACCTGAATGGGTAGTAAGATGCCGTGCTAAGTTTAAGTATTATTATTATTATTATTATTATTAATTTATTATTATTTGTTTCGAAAACATGGTTTAAGCAAAAAGCTATTCACTTATATACATGACCAAAGGGAGATTATAGAACAATGATGATTTTGTGGTATATGAAGAGAGGCTTAAGAATACTAGGACTGTGCGTGGAGCTCAATGTGGAAAGGATAGCTTCATAGTGATCTCAGCAGTTGAATAAGGTAAGAACTTTATGAGGATGCAGCACAAGAATATTTGGAAAGTACGAGAGAAAGTGGAAAAATTGCAGGATAAAAGTGTGAGAGCGCAATATGATTGATTACTGGGTGAAAAATTAACTTTACAAGAGCATGAAGGGAATGTCGAAATAAATACTAATGATAGTGAAAGTGCTTGGTACAGAATAAAAGAGGCTGTAGTTGAGTACGCGAAATATCTATGTGGATCTGCAGTTTTGGGAAATTTTAAAAGAAATGCATGGTGGAATGAACAGGTGAAAGAAGCAGACAGAAAAGAAATACGCAAACAAACTAATGTTAGCTGTGAAGAATGAAACAGAACATATAAAGTGGTGGGACATAAACAAAGAGAAAAATATGAAAGCAAAGAAAGTAGCAAAGACGAGTAAACCCCAATGAGACTAAATAGAAGAAAGAAATCAGAATGATTTTGAAGGAAATATGGAAGTGGATAGTGAGAATGAAACAAGGAGTGCAAGTAAAGTCCTATAGAATTTAGAATGAATGTGGTGAGATGATCTGAGATAAAAAATAGTTTGAGAGAGATGGTAGGAGTATTTTGAGCAAGTGATTGGCAAAAACGTAGAGAAAGTAGCAAAAAATATGGAAAATGTAATTCAATTATGGAGGCAGTGTATGATGGAAGTATAGAGTGCATTAGAGTGGATGGGGCTTTGAGCAAATGGTTTGCCTTTTTTTTTTAGCACTGTGTCTTATTACCCATTAGGGTCATAAGCCTATGTACTAATTAAGTTAATTGTTTAGAGGATTAAGGAGAATATACTTATAGGAAGTGCAACTGCATTCACGTGGAGGAAGAATGGAGAACTATTTTGGAAAACACCCTAATTACACCCAATTGAAATTCAAACCTCGATCAACCCGTAATCACAAGCTAGGTCCAATGAGAGAGTAGTGTGTTAGACCATGCGGCCACCAAGGCGGGTAGTTTGACAATGAACAGGGTTTTAGAAAAAATTGTGTTATATCTCCATGTTTGTTTAATGTAGTCATGTTTAAGTTTATGAGGTATGTTTGTGAGGACGCGGTTAGTGTGCAAATAAACAATGTGAATGTGAGAATGTTATATAAGCAGCTGATACCATTATTATTTATTGGATGAAAATGAAAGTGACTTCACAGTGAATTAAATCTTTGAATGTGGTGAAGGGCAGAATTAATCTTCCTATAAATGTCTCAAAAAATAAGGTGATAGTTTTTTTAAAGTGACAGATCAGGAATGATTTTCAGTATAGTATTTATAGAAAACTGTTAGAACTAGTGAATGATTTGGTGTGTTTGGGTAGAGTGTTATGTAAAAATGGAAGGATGGATGGTGAAATCAAAAGATTGGTGAATGCATCTCGTATAGTAGTTTTATGATGTATGTGGACTCTTGCAAAGAATGAAGTAGTATTAAAAGAGACAAAGATGGTATAGTGTATGTACGTATGTATGTACGTGTACTAGTATGTTGTATGTATGTATATGTGTATGTATGAGTATGTATGTATGTATGTATGTATGTATGTATGTATGTATGTATGTTGTATGTATGTATGTATGTATGTATATGTATGTATGTGTATGTATGTATTATATTGATTAATTTCCAGCTTATGAATAATACTTTTTCACATTAAATCTCAACCAAAAATGAATAACAAATGCTTAAAAGTAAATACGTTTAGTCGTAAAGAAATAAATTAGTTTGTATGAAGTGGTATTAAAAACTAACTTAGTAATCTATTTTAAGTATAATCACAATTTAAATTACTAGATAAATAAATCTGAACATATTTTCTTTCAAATTTATAATAACATTACGTCCGCCAAAAAACTAGTGCAGAACAGAAACGTGGTCATGTGTATGGGCTATAAGCCAATCACAAGATTTCCACTTAATCGGCGTGAGCTGTTCTGCTAAAGTTCAACTATTCTCTACTTTGTCCGCTCAGCTCGAGATGTTAGGCACAGGAGAACCAATCAAATCTCAGAACCAACCATCTCAAATTAGTGGCATGAGCATTTATCAATGCATGCGTTATACAGTCAGAAGCTAGCAGACAGCTTAGTTGGCCTTTGTGAGGAGATTAGAAATAACTCTTTAAGGTAAAACGTGTGTATCAATATAGTGGATTGTGCCATGACACAGCGTTATAATTTGTAAACAAGCATCGGGACAATGATCTAAAATATATGTTTATCCACAAGAAAATAACATTTGTTGATAATCAGCTGTTTTAAACCATTGCAATGCATCATGGGTCAACTTAAAGTGTGTGAATTACTGCGTAGATTCTGCTTTATATTTTTCGGCAACATGTGAATCACGCTTTATACCTATTTATTTCAACCTAATAGATAAAATGAGTAATGAAATAAAAATATGTTTACCCAAATCTTGTCCTCTTCTCAATTATATATGATGTAATGGGCGATCCACCATCCTTTTTTGGTGGCGTCCATTCTAAATCAACATGATCTTTGTCCCAATCTAAAATAAGACAAATCAAATAAAAATTTAGCACTCATTAAATTAAATACTTAATAGTATTCATGTACAATTTTATAGTAGCAAAATAAACGGGATTAATCTTAACACATTAAATAATACTGCTTTAGGTGAAACCTAAAAATATTGATTGTTTAATTATTTCTATGTTGACTCAATATGGGTGTATATACAATTTCAATGTTGAACTTTTTATTTTGAATCAATACAAAATAACCCCTATGACAAGATTTTAAAAACAAAATATATTGGAAATTAAAACTATTTATATAGCTTTAATCACTAGTCACTTATTGAAACCTACTCAGATAAATTTGATCCAGGCTTAGTTCATTTGAAAACTATGAATTTACTACATTAATATATTTATTTGAGAAGGGGGCAGTGTAAGTATTCAATTTATGTGTTTCCAAAATGGATGTTACTCTATTTATTTATTTAATTACTCTATGGCATTAGGAAATTGAAAGTACATTGCTACACTTACAAAAGTACGCCACCTATCCCTTTCTAGAGCAAGTTCTATCCAGTTCACTGCTTTACACTATATCTCTTTCAGGTCCATTCCAATTTTATCCCCCCATCTCTGTCTAGTCTTCCTAATGGTTTTTTCCAGTTAGGCTTAACAGTCAAAACCCTGAACACGATTCTAGATTCTTCAATTAAACCTGTGTGTCCTCCCTACCGATTATCTGCAAGATTTTGATATCCTAACAGGGTGACCTGACTGTCTAGGGATAAGGTGTCAGACTTCTGTATTGGGGATCTGGGGTTCACTCCCCGGTCCCGGCACAGATTTATCTGATTGCCAAACCCTTCCTTTCACCCCTGACAAAATGTGTATTAATCAAAGCTTGTGAATGTGTGGAGTGCCAGGCCTCCACTGTGGTTCAGATTCCATGTTAAGCTGTTAGGTTTTCTTTCATTTCATCTCACAATCACCCTACCATTACACATTAGCATAAGTGCGTATAATCCAAATGGGTAGTAAGACACGGTGCTAATAATAATAATATCCTAACAATATACTGGATGAGTGGTATGTAGCTCATCTTTATGCAACCTCCTTCACTCCCCAGTATCTTCTTCCTTTTTTGGACCAAATATCTTCCAGGGTTCCTACAGTATTTATAAAAAAATTCTCCCTGACTTTTCCTGTCTATTTTCCCAATTTTCCTGACCAACTTCTCACCAAAATTTCCACTATAAATTTTATGGTACTGTTCAAGTGGAAATATTAATTTAATTACATTTATTTCGGCCTCCTCCTCCCCTACAGCCGACCTTGCTTCACTCTCGTGGAAGAAAAGAAAGAAGACGTCAAGCCAATAAGTTCAGAGAAAATGATGGAAAAATAACAAAATATATCAAAACCTATCAAAAAGGAAATGCTGAAATCCACCTGCAATTGTTTTGCAGAAAGCTAGTATATACACTTCAGGAATGGATCACAGGCTGCTCTTTTCAGTATCCCTACAGGTTTTGTTTTAGGAAGCTTTTCTTCTTTGTAAAACTTAACAACATGGTCCCAAATTTGTAATGCCCTTTGAAAGCACGTTGCATTCTCTAACAACCGCACACAACAGAACTTTAAAGGAAAAGTTGTACATCCTGTAAACTAGGGTAAACAATGCTCGATGACCTGTAGTCAGTGAACAGGTAGTATGTGTGACACAATAAGCAATTTATGTCCAATTGACAAATTCCACTCCTGTTCTCAAGGAACCATGAACAACATGAAGCCCACATGTCCCAGATTTATCAAAATACATACTTCATTGCCTGTAACAGATGTAATGTGTTCCTGAATAAGTGTTAAAACTTTAGATTGACATTTGGACATCCATTGACACTTGTATCAACTTAGAGAGTGGAAGAGGAGAAATACCATCAGAGAAATGCTTCAGTAATTCTTCAGGGGTGCTTCTATCGAAAAAAAACACTGTTCAAGCAATGACTGATAACGTTATGATTTTCCTTGTCCAAAAATCTGAATACAATGTCCATTTGCCCTCTTGAATAAATTTATTCAATGCCTCATCAAAACAAATTACAAAGTTGTTACATGCTTTTAGGCGGTCCAGTAAATTGTTATGAAAGAATAGAGTCAAGCCATGCACAATGAAATATGCAGCCTTGTCTCCACCAATGGAACTGTCAATGGAACACTCACAAAACATAAACTGAAAAATTGTCCTTAAATTATTGCACGAATTGAAATACATTTTATTGTCAACAACTTGCAAAACCTAAATGACTTCCGCCTTATTTATATTAATCTTTCATACAAAAGTGTTAGGGTTTCTTCGAGCCACTACACTACTTTCACTTTTGGCAATACCTTCCTTCTGCGGCTTTACAATTTCCGATGAAACTGAAATAAGATATGAATTGTCATTTCCCTGACTTTTTTTTAAGCTTTCCTGACTTTCCCTGACTGCTATTTTTCCCCCTTTCGACTTTCCTGACTTTCCAGACCGTAGGAACACTGTCTTCCTAAGAACCTTATTTTTGAAATCACCTAATTTCTTTTCGTCATGTAAAGTAACAACCATAAAGAACAACGGGTAATATATTGTTTTGAATTTTGTTAGTTTTACATTCCTTAACAGAAAGCGAGAGGTTACCGACTGAGTAATAGCATGCATTTTTCAACTGTATTATTTCCCAACTTTCCTCTTTAATATTGTTATTGTTAGTTAAAATTGTTCCTTAATATTTAAACTCATTAACCACGCAAGTAATGTGTTGTTTGCAGTAATCTGTAAATTAGAGTCTTCAATCTGTGATCACTGTCTGATAAAATGCTCAGTCTTTTGATCGTCAACTATTAAACCTTTTTATTTCTAGCTTCTAATAAAATGTCTACGTTTCTTGCTACAGTTTCCTTAAGCTAAATCATCTGTGTATCCTTAATATTATTATTAGCAAAACGTCTTAATACCCATTTGGGTTATATGCACATATACTTAATAGCTTCACTGTACTGTTTGATGCCAAGCTTTCTCTATTCTCTTGCATTACCATAATAGCTAAGGTTAGATTTAAAAAAATGATGGGGAAAGTGATTCTCTTTGTTTCAATTCTTTAGAATCTCGAAAGTATCTGATAAGTGGCATCCAACCCATGTTCTACTATGTGTATCTGTCAAACATACCTCAATCAGCTTAACAAGTTTTTTTTGTATCCCAAACTTTACTGAAATTTAACATTTGTTTATATAACTGAATGATAAGCCCTTTATAAAATCTATGTATAGTTGATGTAACATCATGATGTATTTCCCCTTTTTTCTAATACTTGTCAAATAGTAAAATATGATCCTTTTTTTTATTTATTTCGTCGAAATCCACACTGAAGATCCACAATTATTTCCTCTGCATATGCCGTCAGTCTCATTAAAATCATGTTGGATAAAAAATGTTTAGCATGTTGGTAGTAGAAAATTATCTCTATAGTTATTACATTGTTTTATTTCCCTTTTAAAAAATGGATATTATAATATTTTCCTTCCATTCTTGTGGTAATACCTCACGATTATATGGAACATAGCAGTTTATGAATTTAAATTACTAATAAAGATGGGCCACTCAAATCTTCGAAACCTCGAATCCACTGAATCCTGACAAGTATTCGAGATTTGAGGATTCGGTGTTTTACTGGATTCGATGGCCAAATCTTTCACCTCATAAACAAAGCATAATATTTTGAATTTAAAAATTACTTAGTTAGGCCCACTTGAAAAGCACAACTTTATCTGTAATCTTTATTTTGCTGGATGAAAGAGATAAGCATTTATAAAATCATTATTTTAAAAAAAATTGTTAGTTGTGGATAATTTAATGTGTCTAATACCCTACCCTCCCAACCTCTATGGGGAACTTGGACTCGACCGTTTCAGCGCATGCTCACTTCTAAAGCTTTCACCTCACGAACAATCTTGTAAATATTTTAATGAACACATTAAAACTCTTCAAAAACTGAAAATTAAAACTATAATTACAAATAAACTCGAAATAAATAAAACCAATTAAGGCTTTTTTTAACAGAAATAAGAACACATTACACATGATACAAAGTCAGTCAGCGACTATTATGTATATTATGTTTACTCACCAGAGTGATGATTAAATAAAGATACTGTTAATTCTTACTACCCAAATGATTTTAATTATCTACAATTATGCAAAGAAACCCTATTTATTGCATATTATGATCCTTAAGTTAAATATTTTGTTGAGTTTCATGAAAAATAAATATTGTCAACAGTCAAAACTGTTAATTTATGCCTACTGGTCTACGTATTTTATATCAATTGTTTGTTTGAAATTGATTCAGCTAATCTGATAACTTAGTAAGCGCTATCGAGTCTTAGGAATCAAATAACAACTTGCTAATTCATAATTATTTTAAAATTGATTTTAATCAAGAGTTTATTATTTTTTAAAATATGTTATTGAAGTAATTGTAAAAATATTCAAACATAGTCCTGACTAATAAAATAAGAATAAACATATTGCAAGTCAAAAATATGACAGTGTTTTAAATCTAATGTATTCTCAGAAAACAATATATTGCAAGAATCGAATATATTTCTTGTTTTCTACACAAAGATAGATAATAGATATATAAGAAAATAATAAAAAAAACATACTTAAGAATTATTGAGTTCACTATTTCCAATGTATGCTTAATTGGTAAGCATGTTGTTTTAATCTTTACTAGGAAAATCTGTTTGTATTTTTATTTTTGCTTTCTTGTTAAAATAGATTATAATCCTTCAATGATGATTAAAGTTGATCAAAGGATAACTAGGCCAAGGCTCTATCCGAATAGTCAATTACACTTGACTTGATGTAGACTTGATAAATTTATACTTTACACGAACTTGAGATCGAAGACTGCAACAAAATTTTCGAACGGCAAACTACCCTTTACACGCCCTTGAGTCTGCAGTGCTGCTTCCTACCAGTGATCTTAGAAACTATTTTAAACGCCATCTATCAGCAGGGAATGAAAACAAATACAATGTTCTAATATCCATTCCAGCTTCTTTTCAATAGACATTTCCAACATAACACCAAAACATTACAACAAAAGTGTACCGGTATAGTTAAAACAGATCACAGATAACAGATCACATATCAAAGATCACATTACTCTAGCAGACGAAAAATTAAACAGTTGCCAGTCAAACTCCACATCGACGGCGTGCTAAGGGTAACTTGCCATCACCCTTGGTCTCAAGGTTCTTTATCATTAGAAGAAAAGTATGAAATTAAAAACAATGCAAGGCCAGTGCCCGATTTGAACTTAATTCTAATTAAAAACTTAATGATATACTAATTCTTAAATTATATTGTGTGTATAGTGTTCAAGATGGTGTTAAGACCCAATCTATATTTTTTTCGTTTACTGGTGTGTGTGTGGATTTCACGAAGGTAAATCTTCGACTTCGAGCTTTTATTAACTTTATACTTTTTATAGTGTAGTTTGTCAGCTAAATATAGGATGGTATAAGGGTGATATAAGGTAAGCTGTTGCCTACCTAATTTGACAATTTTTAAGAGAGCGCTCTCCTTTAAGGTTTACTCATGAGCCGCCGCTGGTTATTAATACTGTGTTGTTGAATAATTTTAGTTTTGCTAATTTAGTGGGTAGTGTAGACTAATGTTAAACCATTCTAGTCTAATTTTATTTTTAGTAGGAAGAGTCTTTTATAAAATAAAAACATACTTCTTTTCAGTTAGCAGTGATAATATTTTACTATATTATTAAAGTTATTTTATATGAATTAATAATGTATTTGAAAAGTGACTGCTGCAGATCACATGAATTCACATATGAATATAGGAAAATTGTTTATAACTGTCAATAAGGTTTCTTCCTATCTGAGTCTGCATGGAGATAGGATCCTCAGAAGAGCAGGTTGACTACCCAGACCACAAACAGTCACAACCTCTTCTTCTGGCCATAGGTTACCCTTTTAAATACCTCTTGTGTCTCCTATCTCTAAGAGTCATTTGGGTCAGTATTGGCAGAACCATATTTGTGGTGAGTGGAGGGGGAAATCAATCAAAAAGGGTTTGGGGGGGTCTTTAACCCTTTCCTGGCCCTATTATAAGAGCACAATTCCCCACCACTATCCCCTTTATTTTTAATAACACGAAAATTTGCACATGAGTCTATGCTATAAGCAATAATTCGGGATGTAATTAAAATAGTACATTGACATTTTTAGAAACAACTTATTATATTAGGGATCACATTAACATTATTAGGAACTACATATTATAGTCCAAACAAATTATTTAATTAATATTTATAATTAGTTTTAAACTCCAACTCCCCTTTCCTGGTGATATTCAAGAAAACAATCAATTCTGCGGAGGGGCAAGTCATGCAATTACGAATTACAGGGCATTCAATGTCTAAGCTGTGTCAGTAATCAAATGTTTCTGGCAAATAAAATACACTCATAAAAACCAATACTTCTATGTAGGCTATCATTTCTTCCTTAGTGGTTTCATACCACTCCTGACCCACTTTACCTTTTTTTTTTGCCTAAACTTGGACTATTTATTTGTATTTTAGGCAAAGTGCTGAAAAATGTTATTACCTAATACTGGTTTAACATAACATAGTTCAATAGAACCTACATACCTAAATCAAGTTAAATGATATTCTTAATTTTGCTATTATTTTATATTTCACTAACTTTAACATTTAAATACTTTCTTTTTTTCTTTTTGATAACAACACTGGCATTCCTTTTTGCATTGTAAAAGTGTTTAGGCTCAATTCACTAGGACTTTCCAACTAATAGTGCAACATAAACGCATGATTGACGTCCAAGCACATGAGATGACCACGGGGCATTGCGTTGTATGGAACTTTGATAAATAATTGTTTACCTACATCCTTCTATAAAACATTTGCACTAGATGGAAATTGACAAAGGCGATTTTGGAATTTATTATTTATGAAGAGAATATTGTGTTTTATATAATAATAAATTAAGATAAGACTCAATAATATATATATTAACCTCCTTAACAAAATATATTTGCAATCTGTTCAAAACTGTAGTTTAGTTTTCTGAATCAAATACCATATACTTTATTTATCCTAATATGATTACATACAGTTATTAAAGTTGCCATGAATATGTCTGGAAATTAAAGAAATCTATGACGCTTATTTTCATAAATATTATTATTGACAAACCAAGCTGCTCTTTAATATTACTAAACTTCATCACCTGTATAGTAATACTTTAATAAAATACAAACTCACATGATTTGTGACTACAAAGTTACTGTTTATGACCACTAGCCAGTATAGATTAAAAAAGGCTGGAGTGCTACAGAAGAAGTAAATAACTATGTAATACAGATGAAAAATAATTTAGATAATTTATGAGTTTCAATTTAACTTTCATATGAGTGTATTATTACCTACTACATGATAAATTCTATTATAAGAATAAGTTCAAATAATTTTATTTTGAACATTATGCGTTGATTGTGTGTTAGCAAAGGTTAATGCCGGGTACACAAAATTAACATGAGAGATGAACACACACTCCAAAAATACACTAAGTGGCTCAATAATACCAAAGGTTAGCATGAGCACAAAACGATGCAGTTGGTTAACAACTGCACAGTGAAAGTGCGTGAATGGCAAACTCTTGATACTCGCACTACTGCAGCGCCTGTTGCGGATGGTACAGAGGTTGGATTGGACATCTTAGTCAGTGACTCCAACATTGTGAATAAATGCTTGTTCTTTCATATTGAGACAGTTAGCAACTCATTTTAATATATACATATCACATTTTTGATATAAATTAATAATATGTTTATTATGGTTCAAATATTTATTTGTCTATTAAAAAAAATTTAAAAACAAATAGACAAATTTTTTGTTATAGGTCTCTCTTTATGATTCATATATTTTCCGAGAACACAGAATAATAATTTGAATAAAAATACATTTATAGTAATAATTGTGAAATGCCTTTTAGATTTTTAAGTGTACTTAATTACTTCACTAATATATGACCCTTGTTAAACCTACCCACTGCTTCCGGTGTGCCAGGCTTGTCTGGTTTATTGAATGGGTCCTTGGCTGTGATGGCTGTTTGGACCAGTCAATGGAAGAGATTCTCCTTGTTTATTAACTGCGCGTACTCTAAAGTTGTAGTCATGACCTTCAATCAGGTGCTCAACCCTGAGGAAAAGCATAAGGTTATATATAAAATAAATTATATAAAAATTCATTGTTAACAACAACTGTATTATATGGTTGAATTACTGATTACAGTTTATGACCACCTATAAGAGACTTTAAAGAATAGTCTTGTGTAAGCTATAATAGCATTAAAAAGTCATTACTGTTTGGTATTTTTTAAATCACCACGTCTTACTAATTTAATTTAATTTAATTTAATTTAGCACCGCGTCTTACTACCCGTTCGGGTTATACGCTTAAGTACTAATTACACTAATGGATTAGGAATTGGGAAGGTTGAATTTAGAGGAAGTTAACCCGCATTTGGTGGATGGAGAGTGGAAAACCTTTTAGGAAAAACCACCCAAAGTTCACCCGACCGAGATTAGAACCTCGATCTCCACGTCCTTGGTGGCCTGGCTCAACACGACTGGCGTCTTACTAACCATTCGGGTTATAAGTTTATGTACTAATTATGACAATGGTTTTAGGGATGAGTAAGTTTATGTTTAGACGAAGTGTACCCATTTTTGCGTGGTGAGAAAATATAAAACAATTTTGAAAAAAAAAAAAAAAACCAATTACACCCAAGTGAGATTAGAACCTTGATCTCCCCGTCATCCGCTGTCTAGACTATTGCAAGAGTGATGCCTTAGACCATGTTGCCACTCAAACAAGTTAATGTTTAATAGGTATTTAAAATATCTAATAGCAGTAGTAGATCAGTGCATAAAAATAGTTAATTTCAGGACTTAAATATTAAATAATTAAGCTAGTTTAAATATTTTACTAAGAGGAACAGTGTTTTAAAATTACTTTGATTTAAAACTTACCTAAGAGAGGGGCTAGAACTTTCTCCTACGGGTACCCAACGCATATTCTCTGTGTCCACCTTTTCCACAATATAGTGTGTGATCTCTGAACCACCATCATCCTTAGGTGGACGCCAATATAGAGAGCAGGAGGACTTGGACACATTTTCTGGCTTTAGAGGACCTTCTGGTGGTTGTGGTATATCTGTTAAAGTAAATTAAACAATATAGTACTAAATGATTCTAAAATATTATAGCCATTCACAAAATAATCAATATTTGATTGGTAAAAAGTAGAGCTATACACCTGGAACATCTAAGCAAAGAAAATAAATTAAGAGTGTACTTCTAGTGATTTAAAATGATGAATATAATTTTCAATGCTATCCCCTGATAAAGGGCAAACTGACTGCTAAACAACGGTTTGGTTTACTAGCGTGCTCCTTCTGAGTAAGCATTATAGTTTTTTTAATAACATAATAATAATAATATCCTGCGCACACTTCACTTTTAGTTAAATAGTTGTTCTACTATACCCCTTAAGGTGTAGGCAAGAAGCCATGTATATAGCTTAAAGAACAACTTCGTACTTAATATGTCTTTACTAACTTTCTCCACACTTCCCTATCCTTGCATACTCCTTTCGCTCAAAACAACATATATTACACTGAGTCATGCATGGTATTTTATTATTCAACTCTTAATGTTTATCTTTTTCACATATTCATCAACGACACTAAGCCATGTCTTACATGGCTTACCCCTTCCTTTGATCCACACACTCTACTTTAATATATTTACTTCATCACTCGACCCACACTCATCCTCTCAACAGGCCCAAAACCACGTAGGACATTTCTTTCACATTTACCTAACGGATTTTCTTTAAAACCACACTCCTTCAGCACCCATTCATTACTGACTATGTCTATACGAGTTTTTAAAAATACATTTCTTAGAGATCTTATTCCAACGCATTAACCTTGAGAACATTCTTCACAAAATAATTCACTTTTTCTAACAGTTTTTCATTTATACTAAATTAGCAATCATTACCTGATCCATCCTTATCAAAACAATCACCTTATTTTTGGAGACATTTATAGGAAGACCCATTCTCCCTGTCACCACATTCAAACTATTTAATGAATTCTGCTAGTCACCTTCATTCTCAGCCATTAATACATCATTTGTATATAACAACATTCTCACATTCATATTGTCCATTTGTGCATCAACAGTTTCCCCAAAAGAATCCCTCATACATTTATTCATGGCTACATTAAACAACATTAATTCATAACCAAACCTTGCCTAGCACCCTATTCAATGTTGAAACATTGGTTCAAAGCTTCATCTACCCTAACGCTAGCTTTACTTACATCATACACCTCCTCTATAATGGCATTTACTAACGATGCATCCCCACCATACTTTCTCAGATCATTCAATAGCATACTCCTATTCACACAATCACATGCTTTCTCCATATCAACCAGTGCACAATAAACCTTCATTCTTCCTTACTGCCATATATATCTCAATCACTTGTTGCAATACAAGTATCTGGTTCATGCAACCTCTATCCGACATGAAACCACATTTCACACCCCAAATCTCATCCACAGTTTTTTTCATGCACCCTCTCAATTAAGACTCTCTTAAAAACTTGCTTGGAATGCTCAACAAACTAATTTCCCTATCATTATTACATTCATTTTTATTGCCTTTGCCTTATTTAAAAGGAACATTCGAAATCCCAGCCACACATTAAACAACTCACACAATCTGGTAAGTAGTACCATGCCCCCACACTTAAGCATTTCACTTGTGATCCCATCTACGTCCACAACCTTGCTATTATTTAAGATTAATTTCATAACTTTTAACACCTTAGCCTCATTATTTATTTCACTCATCATAATATATTCCCTATTTTCTGTTACTTTATCCACGTTTTCATCATACAATTGCTCAAAATACTTCCTCCATTGCTCTCTTATAGGGTTTTCATCACAGATAATCTCACAACGTTCATTATGCATGCTATATATTTTTCCTTGAACTCCTTGTTTCGTTCTCTTTAACCTAGTCCAGAACAGCTACTTATTTCTTTCAAAATAGCTCTTTCTTTCTCCTTCTTTTAATCTCAGTTGCGCTTTACTCTCTTTACTAATTTCTTGGATTTTTTTTTATCTTTGTACATGTCCCACAATCTCTTAAGTTCTGTTTCACTCTTCACAGCACTCATTTGTTTATATCTTTTTTATTTACTCTCACAGCTTCTTTCACCTGTTCATTCCACCATGCATCCAAAGACATTATAAGAGTAGTCTTAGTACTTTACTGCATTCAGAATTGTTGACATACTTTCATACATTTCTTTCAAGCCAGCAGTATAAAGTAGAGGAACTTATGGATATTTATTTCTATTATGCAGAAGAACTGCTTTCAAATATAATTTCGATGCATTAATAAATATGCACTATTCATTAGGATTATATTCAATGACTAATTCTTTCATAATACTATTAAATTCTTAACAGAAACACAATACTGCTCTCCAAAGTGAAATACTTTGAATTCACTTCAGAATGTTGTTGATACAATGTTATTTTAAATCCTGCTTCAAGTAATTTCCATTCTGTAAATGATAACCAAAGAGTTCAGCTTTCTATTTAGTTAACTTAAGATCAGGAAATAGTCATTCAAATCCTATTGCTTTGTTACATTAAACTGTTTTCAGTTCCCTGTTAGTAATCCAAGTACTTAGAAGTTAATTTTTCAGTAGAGTTTACAATACAATCATCTGCACTATCTTCAGCAATGGTTCCTTCATCCCATGATTTTGGGGGAAATAGTACTGGCAGTTCTTCACTATGTGAATTCATTGCAGATATTATTTGAAAATATTTGATACTGTGTCTATTTTTGTTAAATGATCCTGAATTTTTTTGTCATACATAAATAGCAGTCGCCAATGTGATTAACGCACCATAAGTGTAGCAAAAGGCAAACTTTTGAGTTTTCTGTTGAGCCAAATCCTTAGATTCGTTGTTAAGTTAATATAACACATGTGCGAAGTCCAGTTTCCTGGTCACCAATCTTGTAACCAAAGTACGAAGAATATGCACATTTAGTAATGCTTTCTCAAAATAAACACAAACCAAATGCACATGCATTAACACTATTGCTGCATTTTTGTAACTGAAAGAGTTATTGTTTGAGCATGTACGCAAAACAGCAACGAAACTCTCCTAGAAACTACTGCCATCTATAAGCAAATGCAAAAATTTTTTTTATGTATCTAATCATTTTAATGTTTTATTATAAGTTTCTTATTCTTTTTGCATGCAAAAAATATACTGTAGGTCATATGACAGATCAGGGCCATAATCATTAGATGATTAATCATTGTAAAATACACACATTATGCCTAGACACCAAAACCTTTATATACAAAAACTGTGACGTGTGGTGAAATATTTACTGTAATTTCCGAGATCTACACATATAATTTTGCTGGAGGTAGAAATTATGTTGACTAGTGTAATTATTATCTGCTACAGATGCATGACCAGAGTTTGAGTCATTTTATTTGTAATATTTCCTTAAGGCTGGTCAAGATTTAAATTTTATTTGTATATGAAAATATATAATTTGAATTTTCATTTATAATATTTTAAAAATCTCTGGAATTTAAATGCAGTATTTGTAAAGTGTCTTATTCATATCAAATATTATCAAAAACTCATTTTTATCTTTCCATGGTATATAAAGTTTGAGTCTCGTTTTGTCTATGAATTGACATTTGTCATTCTTTATATGGAAAGACGTTAAGTTCTTGAGCAGCCCGACTATGCAGATGTTTGCATGTTTTGAAAAGAGAGTGTAATAATTTTTTTTCTGTATTTTTACTATTAAATTCTTCACAAGAGTTATCAATTAATTAATCTGAGTGGCGGAGATATTATCTAGCATATAAGAGATAATAGGGAAAAAAAAAAATATTATAGTTTGGAAATGACCCTAGTGCACTTGGCTGGGATTTTAACCCTGACCTATCTGTCAACAGCTACCAATTGCAATATGAGTCCAGCACCTTTGATGGTTAGGCCACCACTACATATAATTATTGTATGTGATTCACTAAATTTGAAAAGGAAAAAACTATTTTAGCATTTTATGACTTAAATGCCATTTACTCATGGGATATGGAATTCTGTCCGCTGAGCTCAAGTATTTATGTACATCTGCAAGTGAGGGGATAGAGATCTGTGGAGAAGGCTAAAACGCTTGATCAGTTAGTCAGATTATACAAATGAGTGTTTGGTGTACAGATGGTACCTGCTACATTAAATGGATTCAAATTCATCAGTCAACACTGTTAACACCACCACTTATTCATGTTTTATTTGCTTGCGTAGGGTTTCGAATTGCATTAAAGTCCCAATACCCCAAAGTAGTTTAGTGGTGGATGGAAATTATATCATAGTTAAATCCCAATTGTTATTAAGGTGTTCTTTTTTAAAATTTGTGTGTTTGTTGTGTTGTGTCAAAATAACCACTTCACACCCCAGCAGTGTGAAAGGGGCTACAGTAAGGTGACCATTGGGTTAAATAGTAATAGGCCTTTAACATGTGGCTCAGAGAGATAGAGAGAGAGAAAGTTTTACCACCCTCATTACTAGAGTAGCCAAGCTGGGCATATCAACATCTAGTTTTGTAAGGTAATAGCCGCAGTGCTCAATGTTAAGTATTTGGTAGTTGGAAATTGAGTTTAAGGTCTTTAAGGATACGACTATAACAAAAGTATTCATTTTCCAATTTACCTGTCCTTTACATGCCCAATTAGTACTTGTCCTTATCTAACCACATTTACTTCACAATTTATGACCTCTTGTTCTTATTAACTACTGTTATAGTTATTGTTAACTGCTCTTTGTTCCTGACAATTGTTGTTATATTTGATGTTTATTAGTGGATGTTTATTTCTATTCTATTTATAATTACTGTTCATAACTTATTTTCCCTGTCTAATAAGATACATTTACATTATGGTATTCTACTATCAATACTATTAATTTAATTGTTAGTTATTTCTTGTTCAAGGATTAGGTGTATTCAAAGTATTAAATTAAATGTGAATTTCACCTTTTTTTCTTTTAATTAATGTTAAAAATTGACAGCATGTTCCTGCTGATTTATATTAGATTTATTATTCACAATTGCTTATTCCTACTAGATTTACTGTTCAATCCTAATCATTCTTGTGAATTCCTCTTCAATCCTGTTTTTTTTTCTCCACTGTGTCTTTCATTCTTGGGTATGCTCTATGCTTTTATGTTTGGTAGGATTATCAAGTTTACAATTCCCATACGAAGCATCAAGTTGGCCAAAGTTCATGGGTTGTAAACTTTAATAGTTAAACTATATAAACAGCTACTTGATGAAACTTTAAAAAAAAAAAATTACCCTTAAAAGAGGCTGTCCCATAAAATTTATCTATCAAATAATGAGGATATTTGTAGTATTAAAATCACAACAACAAATTTATCTTATAGTGTGATTTTCCTCTACATTTCATAGTGATACAGTCACATTTCCATAGGCTTAGTCTTTTAGAAATAAAAATATATTTTATTGCCATTTAAATTGAAAACATTTAACTATTTTATTAGTGTTATTTTATAAGTATTTAAAATACAGTATTTATCAAAGATGGCATGTGCATATAACATGACTTGGCATCATGGGCGTAAGGTGGGGGGATGGGAGTGGTGTTCAGGGGTGTTTTGTGTTGTGTGTTTCCTTTATTGTCTATATGCCTGTCAAGTGCCAATGCCAATGTCCAGCTTCCCCATTAGTCATCTAAGACAATCAAGGTCAACCAGTTTTACAAGCCGCATATACACATTCTATTGTGTTCGCGTTTGTGGCTGTGTTTTTTTTTTCGTGCTTGCCACGCATGCACAGTGCTAATGTATCCAAGGTATAATTTATTCCACTGATAAGTGCCAGTGGACCAAAATCTTTAGACAATGTTGTAATGAATATAATTTGTTTTTTTCACTGTAGTCATTATAAAAGTTACTATAATACTAGTGAAATGTAGTGGGACACAAACTTCTCTTCCTAATTTTATCAAGAAAAAGCACAAATGTAATGAACAATTGCTGTCCTCTGAGATTTTATATTAAAGGAAATTGATAGAACTAAAAAAAAGGAAAAATAGAAAAAATAAACTATTAAGAATAAATTTGATAAAGAAAGCCCACCTAGGGAAAGAGGAAAAATGTGGAAAGAATCCAATGCACAAAGGTGACATCTTTTTTCTTTCTTCTGTCTTCTATAGTAGAAGTAGTCACACAAACATTTTAACACAAATAGAGTAATATTTTGGCACTGTTGCCTTTATCAAACACAAAGAAGAGAGTATAAATAACACAAACACTGGATTACTCCAGTTACTGAGATTGCGATTGAGAGTGAACAGAGTGGTTATAGGTTTCAACACTTAGTCCCAGCTTTGAGCTTGGATCAAAGTGAGGCTAGTTCGGCTTCCATTCAGACAAGCCCTTACCAGTGTTCCACTAGTTATAATTTGGATGCTGGCAGGTACATTCATGTTAAAGTCAGTGATGACCATAAAATTCTTGTCTTGAAATCAGCATGGACTCCAAGTATGTCATATAAATTTCATAAAATTGACAAACAAAATCTGTCTTTTCAGGGAAAATGGCTTCATAAATATAAGTGGTTAGCATTCTCAGCGCATGAAAATGGAGTTGTCTGTGATGTATGTGTTTTCTTTGGCAATATATCTATGGGAAAAGGTGACCACACCTGGGGCATTAGTTGTTAAAGGGTTAAATGAGTATAAAAATGTATTATATTAGCTAAAAATTTCTCAAATATTGCAGATTGGAAGAATGCATCCATTGCCGACAAAGTAAATACAGAATGTTCTAAATAAGCAGTACATAATCGGGAAAAGTTGTGATCAATTATAAATACCGTTATTTTCTGTGGGGAAAAAGAGAGTCTGTTGAGGTCAAGGTCAAAGGGCATTTCGATATGGTGGGAATTTCTGAGCCCTTCTTATATTTAGGGTAGAAGCTGGTGACACATCTTTCAAAGAACATCTTGAGAATTCATCAACTGTTTTAAAATACATAAGTCCTTGTATCCAAAATGAGCTACTTCCTATTTGTGGTCAAATAATTAAAACAACATTTTTAAATAAGGTAAACAAAGAAAAGTGTTTCTCTTTTGCTTGCAGATGAAACCACTGATATCACCAATATAGAACCAATGAGTCTGTGTTTAACATATGTTGATGAAGAAATTGATAAGGTTCCAGAAGTTTTTCTTGAATTTGTATCAGTTACACACGATAGGGTATGTCTTGCAACTACCATTATCGAAACATTGTAACAGAATTGGGTACACATTGAGAAATGGTTGGCCAGGGATGTGATGGGTTTGCGGCTATGAGTAGTAATATTTCCGGAGTTCAAGCATGTGTTAAAAACAAATACCTATGGCTCTTTATGTACATTGCAGTGCTCATTATCTCAACCTTGTACTCTCTGACTCATTAATAATCGTCCAATCAGAAAATTATAGGGACATTACATACAGTGGACATTTTTTTCTCATTGTTCCCCAATGGAATTCTTTGTTGAAAGACTGCATTTTCCAAGACTAACCTACTTAAAAACGAACGTTTATCCTTTTTCTGCATGAAACCAGATGAGCTAGTATTTATTGTTATTATTAGCACCGCGTCTTACTACCCGTGCGGGTTATACGCACTTACGCTAATGTGTGATGGTAGGGTGATTGTGAGATGAAATGGAGGACCTACAGTTTAACGTGGAATCCGAACCACGGTAGAAGCCTGGCATTCCTCACATTCACAAGTTGTGATTAATACACGTCTTGTCAGAGGTGAAGGAAGGGTTTGGCAATCAGATAAATCTGTGCCAGGACCGAGGATTGAACCCCGGACCCCCAGCACAGAAGTCTGACACCTTACCCCTAGACCACCAGGTCACCCATGAGCTAGTAAACACGAGCCAATTATGAGATTCAAAGATGTTTATTAGTAAGTAGTTAATGAACTGGAAAAACTTTAGTCTTCAGGATATCGAGAAACTTCAATTTTGGCACATTAATTATTAGAGTGCATTACTGCAAGGTAGTTTATATAATATGACTCATTGTAATCTAGAAGATATTCTCTTTTACACTGCAGCTGCCAAAGTCATTTCAAAAAGTAGAGATTGATCTTTCTGAAACCTGCTCTAATGTTAATACAGCTATGGAAGTTTTATTCTGAAGAAGAATTTAAGATGCTGTATAAAATAGCATTAAGAATGGGGTCAGATGTTGACAGCACTACCACAATTTCCAGATCAAATGTGCGTCAGTTTCACAGGGGAAATGTTCCAGTGTCAGGTACAGAGGAATACCACAGGAGGGCAATATTCATACCATTTTAGACAATGTAATTGTGCAATTAAAGGAACGCTTCCGAAACCACAACCAGCTTCTCTCAAACATCCAAAAGGTGATCTCTAAGCATGTTGCAGATGATGAAAGTGGCCAAAACATGCAAGTTTGTGTAGATTTTTACAGAGATTCCCCATCCTGAAGTGCTTCATTGAATTTCAAATATGGAAGAAGAATTGGAATAGTGTAAATATAAAAGACAGGCCAAACATTGCAATAGAAGCATTTTTGCATTCTAATGAAAAATTTAATCCAAATGTGAGGATAGTTCTCTTCTGATATTGGCAACTCTTCTCATCTCTACTGCTTTACCTTAAAGGTGACTTTCCACATTGAAAAGATTGAAGAGCTACCTGAGCAACACCATAGCACAAGATCATCTTACAAGTCCTGCCCTTCTCAGTGTTCACAGAGGAATCGAAGTGAACACAAATTAAGTTATCACAAAATTTTCACTGAGTCTAAGGAGGGAAGATTTTATCTTGTGATGATAATAGATTTGACTTTTTTTAATTGATGCTAAATGTAATGTTTTTGAGCCATCACATATGTATTATAGCTGCATATTAAATATATAAAGTCTGCACTTGTATGTTTAGTATGTGTGGTGTTTTTCAAAAACTCATAAATAGTGTTTTCAGTAAAATTTTGGAAAGGTACTTTACACTAAACATACCCCCCTAAACCCCAAAATAATTTTCACCATACGTCCATGTGATGTATGAATACATAGAATTAGATCTAGTGATTATTATAAAAACTAGATGAAAAGGTAGATATATTCATTATTAAAAATACTCACCCAAGACTGTAACATTAACTGTCGCTGTATCAACCCCATTTATATTCTTGGCTGTTAGAACATATTTTCCACTATCACTCCTCTTTGTATCAATCACACGTAGTTTGGTGTTATAATCCTCATTTATTATTTTGATTCTATCAGTATTGATGACCATGTTGTCCTTCAGATTCCATTCTTTTGATGGAGCTGGCTCACCAATAACAGGAACATCAAATTCAAAGTTTTGACCAGCTCGAATTTTGATATCCAAAAGTGCATTACGGTCAATCCGAGGAGCCACTGTAACAAAAAATTAAAATACATATGAAACCTTTCTAATCAAATAGAATCACATTTTGGTCTACTGAGAAGCTAGTTAGAAATTTGATTTTTGTTCATAGAAAAGGCAAATTATATTTTTAAGTATAAATTATTTATAATAAAAGAATGTGTTAGATATGTTTAGAGTTCTAAATATACTGTAGTTACAGTTGACAATCTGACACTAACAACTAAAACCGTTAGTAATCAATAGAGCTCTGGTTTGTGGGTTCAAACCCAATCAGGGTCAACGATTTTCCTTGAGTGAAAAAAATTTGTAGCACAAATTCCTTCAAAAAGGAAGTTAAACTGTTGGTCGCATGTCAATTGTGGCATGTATAAGAATCCTGGAAGGTATGTGAAAATACTTTTCCTGGAAAAATTGGTAGGTCCTTTCGCTCTCGCTCATAGAATTTCTCTTGAGCCGAGTCTGTTCATATTTGCACGTTAAATAACTCAAATAAATACTTATTTAATTAATTTCTGTATAGAAATTGATTTGAGGAAGAAAATTATTCATGCACAAAACATTAGATTTTCCTTTAAAGCAGTGATCAATAAGAAATTATTCTGACTCGCAGGGTGTTGAAAATTCAATTATTGACAAACTTCTGATGCAAGGCAGTGCAAATCTTGGTACCTGATTAAACATCAATTATTACTTACTAGCACTTAGTTTATATCAACTTGGGCATGCTGGTATTATAATGGTTTAATAGAGATTCTAAGCGATTCACTCAAAAATAAAGCCTAAACCAAGTCTAAACTGTGACATATAGTGTTTGAAATAAGAAGTCTTTAACAATTTTAGTTTCACCAACAAATACTCCATAATCAATATAGTATAATAAAAACCAGCTAATTTTGCAAATTTCTATGTGTAGTATGAGATTTATAATATATTAAAATGGTGTGCTATCTATCAAGGTGATCTCAAAAACTGTATTATTACAACATAACAAGTTAATATGACTGCAGCGCATTTGGCTTTGATTAAATTTTGTTATGTATATTTTATATATATTCACACACAACACAAATCTTTCAAACATATTATGTAATAAACTTTGTTGGCATTTTTAACAGTTTGTGTATCAGTAATAAAAAATTGATTACTGGACATTTGCCTGATTTTTATATTTTGCAAATTTAGGTCAGCTTGTAAACTGAACACAAACTCAAGTATGAGACTGATTAAAGCGGACATTTAATATAAAACAAATAAATTTCAAGTAAATATGTTTAAACTTGGCTCCATTAAGTAATACACATTTTAATAAAATGGACAACTTAAAAATTTGTACAAATATTTTGGAATCTAAAGATTATTTATAAATAAATGTTACTAGTTATTGAACCTTCAAAGTAATATAGTTTGAAATAATAATATTAAAATAATAGAAAATAATTTATTTTCATTTATAGGCCTACAATTACTGTAGGTAAAATTAAAAAAAGTAAAGTCTGTTCAGAGTAGGAATTGTTTTCTGAAAGGCCTTTTTCCCTACCAGAAATCTATTATATAGTAGGATATTAGTAGGAAAAAAGACCTTTCAGAGAGTAACTCCTACTGTGAATGAAGTATATGGATGGCATTGTAATGTTTATATCTTATAGCTATATAATATGATTCCATTCAAAATGTTTTAAGATTCCCAACATCTTTTTATGATGAACCTTAAATAATTATTTTACAGGATATTTGTTGTGTATTTATTTGTTATAAGAACATTAATAATGTAAACTAAAATCTTACCTTATCCAAAGAATCAATATGTACTAAAGTGTTTTTTTTAATAAAGTAGCTCTAGAAATCCATTTCTTAGTAATATAAGAATATTAATTTAATAATCCGCGAACCCAATCTATAAATAATTTAAAAACTTTCATAATCCTGCTTTGATTAAGATAGCACAAATACTATATTATCTTAGCAAAATCCATTTTGGAACCAAGAACTTTAGGTTTGTAGTTCTGGGCTTTTTTTTAGGAAATATTGTGCAATTTTTGAACCTACAGTTCTTTGGTCGAGCCACATGTGGTTTGGTAGCGTCACTGGGTTCCCCTGGACCAGCCTTGTTCACTGCTCTCACACGGAACTCGTAGCGGTTTCCTTCAATAAGATCTGGAACCTTGCCTGTTGTCACATCACCTGCCACTTCAGCACATTTCTCCCAATTTGGACTGCAAAATGACAAAACAATATTTTAAACACATTCTTGGACTAATCTTAGAAAAAATTACTAAGGCCGACTCAAAATACTGTCAAAATTACAATAAAATAAAATGCCAAGATAATAGACTAACTCTGAAACTGTCCAGAAAATTTATGTTTGAATCCCACTTTGGGAAATTTACTCAGAATGTTTATCGAGGCAATAAAATTAAACTTTCCACGGGCATTATAGTGCATAATAGTAAAATAAAGTCAATATTTGTTTAAAAATACATGTAAGGAAAAACTTTGGCATATTTAAAACTATTTACTTTTATTTCATTTTCAATTTCATAAATGACAAACCAAATGTTTTAATCTTTAATGTCATTCTAAGAAAATACAGTTTTGATTTTACTAGAACTCCATAATTATCTGCGAAAATTTAGTCAAGATTCATAGCTTATTAATTTAATATGGAGAGCAAACACAGCCAAATGACTAGATTTGAATACTTTTAGTGGAATATAATTATTATTTTAACAAAAGAAAAGGTATCTTAGGCACAAACCCATAGATGGTTAAGTAAAGTTAAACATTATTGTATTGAGAAAAATAAAAGCTACTAGATATATAGACATAAATTAATGCAATTATTAATGCATAACTAAAAACTGTATTTTTATATAATGTTGAAACATATGCCATTCATTTAGAATTTTTTTTTATATATAAAATCCTTTCAATTATACTAATGTGTGTCTGAACTCCATCATGCCTTCAAGACAACACTCATAGAATAAAACCATTAATAAATAACTGGTACAGTTACTACAATGAACTTGGCTACTTTCAGTGCATCCAAAAACATTTAGAATGAATCTATAAAAAAATTACTATGGTAGACATTGGCTCAATCTTTATATTCCTTAAGTATACCACAGATTGAATCATTTTTATTAATTATAATTTTATTCTGATAGCATATCTATACATTTGAAGCAAAGCTTAAAGGCTGGAGAAAAATGCGCTTTAGGCCGAAGTTTGGAGACCTATAGAATCCTGTCTATTGCATATGTTTTGCTTACAATTTGGTTCTAACCATATTAAGAAATAACAAACTATTTGTAGTCTATTGTTTTTTGTAGTTTCGGAACATTTCACTTATGCTTCTCCGACCTCTGGAATACCGCATTATTAATAATTGGGTTATTTCTAATAATACTTGGGCTAAGGGCACCGCTGGTTCATTTTAGAGGTCTGAATACCCCCAATATTGATTTGAACCCTATCTTAGGGAAGGTTTACTACTATATTGAAAATATTTAAAAATTTGCATATTTGGTAATCAGGAAATGATAAGTTTTACTTTAAGGAAACACAGAAACTTTTATCAACAATAAGGTAATAATCATATATTTAAATATTTCTCTTTGTAATTAGATGACGGCTTATCACCCGAATGGGTAGTAAGGCACGGTGATAGATAAAAGAGGAGAAAAGACCTTGAACAACAAAGCTAAGCTCTTCCAATATTGATTAATAGAGGAATTTTGTGATATTCAAATAAGAAAAGACCATAATTTATAGACTATCAAACTATGGTGCCAAAGTGTATGTTATGTAATAAAATATTTGTGATACAGATAATAACATAGTTTAGGATAGTCATATTTATTGAAAGTCATCCTCTAGAAGCCCACTGTTCGATAAACGATAGAAATATAAATTAACCTTGTGTGAAGACCAATAGTATGTATTCATTTATTTGTAGGGATTAACAAAACCCTGAATGCTCGGAAAAAAGTTGGGAATTAATAAATTCACATAAATCAAGTTGGCTTGGGTATTTCCTGAAATGTTTTGGGCGGGAAACAAAGTGTGCTTCTGTTCTAGCAGTTACAGATAGCTATCTTATCACTGTTAATATCTTTGTAGACAGTAGACTTATTTGTTCCACACGCTTGGTGTGTGTACGTTATATTTTAGCGTTTGTGTAGAGAAATACACGTTTTAAGGTGCATTACATATTGTACTTTGTCTATCAACAGTTATTGGTTAGGTTCAGCAAACTAGAGAGCTTGAAATGTTTAAAGAAAGATAGATATAGAGCTACTTTATCGTCTTTTGGGGTGCAGAAATGAGCTTGCAAAGGTAAACAATTTAGGGGCCATCCTAAATTATGTAAGGCTTTATTTCATTATTTTTAACCCCCGCCAACCCCCACATAAGAAATCATAAGATTTTCCATCACCCCTTCCACTCTTATTTATTATGTAATTTTTTTCAATTTGGTAAATAGGATTATTTTAATCTGTTAACTATTATAACACATAAGGATTGGTAATAGAGCAAGTGATTTAAAATTTTAGAATTGCAGTAAGTAAATGAAATAAGTGAGATTTTAAAATTAATA
Source organism: Timema podura (assembly GCA_033556935.1). Classification (NCBI taxonomy): domain Eukaryota; kingdom Metazoa; phylum Arthropoda; class Insecta; order Phasmatodea; family Timematidae; genus Timema; species Timema podura. The sequence goes on along the minus strand of JAVRXN010000010.1, from coordinate 58,355,786 downwards.
TGTTTATTTCAGCCAAAAATTAAATAAAATTGTCCCACCATAAGCAATGAATAAAATCCTTACGTAAGATGGATTCTGAACCCCCCCCCCCCTTTTGTAAGAAAACGTAAGACAATACTGAATCTCCTCATCCCTCTAAAATCCCTTTGTAAATGAAGGTTGGCCCCTTATGAGTGATCAGCCTATTTGTTGTTAGTGAGCCAGACAGGGAGTGGAGATTATAGGGTTGTTAAACTAAATTATCTTTAAGGGATGTCAAAGTTAGAGCATATTTAAGTGGTTTAGAACCTAGAGAACACTTAAGGGTTTCAAACAAAGGGAGGCTTCAACGGTTTCAAACATAGATGAATTTTAAGGAGTTTCAAACATTGAAAACATTTAAAGGGTAGCAAACCTTGAAAATATTTAAGGGGCTTAAAAGCCTAAGAACATTTAAGGTGTATCAAACCTAAATAAAATTTAAGGAATTTCAAACATAAATAATATTTAAGGGGTTTCACACCTAGATACATTTTAAGGGGTTTTAGTCCTAAAGAACATCTTGTTTCAAACTTAAGGAACATTTAAGAGGTGTTAAATTATCTGTTTTTAGTATTTTTTGCACTCTGCCAATAGTTAAATATAAAACCACACTTTCAAATTAATACACTAAATAAAAAATTTCAATAAATATTGTAATAAAATTAGCTGTCTATTTGATTTGTATTAGATGTCATTGGTTTGAAATTTGATATTCTATTATAAATGTATTCAATTTGATAAGAAATGATACTCTCATATACCTACTAGATAACATTCAAGGAATTTTAATAAATGTAAGTAAAATTAAGTGGTTTCAAACCTAGATAACATTTTTCTGTTTGAAACTTAGATAACATTTAAGAGGTGTAAAACATTATGTTTTGTGATATTTATTGCGCTCTCCAAATAATTAAATAAAAAACACCTTTAAAATAAATGTACTAATAAAAATAATTTACATCAAAAATATAATAAAATTAACTATTCATTTTGTATTATTATATACTCAGCCAGAAATATGCTATTCGCTTCGTTAAAACATGCTCCTTGTACACTCCTATCTATGTTTTAATGATTTTGCTATTAGTATTTTATTATTTGTAATAAGTTTAATAGGACTATAGCTTATAAAAGTTTTAATATATTTGTTTAAAATCAATATGCATGGCGAGGCATTTGAAATGAGACACAATACTATCTCGAAATCAAATCAAGAAAAATTTGTTTCATATAAAAGTTATTGGTTTTTGAGGGGCTAAGAGAGCAGCATTAGCTATTTTTAAATTTGGTCGACATCTACGAGGTTATTTCAAAGCCAACTTTGTATTTTTAGATAAAAACCTTAAATTTTTTTAGTGGCATTCTATTTTACACAAAAGAATAAAGAACTTTTGCCTGAAACTCCTTTTTGACTTTTTTTTTAAATGTTTTAACTCATATTTTTATAACAATTTTTATTCAAGAATTTTTTATTACATTATTTTTTTTACATTGTATTAAATATAATTTATAAATTACTTTAATTAATGTTAAAAATCTTTCATCATATTTTTAGATTTTTTATTAGGTTACCTTAAAAACAAAGTGTATCAACCACTACAGTAAACCTAAAGGAGAGCATTAGAAATACTTGCAAAAATATTGATAGAGACCTTACTACATGCTCATAAATCTTTTATAAAGTAAATTGAAAAGTGTATAAAGGTTTATGGTCGTTATTGTGAGCATTTACTAGAGTAATTTTAGGAATATTATTGAATTTAACATCATAAGGAATAATATAATGTAATAAGAAATCTTGAATAAGAATTGTTAATAAAAAACACTAGTTAAAATATCTTAAAAAATGTATGTCAAATAAAAAAAGATTCAGGGGAAACTGTGTTTTTTTTTTGTGTAGAGTAAAATTGTGTTGTAAAATTTAGAGGTTTTTATATAAAAAAACAAAGTTGACATTTAAATACCTTGAGGACATCCACCAAATAAAATATAACTATTACCACTCTCTTTCTCCCTCAAAAATTAAAATAATTTTTTTTTTCTAAAATGCTTTGTTTTCGAGATATTCTGGTGTCTCAACTTAAATTATTTGCTCGGTTTATTTTTAATCTAAAATGATTCTAAAGTGTTGGCTTTATAATTTCCTGTTACCTTCCTGATCTCAATATTTTGACTCATTTCGCTTCCCAATCCCATCCCGCAATAAACATCTCATGGCTGTCCAACCCTATTTATTTGTAATATTTGTGTGTTGCGAAAGCATAACCTATAATTACATTATAAGAAGACTACTTTTTAAACAAATAGTCTAAATATTATTTTAATAATATTTTATATAAATTCAATTTAATAGTGATTGACTCTTAGAATAAAACAGTACAGTGGAGAGGATATAGGCCTTAGTTTGAGAACTCGTCAGTTGGCCTAGAAGTCATTTGGCCTAAACTTTAGGCCAAATGACTTTAGGCCAAATGACTTTTAGGCCAACTGACTTTTGGCGAACTTAACTACATCAACTTTTTTATTCGAAATACATTTTGGGCCAAATGACTTTTAGATCAAATGACTTTTGAGCCAACTGACTTTCAGGCGAACTGACTTCCACGCCAAATGACATTAAATAAATATTCTACGTCTAATTTTGTTGGGAAACTTTCGTTATGCTGTATTTTGATGTTAATAGAAGGCAGCGTGTGTCATATTTAGTTAAATAGTATATACTATCGTTTATAAATATATGTAATCTTCTTTGGTGTAACTATTTACCAAGGTCTAAGGCAGCGATCATCAAAGTGTGTGGCGCAACCCCCATGGGTGAGCGTGATAGTGGCTAAAGACATTTTATGACGTAAAATTATTTGTTATTAACTCGATCTAACAAAGTTCCAAAAAAATACATTTATATTGACTGTATTTTTAAGAGAGTAATATACATGTGTGAAACTGTATTTTCAGCTCTGGCGGCTATGAAGGCTAGATACCGAGCAAGACTAAGTGTCTCCAAAGAGCTGGGAGTTTCTCTTTTTTATATTACTCCTCGTTTCAGTAAAACTTTGTGTTTTAAAATAATCAAATCAATCACAAAAAGTATCAACATTACTTAAGCCACGTTACACCACCAAACATTAGAAAAGTGATTAATTAAAACAAAAGTCAATAAATAGTATCATGATAAGAATTTAAAAAAATGTGCTATAAATGCTAATGTTAAAGAGCTATGATTATTTTGTTTTGTGTCAGATGTTGAATTTATATAAAGCTGTTTTAATTCGAATGATTTTTAATTTTAATTAATTTCCTTACAAAATGTAAAAATATACATAAGTAAACTAAACCAAAAAAATATTTTTATTCAAATCATATTACACTGGAGGGGGAGTAAAGTGTAGAGGGGTCATGGCACAACTTCCTCACTTGGATGTAAATAGTGTCACAGAGTAAGATGTTTGAGAACCACTGCTCTAAAGAATATAGGTCTCACTGAACTTTAGTTCCTGTGATCAGGTAAGAAGCTAGAAAGCGCTAGTATCTTTCCACAATAACACGCGCTCCATTTAAATATTGTAGATAAGTTTGAATAACTAAAGTTTCATTTTATGGTTTTAACTTTTTAGGTAGTGATTAAAACTTGTGCAGCCCAATCACCCTGTCCATATATGGTAGCAAGAGAAAATAATTAATAAAGTACAACAAGAGTACCTTATTTATAATATATATACTAACTACCATTTGTATTGGTTTACGATTGTAAAAGCATTTAAATTTTCTTTGTAATGTTTAATATTTGTTATTATTTTGTCGACCCAGTATAGATGAGTAATCTAACATTGACGACATGAAGACCTCGCCAATAAATGCATTCTTTGTTGCTATCCCCGTATTGTTGGGATACAATAATATATTATGATGACTAACAGTAAGCGTCTTTCAATAGCACGTGGAGGAAGAGTGGCAAACCTTTTAAAACACTCTTTATAGGCCCCCAATTGGGGTGGCTTTTCCTAAATGGTTTTCCACTCTATCTCCATGCAAATTCGTGTTCACTTCCTCTATATTCAACCTTCCCGATTCTTAACATATTCTAATAATTAGTACTTAAGCGTACAGCCCGAATGGGTAGTAAGACGCGGTGCTAAGTATTAGTAGTATTGAATCTGCGGTGGCAGGAGTTGAAGATGGCTAGGTCCCCTGCAATTCCTTCGCTAGCTGCTAGGGTGGTTGGCCATCCCTGTGCCAGGGCGATGTAGAGTGTGTTGATTCTATGAAGCAATGCTTGTTGTGCTCCTTTCGTAAGTTCCGGGTAGTTCGATGGAGTTTATTGATAAATAACAATATTTTGATATTTTTCCATCACACAAATTTTGTGTCGGTGTTTATGTCATATACTTGGCTTTCCGTAAAAGTGAACGTTATACTTGAAAAAGTTCAAAAGATATTTAATATTTTTAATTGAACACTGAGACAAAAATGATGATAAGGATGAAAATAAAAATGAGGAGGATGTTATTGAAGGAAGCTTTTATATTTTTTTCATGCACACAGTTATATTAGTTTTAACGAACATAATATTTTAACACTAAACTAAGTTAATTTTTGTGTGTGAAAGGGGGCCCCCGAAATTCCAGTTCCATAGACCCTGAATCCTCTGTGGTGACCTGTAAACTATAAGTAAGATCTAGACCATAAAAGATTATGAGTAAAAATGTTTAATTCTTATCTCTAGCTGTGAGCCTTATCTCTCAATCCCCCCTGCGTTCTATGACCTGCCAATAAGTACGGGCTAGCTTTCTCTAAACTTAAAAAATACTTTCTTTTTAAATGATTGATAGTTAGTGAATAATTTTAAGTTAATGTTTAATTTTGATTCTTCTACGAGATTTCCTCTAAAGAGAGGCCTTGGAGCAGGGGCGCTTTGGTCCCCCCCCCCCCTTCCCCCCCAAGACGGCTCTGAGCTATTAAAACAGCCAATTAGTGATCAGAGCTTAGTATTAAAATAAAGAATAGTAAAAACTAACATTGCAACAAAACAATCTCTCTATCAAACTATAATTGGTTTGTTTAGCATATAAACATTTGCTGTAATTTTTCTATTTTTTGCACAGTTCCACATTGTTGGCAACACGTATTTACAGTACAGTTGTCAACAAAAACGTGAAAAATTAGTTCTAAATATTGGCAACATGTTGACAGTTTCCCGTTAGTGCGCGTAAACATAAAATAAATGTTGGTAACATGTTGGCAGCATAAATGAGGTGAATCTAAACCGGGGCAACATTGTCGGCAACACATTAATCAGCATTTAGTTTGCTTGAAGGGTCCACCTGAGAAGGTTGTCTTGCTTTGTGAATTTAGTATTCTTAAAAACCACCTCATAATATTATTTCACCTCTAGAAAGTCTATAGTCATCACATTTTAGATCCAGCAATAAATCTGATCCGGCATAACTTTGGTGACTCTGGAGAGAAGGACGAGCCTGAAATTGACAGCTGGATGCACACTAAAAATTACATTTGACTCTCTTAGCATCTTGTACTCAACTATAGTGTTATTTTTTTAGGAGCAAACTTTATTGAACAACAATTATGATTGAAAGTAACTAACATTTTACATTATTGAAAAAAGTTTTATTTGAATTATTTACTATGGATAGTAAATCTAAAATGTTATCATAAGTTTTAAATAATATTTCCTTATGAATTACTTTAGAATTTCTCCCTACACAATTAATTAAAAACTATAATATATATATATTTAGATTATTATATTTATATTTCACCATTGTGGGCAAGTGAGATAAATTATTGTTAATTTATTAAATTCATTATATGTACAGTTTTATCTTGTTAGAACATTTTAATTCGTTTAATGGTTTTTATTGACATTTAAAAATCTTATAAACAAAGGTGAGCAAAACATAGTTTTTAATATTATTAATTTTTTTTACACTCTCACGCATGTAAACCAATGTCATTGGGTATTGGCATCACTAACTGAATTCTGCCAATTCGCCACTTGTGATTTTTTTTGAAAAAGCAACTTTAGAAAATATTCAACACTCTTTTACATTTAAATCAAGAACTAGCATCCTTAAAACTTAAATAAGGTTTCAAAAGTTATTTTAATAACCCATCTTTAATAAATCAGATATATTTGGACCTAATAGAATTCTAATACAGTATAAAACTTAATAAGCCGTGTGTTCTTTAATCAACCTAGTGCCAAAGTGACAGATTTACATGGCCTTTGGCGGAGGAATAATTTCTGGGAATCTAGTAGCTTACACATAAATCCTAAAAGTTTGCTCCTATAAAAATCAAACTGTATGTTCTGACGACAATATTTATTTGGTCTGGACACATTGTTGAAGACAAATGTCAACATTCATACGGTTAATTGTCGCCAACTTATGTTGCCAACAATGTTGCTGTGGTTTACAAGCACCTTAAGAGTTGAGAATGAGTTATATTTATTTTAACCAGGGATAAATATTTTATTTATAGATTTACAACCATGAATTAATCAATATTTACATGGGGATGTAAACAAATAATGAAAATCTAGATGTTTGCAGTGAAAATGGAGTTTTTTATTGGAATGTACTATTTTTGCCGAAATCCTGGAGCATTACCTAACTTTTAAATTGAATATTTGTTTGTAAAAATCTGTTCAGTAATTTTCTCAGAATTGCTATTACTGTAAATAGGATTATCAAATTACGTAAGGAATTATTTATGTTTGTTTATATTCCAAAACACTCGTTGCCAAGGAGATTTATAATTCATTTCTTGTTCTTTACAAACACGTTGATGCAAAGGGCTCTTAAAAAGAAGGTATATGCATTAAAAGTAAGTATATTTGAATTGATACAAATTTAAGATACAAAAAAGAAACCTACAGTCAGTTTTTTAGACACTGCTTAGCTCACTGATGAGACAACAGATTGATTATATGAAAAAACCTACCTGTATAGATATCCTACAAATTAAAAAAAAAAACTCCATCGAAATAAGTTAAGCGATTCCAAAGATCTTAGGCAACAGATATACATACATACATACATACATACATACATACAGAGTTTCATGAATACAAACCAACACTTTGTTTTATAAGTAGTATAGAATATAATATAGATAACTAATTCTGACATTGGTGTGTAGGTACGTGGAACTTGTTTCATCCGTCGTTGTTAGTTAGATCTAAGGATAGCTAATATATTTTTTTTTTCATGTATGTGAGTTAACAATGCTTTAGTGCAGTGGTTCCTAAAAGTTTTTGCTCGCAGACCCCTTTAGGACTTGTAAAACATCCACGGTTACTCACATCCTTGCTCGAATAAATATTGGATGTCCGGATGATTGGTAACCAAAACTAAAAATGTATATTATAACAAATCCAGGCTAACACAAAAAGTATACATTAAAAATTATGTACTGTACATTCAATATTACTTTATAGGTTAGTAGTGTGAATAATGGTGTTGCTTCTTTGTCTCCATAGTTCTTTAAAGTTGGGAGTGGTTGTAGACAACTATTCTCATTTTGGGTGTGACATTCAGTCCATAACGATATTTAGATTTTGTTGCCGCATAGCATGAAAATTCAGCTTCACACACTTAAGTTGTAGGAAACTGTAAAAGTTTAAGTACTGCCCATTTAAACACTTGAGGATATTCATGAAGAAGAATGAGGGATGGAAATGACGATTTCACTGCAAAAACTAACAAGTACAATTTTGGGCCTAGTGAGAAGTTCAGCAATTTCCAAGAAAATATTGCACCAACATTATAAACTGCAGTCGCTCAGTCGGAAATAAAGATATTCAACAGCGGGTTTCTTGGTAGGATATTATTCTAACAGTCATAATAAAATAAACATATTTTTTAGTCAATTAAAGAATTTTCATAATTTTTTTAGTCAAAATATTATTTTTTTTAAAAAATTTATTAGAATTCAAAGAAGCCATTATATAAATTAATCGCTGGATCCCCTGGGTATTGTCCATGGATTCCTTTGGATCCACGGGGCATAGTTTGGGAAACAGTGCGCTTAGTGTGTTTATATTTGTTTTGTTTTTTTTCTTCTAGAAGATATTTTATGGTTGAATTGTGTTGACCATATAATGCATATTAATAAATAAGAACTAATGTCCATATTTAAGTATGAAAAGATTAAGTATATGGTCATACAGAGAACACAGATTGAGGTCAATAGTTTAGATATTACAGCAAACAACATATCATTTGATGGGGCTAATGAGTTCAAATATTTAGAAACAATTTTAACTAGCGATAACAATATTAGATTGGAAACTAGGAAAATAATACAGTCAGGGAAATGCTTGTTATTACTCGGTCCGTAAGTTGTTGGCATCTCGCCTGCTTTCAAGGACTGTAGAATTCAGAATAGAGAGAAATTTGATTAGAGGCTAGTTAGGAAATAGGTTTAGAAGTGAACGGTGAAACAATCAAGTATGGTCAAACAGAGACGTTAATTTAGAAATTATTATGAACAACAAATCATTCGACATGATTAATGAATACTAGGGTTGAAATAAGAAAAAAATACAGTTAGGAAATACAATCTATTACTCAGTCAGTAAGTTGTTGACATCTTGCCTGCTATCAAGGAATGTAAAACTTAGAATATACAAAACCATAATTTTGCCGGTTGTTCTCTATGAGTATGAAACGTGGTCTCTTACCTTGAATGACAAAAATAAATTTAGGGTGTTCAAAAACACGCTGCTTAAGAAGATATTTGGTCCAAAAATGGGTGAAGATAGTTGGGATGGGAAGGAGGCTAAATAATGATGAGCTACATACCATGTACTCATCACCAGACATTGATAAGGTAGTAAAATCTCGCAGGTTACAGTGGGCAGGTCATGCAGCGTGAATGGGAGTATCTATAACCGCGTTCAAGGTATTGACTGGCAAACCCAATGGGAAAAGACCACTGGGAAGACCCAGACATAGATGGGAGGATAACATTTGGATAGACCTGAGAGAGATAGGGTGTAATGAGATAGACTGGATAGAATTAGCTCACGATAGGGAGAGGTGGCATACTTTTGTGAAAACAGTAATGCGCTTTCAAGTGTTTAATGCCATAGAGTAAGTATGTGGAGTAAGTCGGTGTTTAAATAATGTCAATGTTTTTAGAAATATCTTAACACCATCACCACTAGTGCTATTTATAGTAAGAAGAAAAAACTAACAGTGCTTATTTTACGAAGATACCCGAAGGCTTTAACATTATATTTTGGGCTAAATAGTTTTAGGCCAAATGACTTTAGGCCAATTGACTTTTAGGCCCAATTACTTTTGGGACTCCTAGCGAAATTAACAACATAGAATTTTTTTACTCAAAATTCCCTTTAGGCTAAATGACTTTAGGCCAAATTACTTTTATGCCAAATGACTTCTAGGCCTACTGTCGCGTCTCCCTAAGTTTTGGTATGTTATTTTATTAGCTCACAAATTAAAAACTAATCTAAATCTTTAACAGAAATGGCATCCAGCACCTCGGTCATTAATTTACTGTAAAAGGAGAAACCGACATTTCACCAACGATAAATGTTTCGGCCATGCCAGGAATTGAACTTGGGGCCCTTAGATCAGTAGACAAACACGCTCCATACTGAGCTAAGGTGTCAGACCACTATATCCTAATAGCACATGGATTTTTATAAGACCCTGGAAAAACTGCAATGAAGAAACATTAAATCAATGATTATAGAGAATTAATCTAGATGTATATCGTTAATATAGTACCATAAAGTAAAATATTCATTAAACCGTTGAGTTTTTAAAAAGCTTTTCAAATGTTAGTGCGCTTTTATGGTGCTAGTTTATGTGCTAGTTTTAGTACAAAAAATAATTACCTAAATTTATCCTTTTTCTCAATGATGTATCCAGAAATGGGGGAACCACCGTCTTCAGTAGGTCTGGTCCATTGAAGTTCCACAAAATCTTTGTCATAATCTTTGATTTCTGGAGTTCCTGGTTTACCTGGATCATCTGAAAAATAATTGTATAAGTTTTAAGAATGTTTTATATCTAGACTAACTAGCATGTAAATATTTTGTCAAACAGCTTAGGGTTTATTTTTTCATAAAATAATTACCAAATGGATTCTTTGCTTCAATGGCTTGGCTGGTTGTGAGTGGCTCAGATTTCCCTTGCTTGTTGACAGCTCTCACTCTAAACTTGTATTTATGACCGGGTGTTAGTCCATCAACATCTAGACTTGTAGCCGGACCATCTGTTTCACCAGCAGGAACCCACCTACCTGAAATTCAACAGACAATATGCCGTTACTATAATGCCTAGATATTGTACCTGCTAATTAAATTCATGTTATTATTTAAAGACTAAGCTTCATCTGTTCAAGAGGATTAGTAAACAGAATAAATAGTGTTTCCTGATTCTAATTTAGAACTTTTAAATTTACCAAATTATATAAACATTTTAGGGGTAGTGACAATCTTTGTCACGCCATACCGAGATAGTTTATTGGGGGGTTATGTTTGTGGTGATTGGTGAGGAAGTCCCCTAAAATAAGATGGTGAATAATTTTTAAAATTAAATCCCTCTTAAAGCAATCTTAAGTTTTTTTAAAATCAACTGAGGTTGTGAATGTTATTAATTTTATAATATTCCAATAGACTATTAGCCTTCACATTGAGGAGAAATGTAAAAATACACAATTTAAAATATTTTTTCAATGTAAAAATGGTCAAACAACCAAAACAACCTAAAGAAATATACAGAACCGTTATTTTTTTAAAAACATTAGTCTTTTATTGACTATGATACTTTACCAATTTTGCGTATATATTTATACAATTCCTCATCATTTATTTGCTTAGCAGTACTACATAATTATTTTAAATAAAGATTTTTTACAATGTATTTATTTGCATTCTGTTATATACCGTAACTAACATAATAGTAATTACTCATTCATTGATTAATTTATCATAAGGGTGACCTGGTGGTCTAGAGGCAAGGTGTCAGACTTCTGTGCTGGGGGTCTGGGGTTCAATCCTTGGTCTCGGCACAGATTTATCTGATTGCCAAACCCTTCCTTCAACTCTGACAAGGCCCATATTAATCACATCTTGTGAATGTGAGGAATTCCAGGCCTCCACCGTGGTTCGGATTCCACTTTAAACTGTGGGTCATCCATTTCATCTCACAATCACCCTACCATTACACATTAGTGTAAGTGCGTATAACCCGAATAGGTAGTAAGACGCGGTGCGAATAGTAATAATTTATCATAAGGCCTACATTTCATTTCATTGTTGAAAGAATTAGGCATTAATATTTTCTGAATATATTTAAAATTACATCTGGACAAAGGAATTGAACTCAGGATATGATTAAAAGATAGTTTAATAAAATACCAAACAAAAGGTAAAAATAAACAACTATAACCTGTGGCCTCATCCATTTTCTCAACAACATATTTATCAACAGGTTGTCCCCCATCATCTGCCGGTGGATTCCAACTCAATTTGCAGCCTTCAGCATGGACATTTGAGGTCTTCAAAGGACCCCCAGGAGGACTGGGTTTGTCTGAAACACCACAAACATATCTATAGTGTATAGCACAAACTAAACAGTATTAATATAAATTTAGAAAATACATAGAAAAAATTTTCTTCAATTTAACATATAAAAATATTACTAAAATTATTATAAATATCACCATCTGATTTAATTAGTGTGGAGAAGAGAGCTAAGTTTAAAAGACCGACATCAGAAAAACCAATTTTAATACAATTCTCTAATTATTGATCAAAAGAAAACAGTGTAGATTAGCATTAATTTTAAGTATGAATAACTGAATTCTAAAAAATAAGAAAAATTAAAAAAAAAAAAATTGAAGATATCTATTAAATCAAACAATTGACTACTACCAGTGTATAAATGTACCTGTCATCTACCTTGAAATTTACCTGGCACAGTCTCACAATGGTGTAGTTTAAAAGAAAAGTCCATGGTGTAATCCATCAATGCAAAGCTGTTACCTCTCAAGGGTACAATGGTTGTGAGTGATTACTATGACCCTTTCTTTTGTTGTGTATTTTAATTAAATTTTTATTTTTGTTTTCAAATGTTTTGTTTATAAAACAATATGTTATTATTTTGAACATATTGCAGTTGATATTTTAAACAAATACGATTTACAAAATAGTTTAGTGTAGTTATGAAAATACTAATCCAAAAATGTAGTATAATTCTTTTGTAGGGCTTACTTTCTGCTTTGGTTCACTCAAATTATTTTTATGTTTAAATGCAATATCATTCTAAAACATATATTTGAGATGAAAATTTAGAACTTTAAAACAATTTAACGCTTTACAGAAAAGTTATGTGATTTACAACAACCACCCATAGAAATAATCAATGTAGCAAACTTATTCTAATGATTATAAATAATTTATTTTATTATTAAAATCAGAACTACAAAAAAATGCTAATTATAATATAACCCAACTAAAAATAGTATAACCCCTTTTTGAGTTTCATAAGATAAAAAGAGGATAAAAAGAAATTAGTCTTTTATAGTTTACTGTAGCCTTTTCCTACTAGGGCAGAATCTTCAAAAATTTTCAAGACACTCATCATATGTGAACTTCCCATCATTCCCACAAATGTACTTTTACATGGCAAGCAAGCATAGTAGGTCTCGTTTCCTGAATTTGGTGGATTTTTCTCGGAGCATTTGTGTTTTCTTGGAATTTCAGAGGAAGATGTTGATTCTTGGAGATGTGGGTGGCAATCTTGTCCAAAATTTCTGTTACATCAGCTTTCTCGGAAATCATGGGTTTTCTAATCAACATCTCATATACCACGTGACAAGTTCCTTTCCAAGTGTTTTCAATAATTGTCTTCTCAGTTAGTTCCTTGTTGTTGCTGGCTAATACAACTAAAGCATTGATCATTGCAATATTAAAAAGCTGAAAGTAGTTCTAATGCATTTTAAAATTTAGGATAAATACTTTCTCTTTCTTTGGAAAGTAGGAGACAAGACTTTGGAAATTTTCCCAGAAGCAAAATAAGAAGACTTTAACACCTGTTCTTTACTACTTTAAAGCAGGCAAATAGCTTCCTCTTGGTTTCCTCACTGTGCCCACTATATTAAGATTAAGTTGTTGTAAAAGTTTTGTAGCCAAAAGATCACTTGTAAACAAGTTATAATGGATTACATTGCGTCCATTGCCAGATATAGGAATAACTTGTTTTTTCAAAACCTTAGATGGAGTTTTGTCTATCTGAAATTGACCAGCAGGTAGATTTCCAGTATATATTTCCATGTTAAGATTATAGATGGTCTTAGCATATACTAAAGGAAAAAGCTTGATATCATATTTGGAAGGCTTATTACTCAAAAACGTCTTTGAAATGCCCCCAACATTTAATAAATTTTACAGTAGTCAGTTACACTTTAATGTTTTTAAAAGTTTTGAACTAATTTTTCAAATATTTCTCGCATTGGAACCAGTGTGTCAATCGCAATCCTGATATACCATTGTTATGCTTGTCATCAAAATCTGTGGCTTGAAGCAAAAACCTTAATATGTTTTGTAACATAGCAGCATGAAAAATCAGCACAATCATTCTCTCATCACTCCACAGCTCACTTGTGTAGGTAAGATAATTTTAGAATGCCGGAGTGGTATAATAGGCCTATCAGTACTCCAATCAACATTATATTGGTGTATTTTGTGTCTCTTTGACGCCCATACTACTCTTTCATCAAATCAATATGAATATTAGTATAATAAACGGTTTGCTTCAGAATACCATCTGTAAAAAACCTTTTTCCAAGATTTCAGTGGTGTATAAGCATGTTTTGCTCCACCTTTACAGCCTGGAAAATGTATGACAAGGGATTGTTGTGTGCAAAGAGACTGTGTTGGTTCGGCTAATTTCCACTCTGTTCCATCTTTACCTATGTAATGCCCCTTGTAAAGTAATGAAATGTCATTCTCTGATAATGAACACACACTGTCATCATCATTTTCATTATCAACATTATCATTATTTTGTTAAGAGTTAGTGTTTATGGTTGCAATAAGCAGGTATCTCTTCCTCTGGGTCAATATTCCCACCTAAATCACCTTCATTACCCCTTAAATCATCAGACAATTCTTAGTTAAGTAAATAAACAATCCACTCTTCATTTTGCTTATCCATTACTAAATATAAGCTATATATTTAATAATAAAAACAAACACAAATGGTCGTGCTGAGTTAAGGTTACACGAGAGATTGTGTTCTCAACAACCCCTGAGAGAAAACTGAGTGGTAACCACGGCTTTAAGCGTTGGAGTGGAGGTATGGAAGCTACATAAAGGGAGGGCAGCCAAACTGGTTTGGTGGGGAAGTGAAAAAGAAATACCAATGGCATTTGGACATGGTGACTCCGCGCGACCACTCCCGTGATAAAAAGAACTAGAGAATGTGTTAGGAATGAGAGTTATGAGAACTTTGAGAACATTCTTACTAAATAGTGAAAGGGTAACAGGTTCAAAGAATATTAAGTGTGTGTTTACTGTGTTTACAAGGGTCCACTGTAATAGCCAACACATGCCACAGTCACTAGCCACTGCAATCACACATGGCAGTTACTACAGTGATTTATATTAGCCACAGCAAGATTTTCAGGCCAGTCTAAGTTAAGATGACGATGCACGAGGATAGTGAATTGTTGCTACTTCTTCTGTTGAGAAAGAAAAAGCACAGGTGAAACCAAAAATTCATCCTTTATTGAGTGAAAGATTCTTAAAAGAACTTTAACATTCGTTATATGAAGATTTGAGAAAAGAGGAGGAAATGTTTTTTGGTACTTTAAACTGCCCTAAAATTAGTTTGTATAAAAATGAGGTGAAATCTTCGAAAATGTTAGGTGAAGAGTTACACTACTAATCTATTGGCTCTCGGCATGGTAATCACAGATTCACAATGCTTGACAGACTATTTAAAATAAGATGGCTGGCGTCAGTGGATCCTTCCAAATGCACCAATGAAAAACAATGGTCTGCTAGTTGTAGCTCGATTGCGTCATGGAGCCACCAGTATCGTGGAAGATCTTCTGCCCAGCTTCAGTCACCTAGGCACCATATGAATGTACCAATTTGATCCTATGTTTAAGTAAAAGTAGACAGTGGCTGTGGCCCCGTGTAAATATGCTATAAGGAGTGCTATAAGGGGTGCTCTAAGGGGTCTTAATTTTTAAACACACTATACAATACACATGAAAAGGTCAAACAATAAACAGATTTCAATTGGTTTGATTTAATGATTTCAAATACTAATAATTGGTCCTATTTAATAATGTTTAAAGGTGAAAATTTAAGATAAAAACTTTGTTAAGATAGTGATTTAAAGATTTTTGAAATTATTTGTAAGAGATGGAGCTACTAATTGGTTAATAAATACATTCTGTGCATCTGGTGGAAATAAAAGTTCTATTGGAAAAAGTTGTAAGGGCTTGCAATATATTAAGCTCTGTTTTATATGAGTTATATCATTATTATATAAAAATATCATTTTAAACTATTAGATGGGACATAATTAGATAAAATACTTTGCCTTTATTTTAAATTGTGTCTAATATGTCTTTTAAAAATAAGATATTTTATGCAAAATATATTTAAATAATTAGTTAAATATAATGAGTTTTTATTAACCCCAAATAACTTAATATATATACATGATTATCAAATGTGTATGCAAATAAATGGTAAATAGTTCTTACCTAGAACAATTACATCTACTTCAGCAGTGTCTTTTCCATTAACATTTTCAGCTGTGATGGTGTAAGTGCCCGATTCTGCTCGAGTAGCCATGCGAACATTTAATTTTGTGTTGTACTCAGTATGATGTACTTTTACTCTATCTGATGATTTAACTTCCTTTCCCCGGATGAGCCATTTGGTGGTTGGAGGAGGCTCACCAGAAACCTTAACATCGAAACCAAAGTTTTGACCTGCTTTAATGCGTACTTCAATGAGATTGGTGCGATCAATTTTTGGAGCAAGATTTCTGGGTTTGGCCCATATTGTAGGTGTCTCATTACTGGGCTCACCAGGCCCTGCTGCATTCACAGCCTTCACACGGAACTCATAAGGTTGGCCTTCCACAAGGTCAGGTACTGTAGCTTTAGTTTGGCCAGCAGGCACTTCCAAAGCCTTCTCCCACTGGCCATATTTATCTTTTTTCTCCACAACATATCCAGTAATAGGAGAGCCCCCATCTTCTTTGGGTGGAGTCCATTTCAGATCAACATGGTCCTTATCCCAGTCTGTAGCTTGAAGATTTTCTGGTTTGCTAGGCTCATCTGAAAATAAATATCACAATTGTAAGCATTGAACACAACATTTTTCAACTCATTAATGAATGAATTAGTGAAATCAAGTAGAGATGTGCAAAGTCCAATCTTCCAATTTGAAGAAAAGTCCAATCTTCCAATTTGAAGAAACATCAAATCGAGTGATAAGGTATTCCTGAAGCTGAATCGAGGTTTGAATATTTAAAAAAAAAGTTAAATGTTGAATAAAAATATAATAGTTTGTATAACTATGTAAATTTAGATATTAAATATAATTTACAAAATGCTATATTTCAAACATGATTAATATATTTCATCTCTAAATGATATATTAAGTTATTACCACAGAATGTAATTAATTTTTTTAATCCTCTTATGCAAACATTAATTTGTGATGAAAATAACAGCAGAAAATGAAAAAAAAAAAAAGTGTCTCTTAACTTTAAATATCTTTGTGGTGAAGCCTCGTAATTGTTGAATCTAGAATTTTATTTTAGAAACAAAGTCAAAGTGAACAAATATTCAAAGAGAATTGGAGGGTTTCAAAGCTTTGCACACCCTTAAAATCAAGTAACCAGCCTTTAAACAATATAATTACTCACCATATGGATTTTTAGCAATGATTGATTGCTCTGTAACTAATGGTTGTGATTCACCTTCAGAATTCACTGCTGCAACTCTGAATTTATATTCTTTTCCAGGTGTAAGTCCAGTCACATCAAAATCTGCGAGAATAACCAAAATATGTATATGTGTATACATTAATTTAAGATATGAAGCCTGGTGAAAATATTACTAAATATGGTTATCATAATGATTTTGATTTCCATGACATCTCTTTTGCTAATTTTGGGTTATTATTTAAAATAAACCCGCCTCGTTGGCGTAGTTGGCTAACGCGCTAGTCGTGTTGAGCCAGACCATCGAGGACGGGGAGATCGAGGTTCGAATCTCGGTCGGGTGAACTGGGGGTGGTTTTTTCCTAAATGGTTTTCCACTCTCCCTCCACGCAATTGCGGGTTCACTTCCTCTAAATTCAACTCTCCCAATTCCTAATCCATTAGTGTAATTAGTACTTAAGCGTATAACCCGAACGGGTAGTAAGACGCGGTGGTAAAAAAAAAAATATATATATATTTAAAATAGTATCACTAGTCTTTATTTTTATAAACTCAATTCCAACTGATCATGTAAATGAATTTTATTAGCTTAAGATACAATTTAAAATAGCTAAAAAAAAAGTTTCATATAATTTTCTTAGTGCTACATTTTCTGTCATCGAAGGAAGTTTAATATTTAAGAATATGCTATCTACTAAGATAAGGCATTAAGCCATTTAATTTGAGGGCAATATAGGGCAGAATTTAGATAACCCCGAGACCAAAATGTAGTTATAATTTTTAACTAAACTGTTGTATAAAATTTAATGATGTTTTTGTGGTTTTTAATTAAATTTGGGTGGTTACAAAAAGTTCTAGCAAATATTTTAAACACTAAACATTTGATTTGGATAGTGAATATGTTAACTCTTGCAAATATATTAAATGAGTGGTTTAAAAAGAATATATTCAGGCCAATTACCAACATATAAAGCTTATTTTTGAACAAAAGTGAAATATTTTTCATATTATTTATTTATTTTTTATTTATTTAGCACCGCGTCTTACTATCCGTTCGGGTCATACGCTTAGGTACTAATTACGCTAATGGATTAGGAGTTGGGAAGGTTTGAATGTAGAGGAAGTGAACCCGCATTTGCGTGGAGGGAGAGTGGTAAAACTATTTAGGAAAAACAACCCCCAGTTCATCCGACCGAGATTCGAACCTCGATCTCCCCGTCCTCGGCAGTCGAGCTCAACACGACTAGCGCGTTAGTCAACTACGCCACCGAGGCGGGTTTTTCATAATAAAATTTAAATTTAAACCTACTCGGATCGTTGAACGGCCACATGGTACCCAACAACCTGTCTCTGGGTCCATTTTTTCCACTTGGTAGTATTCGATAGGAGTTCCTCCATCATCACGAGGTCTTTTCCATTTGAGTTTACAGCCATCCTTATGGACATCTGACACCTAGGTTAGGTAAAAACAGAAATAAATCAATTTAATTTAAAACTAATTTCTATAAAAGTTATAGTATCTCCATTTGTTGTCACATTTCGTCAGAACAATATTAAAAATTAAATCCACCAAAAAACTAAAAGTATCTAAATTAAAAGTTATTTGATAATACTATATATTAAAAATAAAGAAGGATCTTGCAAAATATGCTTGGTTTGAGGTACAAATAAAATTAGAGTATTTCAGTTTGTTAGCAGATTAGGCCAGAACAATATTAAGAAATTAAAACCTTCAAACAAGTAGAATAGTTTACACTAAAATGTATTTAATAATATTATATAGTACAAATATTGGGGGATCATGCAAAAAACTTTGTTTTGAGGAGAGTTTGAATGTACAGGCCATCCTGGGGGTTCTACTTTTCATGCCAAACTATGAATAAGGTACAATATGAATATAAAAAAAGTTTAGCAACAGAATATAAGAGGTATTAAATAAATATAAAATAGTTACAAAAAATACAGTTTTATATATATATATATATATATACATAACTGTATATATATATATATATATATATATATATATATATATATAAACTTATTATAATATATATAAAACTATATATATATATAAAACTGTATATACATATATATTCTATGCGGGAGAACTCGTATGGACTGAGACAGTAATGAATAAGTGCTGAAGGAGTGTGGTTTGAAAAGGAATCCAATAGGTCAATGTTAAAGAAGTGTCTTACGGTGGTTGGGCATATTAAGAGAATGAGTATGGTTCAAGTGACTAAACAAATATATAAAAATAAAGTGTATAGATCAAAAGGAATGGGTAGGCCATGTAAGATGTGGCTAAATGTTGTAGATTAACAAGTGATAAAGAGAAACATTAAGAGTTTTAAGAATAAAATAGCATGTATGAATCGGTGTATGGATGTTGTTGATGCAAAGGAAGTATGCAAGGATAGGGAGGTGTGGAAAAGTTAGTGAGAATGGATTAAGTACCAAGTTTTTTTTTTGAGCTATATTCACAGTTTTTTTGCCTACCCCATAAGGGTATGGCATGATTAAGTATGTATGTATATACAAAAAATACATCATACATGTTTGAAATTAAGACAATAACCTAATTTTATATATAAAAGATAGAGCGTGCCCTTGTTTCTGAATAGTTCGAATATTTCTAAGAATCCTAGATTATAATCAAAATTTGGAAAATTAGGGTGGGGGGACAGATAAGAATTTAAAAATTAATACATTAAAACATTTCTAGGTGGGTTTGTAATATGTTCGAGAACAGGTACAGCTGCACCCTCCCCCCTTGCTTTTAACTATAAGAAACTGAAAATTTGAAATTTTGTTCCAAACAAAAAATGATGCAAGAAAACATATTTTTGGTGGGGTAGAAAATTTAAACTAGGCAGGTAATTGCAAGACCCAATATGTCCCTGTAACAGTCTATTATTTCATGTATGTGCATTGCTTAAATTCATGCTCAACTTCACATTTTGCAATCGATCAAAGAAAGGAGGTATTGTGACTATTTAAAAAATATGAGTTCAGATTTTGATGGATGTCGACGTTTCACGACCCCATTAATGTCGTTTGTTTATCTTTATATTTTATCTAAGCCCAGAGGCGAAACTAATTTACCGATCAAGCTAAAACTTGGTGTATAGGGTTTTAATAGTCTTCCCCAGAAGGCCTTTGAAATTTTCTATCCAACCCTAAATTAATGGTGGTTTACTTCAGTTTGAACAGAGGAAAAAAATATCTCAAAATCGGCTCAAGTAATCTTTATTAAAATTCGAAAATATAAAGACACTTTATATTATTAAAAATAAAATGGTGTATCTAATTTATCCAGAATAGTGACTTAGACCAATGTGGTCCAAATGGGACCCATGGGCCAATTGCGGCTTGTGCTCGCTGAAAGTGTGGCCTTCATGTTTTCTGGAGATTAAGTATGATATATATAATACTAAGATATATATGTACGCA
The DNA here is from genome assembly GCA_033556935.1 of Timema podura. Taxonomy (NCBI): domain Eukaryota; kingdom Metazoa; phylum Arthropoda; class Insecta; order Phasmatodea; family Timematidae; genus Timema; species Timema podura. The sequence continues at coordinate 58,335,339 of JAVRXN010000010.1, read as the reverse complement.
CACACACACTTTCAAACCATTTATAATACTAAGATGATTTGTGAAAGAGAGAGAGGAGAGAGTGTGTGTGTGTGTGTGTGTGTGTTGTGTGTGTGTGTGTGTGTGTGTGTGTGTGTGTGTGTGTGTGTGTGTGTGTGTGTGTGTGCGCGTGTGTGTGCACATATTTCAGCATTTATTGGGAGGGTTATGAAAAATGTTGGCAGTAAAATTTGAGAGATTCTACCAAAAAAATACAACTTATATATGTATACATATTGAAGGTAATTGATTTTAAATTGTTGTTTGTAGGTTTTTATTAAGTAGATTGGATTACTAAATATATCTTCGACCCACAATGCAAACTGATATACGCATATTGACCATTGGACCACCTTGACATAGAGGATACTGTACATATGCTGATCTATCCAAGTTTTATTGTATCTCTGCAACTCTTTTGATTGAGATACAAAATTACTAATACAGAGTTGTGGAACTTTTGAAAATATGAAAACCCTTTTTTGAAATAAAATTTTATAAAACCAACCGTTTCTGAGTTATAAGAATATCTATTTTTAAAAATTGAGGTTTGGGAGATAGGGAGTTAAATGTTATGCTTTTGTTCGACTGAGATTTTCTTTTTTTCTCGGTATGTTTTTTAGGAGTGTTTATTGTTTCATTTATGCTCTTTTGTGAAATGTAAAGATCTTTCTACAATTATGCTTTTGCAACAATGTATATTATTTTGTTTCACATATATTACAAGTTTTAAGAAAATGTCTCCACTTTTATGTAAGGAAGTGAATGTCTGTGCAGTGCATCATTTACTTTTTCCCAATAAATTTGTGCAACAATGTGCATTATTTGTTTCTTTTATCATATGATCACTCTTAGACAATGATTGTGTTTGTTTGTACAATCAGTTTGTGGGTTGGGTAATGTTTAATTTCAAGGATTGAGTTAAATTTAATTCAATGAATGAATTAATTGGTTTGGGATTTAATTGATTAGCTTGGTATTGTAGAAGGAGAACTTATAAAAAAAATCAGCAACTAGATTTTGAACATCCTTTAAAAGCATGCTTTTCACATTTGTCAACAATTAAGTCAATAAATGAATAACATTTAGAAATAATTTAATATTTGATTTATTTTACCTTTGTTTATTTTATTTTTTTTAAAATTAGATTTTTGTTTTATAGTTTTTTCCATGTGAAGAACAAGTACACTAAATAGGTATTTTTAAAGATAAAACTATAAAAAAAGGAAAACATCTGGAGAATACATTTGAAAATGAAAATTTTTATATACTAATTTATTTATAACTAATCTTTGAATTAATATATTAATATATACGCAGATATTTGCTATAAACTCGGCTAAGTTCACACTTGGTGATACAAATAATAAATAACCTCTGTTTGTCACCATGTTGTGTTTTACAAAGATTCCGTTTATAAAAGATCCACATAGTGTAGTAGCCAATAGCTCCTAACATAAACACCCTCCTTGGTTTGAGGATCCTTCTAGAAATGATTAAAAAAAAACTTAGTCTAGCCAAGATTAATAAGAGTTTGCAATGTGCCCAGGGTAAACAGTGAAATTAGCACCTCCCCTCCCAGTATCCCTTAGTGACACCCTCTATTCCCCCTTGCTAATCCCCCCTCCCCAGTTCCAATGGGGAAAGTGATGATGTCAGATTTTATTATATACTTGTTGAAGATATAACACGATAGGCCTAACTGTATCAAACAAATATTGTTATAAATACTTTTTTTTAGCACCACTTTTACAACCTGTTCAGGTTATACGCCTATGTATTCATTACACTAACGGATTAAGGATGAGGTAGATGTAATTTAGAGGAAGTGCACTATGCATTTGCATGGAAAGAGAGTGAGAAACCATTATATAAGTATAAAGTGATGTTCGTAGTCAATGCCTCCTTAGATATTTATTTTAAATAAAATTGTTTATGTGGTTTTTGAAATATTTGGAATTCCAAAGTAATATTGATTAGTAAACTACTCTTAAAATTATTTTTGCCCCAAAACCAATAAAATGCTATTTATAATGCCAATGCCTCCTTAGATATCAATTTTAATCAAAATCGTTAGTCGTTTTCAAAATATTTGATATTAAAGAAATTTGCCCATCAGTAAACTACCCTTAATTTGAGGGTTAGGGGCAAAATGAAAAAAAGCCATTAAGAGCCATTAAGATATTACATCTAGATATCAAGTTTGAATAAAATCCATCAACCCGTTTCGGAGCTCTGTTTGGAGACTAACAGAATCTTAAAAAAAAAAAAAAAAAAATCATTCTAGTTTACAAAAAATGTCAAAATTCATTAAAATCTCGTCTGATTTTTTTAAAGTTGAAATGAGAAATAAAAACCGTACGGAAAAAAAGGCTAGCTTGATTAAACTTATTTGATTAAGCTTCCTAGACCCGCAGTGGTATTATAAATAAATTAATGAAAATTAAATGTTAAGTCCAGTTGGGGCTAGGTCCAGTGAAGTTAGGTCTAATTAAATATATTTTTATACAAAATTTGGATATATTTTGCCTTGCGAGCAGGTCAGATTCATCCACCCCCTTACCCCTCCCTGTTCAGTCTTGAGATGGCCATCGTAGGACAATATTTAAAGATTGAGCCCCCACCCCCCGGAAGAAAGTCCTGGATACGGGCCTGCCCTGCATCCAAAATAGCGATTTTCATTAAAAAGTATATGCAGCTTGAAAGACACCAAAAACACAAAAAATTAGATCTGAGTAAATTACTCTATGAGCTTTGAATCACTAATAGTTTGCTAAAGTAAATATTTATGTTTTACCACTCTCTCTGGGCTGGGAGAGGTCGCTTGGCGGCTGAGGTAGGTGTCTTTCAGTTTTTACTCTCCCCTTTTGGGATTTTAACTGCTTGACTACATCTTTACGTTTTAATGTGTCTGTATTGGTCATTTATTGCGGTGCAAGCACATGTGGTTTTTTAATTACCAGATGACTTGCACATATTTTTCTCACCTTAATAATAATAATAAATAATAAATAAATAATAATAATTAATAATAATAAATAATAATAATAATAATAGATATAATAATAATATAAATAAGAAGAAGAAAAAGAAGAAAAGCAAGCTCATCAATGGATGGGGTACTTCTTAGAAAGAAATGTGGCATGTGCCAATGATGGAATTGTGCTCTCATACTACTCAAACCCTGAAACTGATTATCTTGCCGCCCGCATACCTGCAAAACATGGCCTACAACTTAAAAATAAAGATCCTGCGTGCAAAACTGATTTAAGAGTAATATCACACCACTGGATGTCACACCACTTGGGGGCCCGCCAACGGGTTTATGACAAGTGGTGCGATATCGCACCAATGGATGTCGCATTACTTGTAGTTTTACTATGATAAGTGGTGCGACATGGTATTTGATGCGACATTACAAGTGGTGTGACATACATGTGGTGTGATATCCATTGGTGTGACATCAGTAGTGCGATATTGCACCAATGGATGTCACACCACTTGTGACCACCTCATGTAACCACAAGGGATGTTATGTAACTAAATCTACACTTATTTGGAATTTAGATCACTTTAATCCAGATTATTTCATGTTTTTATAATTCCATTGTCTATAATCTAAAGAGAAAATAATAAACCAATTGAAATGGTTAAATATTTTTAATTCTATAGAAAAGAGTATGTTTCCAATAATAGCTCTCTATCCGTATTTATATAGTGTTACCTGCAGAGGCCCCTCTGGAGAAGATGGTATGTCTGTGACTGTGACCGTCACAGTCACTGAGTCCTTGCCAGAGCTGTTGGTGGCAGTTATGGTATATTCTCCAGAATCTCCTCTTTGAACTGGTCTGATTGTTAGTTTGGTGTTGTAATCCACACTATCTATCAATACTGACTTTGAAGGCCTAAACATATAATATAAATAAGATAAATAAAATTATTTGTAGTGGAAAACATGTTTATAGTCATAATTTGTTATCTAGATCAAAATAGGGTGTATAGATAAATGTAATGTTATCTTACCTATAAATATACATACATATTTTTGCGTTTGTATATCAAATATATATATATATATATTTATTTTTATTTTAATGTTCTTTTTGTCACTCATAATTAACTTAGGATATTGATATTCATAAAAAAAAAGTATTCTTAGGTTCTGTTATATAATGTGAGTGTTATGTTGAAATTTAATAAATTTCCAAATTTTTTGTTAGTGAATAATAAAATTAGGGAGGAGAAATAATAACAACCCTAATATTATTCTTCAGGTGTCAAAGAATTGTACTAGTAGGCTATATTTATGATTGATAGAAAACTTTCATAATATATATTTCATTATTTCAATGTTCTGATTTTCATGGCTGATTGGTTATAGAAAGTTGAAAGTAAAATGGATCATGTTTAGTTTTCAGGGATTACCTCCAAATCTACTAGCTCTGAGTGTTGGTGTGTGTTATCCTATTAGTAGGTTATGGTTACTTTTAAAATATATATTATGTAAAATATATTGGTTCAATAAATACAAATTAAGTATAGTTAATCAAAGACATATTTTTTAAATATGTAGCTGGATTACCTGAGAACACCACTTCCATTGCGCCACTCTGTGGTTGGAGGGGGCTCTCCAATAATAGCCACATCGAATTTTAGAGTTGTACCAGCGGAGAGAGTAACATCACGAAGATTACGTCGATCAATTCTTGGGGCCACTAGATCAATATATAGATATTTGAAAAATTAAAAGACTATTTTTGGATAAAAAGACCAAGTGACAGGAAAATTGTTTTTACATGAAATAATATTTAATAAACCTTTGTTAAAAACCATTTTTTAATTTTTTTCTACATACACAACTATTTAAGAGGTTGTATCCTAACATTATTAAAAATATTACACAATTATATTGATTTTAAAACGTGGATATATTTATTTTTGATTAATTTGGTGCTTGGTTTGTTTTTCCTTTCTTTTACTTAGTTTCTAAAAACATTCAGATAAGATTGGTATTAGGTCTAGTGATAAGAAACTACATGTTGTTAGCCCACAATCGAGCCACAATGACCAAGCGGCCACCACCTGTTGGCAAAGAAAGTAGTACTTCTGTGGATAGAGGGTGTCATGTTGTCAGCACAATGGACCCTCCAGGCATTAATCTCAGTTTCCTAGACCAGAGCTTTTAATTTTTTATTTAAGTAGCTTCTCATTTGTCCTCTCGAAGCAGAGTTGACCCGTTCCAGACCCACTGCTTAACAGAAAATCAGGAAGCGCCAGGATTGAACCCGGGACCTCTAGATCGGTAGCCAGGAACTTTTATCACTAGACCAAAGATGTGGTATTTGGTCTTGTAATACTTTACATTTAGGGCCTGTTTTAAATCCAGACTTAGAACGCCTTAAGTGTGGTGCAATACCAATGCGAGACTGGCCCATTCCATTCTAGTTTAGGTAGATGTTGTCTTGTATTTGGTATCGTGCCACACTTGAAGTGTACTAAGTCCCACAATGAATCTCATGCATAGTCATACAAAACTTCTAATAAAAAAGGTTTTTAATACTCTTTTAATAAAATACTATACTGTATTTAATCTAGTGTTAGTAGATACCCTGATTTGTGGTAGATAAAATGCCTATTTAGACTATAGATGTTTTAAAAATATCAACTTAAATGTATGTGGTATAGTACTATCGATAGACAAATTACGGTTAAATTTCTCATTCTTAAATTTTTAAAATTTGGTTTTGGTCACAAAGTGAATGTTATACTATTTTACTTCTTTACTATTAATCTTCGGTTGAGAGAAATAAATTTTCTAGAATTAGAACTTTAATTGGTAACAGTAATTTGAAGAAAAAAAATGGTAGTAGTGCAGTTGGAATCTGTTTTTTCTAGTAATTTAATACAAAAAAAAATCAAAGAAAGCCTGTGTCCGCTAATCAATAAAATATAAGTATAGTTTTCAAATCATAAATTATCCTTAGTATAAATGGCAAAATATGCAATTTCATGATAAGATCAAATATGGTTTAGTTTCGTTTGTGAATATATATATATATATATATTTATATATATATATATATATATGTTATATATATATATATATATATATATATGTATATAAATGAAATTTAAAAATATTTTTATATTCATTTTATTCCACAAGTAAAAGTTCATAAAAACAATTTAATGATATTTCAGGATCTATTTAGTACTAGAAATATTTAATAATATATTATATAATAGTGCACAAAAAACATGATGCATTTTTATTTACATTTAATTTTATGTATATATGTGGGTTTTTTTTGGCACCCATCTTACTATATGTTCAGGTTGTACGCATTTGTACTAGCTACACTACTGAGATAGAGATGATGAAGGTTGAAATAAGAGGAAGCATACACAAATATGTATGAAGTAAGAGTTAAAAAACGATTTGGAAAGACCCCCCCTCCCTTTCAGAACACCCGACCGGGATTTGGACTCCGACCTCCCTCTCATCGGCTGTCTAGTCTAACACGAGAGTTATAGCTTAGACCATGCAGCCACAAAGCAGGTCATATAACTATAACTAATAGTTCAACAATAATATATATATGCCAACCCATCGAGCATACAGTGGCGTAGCTAGAGTTTGTGCCACCTGGGGTGGTCCCTGAACTTGCCGCCTCTCTCAATACTAACATACTTCGATAAAAAATCAAAACAACATATAGTGGGAGAAAAAATAAGACACTTTGTTTATTTCTAAAGTGAACAATTTAATTACAAAATTCTACAATGTTATTTTTCTTGCTTTTTTGTAAGAAAATTTGTTGATGATATTATTGAAGTCTATTTCGTCTGTTAGTTGCTGTTATATATAAAATATGGCAAGATTTCTTAACTGTAAGGTACTCATTGTATATATTAAGTAGTTCCTGAATCAATTTTTATTTAGCAAAAACTCAGTTCACAGGCAGCAACACTAACAGTAATTATGAGAAAAGTTCGTAGAAGTATTACAATATTTGGAATTGAGTTCCCAAGAACTGTATTTCTGAATAAATTGAAAAAGTTCAAGGGGATCTTCCTTCCACGTCTCTGTTTCTCTTGTGTCGCAAAGCAACAACAATAAAACTCTGAAGTAATTTTCTCTCAACGAGGAACTCTTCCTTTTAATGTCATCGTACTGGTAGCCATTATTTAGTTGACACTCATATTTGTCATTCAAATATCCAAAGGAGTGAGAAATGCATATTCCAGCAAGAATATGAAGCTGTTAAATTCTGAGAGTAATTTATTGGATCACTTTGTACAGTGAAGTAAACTTTTTTCTTCTCTACTCAGTTCAGTTTTGTATACCAATTCGGCATCTCGTGATTCTTCACCAGCCATCAGTTTTTTCTTTCTACATTGATGTTGACGCTTCATGGCTATCCCAAGATCATCACAAATTTATTTAGCATAGGATCTTGAATTGTTAACTAGTTCATCCCTATTTTAAGTTAAAAATCTTTTCAAAGTCTCAAGTTTTATATCAAATTGTTGTACGTTCACTCCTTTTGTTTGGCAGTGTGCCTAGTGTAGTTAATTCCTAGCAGTATAGATTTCCACAGGCCAAGAAAGCACAGAAAGGGAAACGATTGTAACACACGCCAACATCTGACTTGGTAATTTATTTATCACAAGTTAACTTTTCTAATATATATATATATTTTCTAATATACATATATTACAATAATCACAGATTCCCCACTTGCACTCCATTGAGTTTCTACTACGTGCTTGACACTTTGACCAGTGACTTAAGTCAGAATATCCCAGGGATGGGTCAAGGTAGAAAGAAATGTGAACCCACTCTTCCCAGTTCCAAAAAAAGTTAACAGGATTCGCAACAACCGAGCTGCATGAATACTCACCAAATTCAGCGTGTGATTTTTACTTGTGACAAATTCTGCTTTTCTATTAAGTTGCTTGATACATCTCTGAACACCACTATTTTGACCAAACATCAAATCAGTTCTATCATATGCTTGTCCTCTACAATTTTGAATACCAATTCCATCGTTTCCTAATTTTTGCAACATTATAGTTGAACTATTCTCAGTGGTTTTATTTTAACTTTTGTTTCAATGAAATCAACAAATGATTCTACTACCTTCAATTTATTTCCATCGATCGTAAAGTACGCAAAACTTGGCTCATTTGATCCTTATGAGAAATATCAGGAGTGCTGTTGAATATCATAGAAAAGTACTTGGGTTCTTTTACTAGCTCGATAACTTTGCTTCTTACTTTTTTACCCAAAATTTCTATAAAGCGTTCTGAATAGTAGGCAAAATATGGTATTTAGCAAACTTTTTACCCATCTTGATTCTTTAAACATATACATGTAGCACTGGATCGTATTTAACCAAACAAATGAATTATTTAAAAAAAATTACTTTATTTCCCAGCATTAGTCTCATAATAAATTCCTTCTCTATGCTCCCATAAGGCTAAATTTTGTTTGCTAGGAATCTAATTATATCCATCAATCTTGAAAATATTTCACACCGCTTCTTCACTTCATTTTTAACTTCTTTTTGTTCCTTTTTATCAATTTTTGCTACATGTCGGATTCTAATTTCCAACTTCTCCCATTGTGTGACAGCCTGAACATGGTCTACACTAGATTCATGCTTGAATATTTTAGGATCAAATTTACACCACATATTGCGATATTGTATACATATATTTAAGAATTCAAGTGAGTTTTATTGTTTTCTTTATAAGAATTTGAATGATGGGAAAATTTGAGTGTTTTAGAATGTATTTACATTTTATTTATTTAATAGTAAATAATAGAAAATAATAAAATTGCATCTGATTATTGTACTAGCCCAGCAGAATAAACACTTTTATTTTCGTTGCAGTAGACTAAAAGTGCTTCCCCCAGAAAAGTGCTTGATGCTCGATGGGTTGGCAAGTGTATGTATATAAATATATATTCCGCCAACCCATTGAGCAGAAGGAATGACGTGTTTATATATAATATATATACACACACACACACCATATATATATATATATATATATACACACATATATATATAAAATGTTGAATATAGAATTAATTAGGAATGATGTGTTATATATATATATAAAATGTTGAATATAGAATTAATTAGCCATCTCTTTTCATAGGATGAATACAATTATTATAATTAATATAGAATCAATTCAAACCAGGTTTTAAATTTAAACGTTTAAAAATAAAATCCACTTTAAATATTATTAAATATATATACTTTTTAACATTTTAAATAATTTAATAAAACACAACCTGGTATCTTCCAATAAGTATGTTAACAGGTGTATAGTATATAAAATTTTTTAACAATAATTGATTAGAAATTGTATTGTGAGAAATACACTTTTGTATTGTGATGTATGGAGACTAATTATACAATCAGAAATAAATAATTTGGTTTACAATCACTTACAGAAACGTGGTTTAGCAGTAAAGTTTTTGCTAGCATCTCCAGGTTCGCTCTGACCAGCCTTATTGACAGCAATAACTCGAAACTGGTACTCATTGCCTTCAATGAGACCATGAACAACAGCCTGCGGCGTGCCAACATTTGTTTCCACTGTTTTCTCCCACATCATGCTACAATCACAATAGAGGCACGGCTTGTTTAAAAATACAGTACATAAAAAAGAACAAATAACCCAAAAATATTTAATTACACCTGATTTAATTTATCATTACTTGTTTTATATGTGTCAATTTATAAAAACATGGCACCACAAATGATCCATGAAGGTTTCACCATAGCATTTTCTGATAAATTTAAAAATGTGTAAGGCTTATTATTTATTGACCTAATATGGTAAAAACAATATTTTGTACAAATAATGTTTCTCAGTGAAAGGGGAAGTGTGATGAATCCAACTTTACATAGCTTAACATATTATTATTAATCCTTCTATGAGAGGTACAATACTATTAATTTACCAGACTAATACAAATTTATGGGGTTGGAATTTGTTTCTAGGCGAATCTATCAATTATATTATATTTTGACTAGTAAAAATTATTTCTTTCCATAAAAAATTCTTTCAGCCCTACCACCATCTGTGATTATTTTGAAACTTCATATCATTGCAGTGTCTATATTATGTGACTTTATACATATAAAAGTTTGACTTAATTTAATTTATGTATTGGCATTAGATCAGCCTAATCTCTAATATATCTCAAACTTAATAGGCTAGTATAGAAAGTTTGGTGAGTTTTTGTGTTGCTAAAATTAGTTTTGATTTCAAATTAAAAGTCAATTTAAACTAGCTAAATTTATGTTTTGAAGAAATACTACCTTAAAAATAATGTTGATACACAGGATAACTTAGCCTATCTTTGTTATCTTTGTTATATACAATTATTCCTTAAAAAGAAATATATATTGAACATTGTAAATAATATTTATATTTTATATTTAAAAATGGTATTTTCTTAAATAAAAAAAGTACCTACTATTCATATCACAATAATATACTTTACATTGAAACTATTTTGATCAGTAACACTTCATGTTACTTTAGTTGAATTATATGTTTTAAAATATGACTCACTGTGTATTGAGCATTTAAATTTACTAAAATAATGATTATGTACATTTTACTGTGCAAATGGTTTATAGCTAGTTTTAAAATTGTTGACTCTTTGTTGGAAAATGCATCTTAATATTTATACCTATCCATAATTTTTGAGTTAGTAGTGCTATTTAATTTAATATTCAATTAGGATATTTTATAAATTGAAATTATTCAATCAATTTTTATTTTAAAATTTAATCAAAAAACCTGAAACTATTTCCTTTATTTATCATATAGGTGCATATTTTTAACTATATACAAGTGCATGCATCTTAGTTCACTGTGGATGTGACGTCACTGATTTTTATTAGAAATTTGCCAAGACTAACTGTATATGAAAGTACATAAATATGTATTGATTATTCAGGGATGTACAAGAAGGTACTAATAAGTTATAAATTGTTTAAATTTTGAATTGTTTTATCCCTATCATTAGTAGCATAGTAAAATCACTTGAATAACAATCAAGTTTAATATGTTGATTTACAGAGAGTTAAAGTATTTCTATAAAAAAAATATTTATTAGTTAAAAAGAAATGTAAAAAGTACATAAACTTTTATTTTGTATCCTTTTTCTCATGTCTAATGGCTGTCATAAATGGAGGTAAATCAAAAGGTCAACCATCATAAACCTTGTTTCTAGTAATATTTAGGTAGATCTGACAATGTTTCATGGTTACCTGAAATTCTAGCACAATATGTAGGTCCTATGAAAATTGTTTTTAAAAGATAGTATAAAATATAACCAAATACAAATTTTTGTTTCACAAAATGATATCAAATTAAATTAGGCCTATATTATTATTATTATTTCTACTATTACTAACATTTATATGTTTCTATCAAATTTCTTATGGCTTCTTTCAAATATATCAAAACTAAACACTAAATATCTGAAAGGTTTAAGATCTATCACAAAACCTGGTGAAACAAACTTCCCTATTAGTCATCCTATTCCCTTTTCAGTAAAACCTTAATTCAATAAATCACATTTTTTGCACCAAATCATGCCAAATATACACTGAGTTTCTAAAAACTTGAAGAAGATCAGAAAATGTGATGGATCCAGCTTCATAACCAGTCATCATGTTTTGCCTTTCTACCTTAAAACTCAAATACAAGTTTCACTGATCAGATTAAAATCAATTTAAGCACTAAATCTTTATCCAGTTCCAGGTAGATTAGATAACATTTAGGAGCTAAATCAAATGGGATCACTATGGTAGTTTATTTTCATTACACAAAACTGTATTTACATTAAATTTATATTTTGATGATCCATTATGTGCCAAATCAACACTAAATAGCTAACAAGTTTCAAATTAATCAGACAATGTCGTACACTCAACTTCAAGGATCTAGCCTCGACCTATAGTTTGCCTCTAAGACTTCCCAATCAGAATGTCAAAGAAACTGCCACTTAATTATCCAAGTCAACTTATTGCTTTTTGTTACAGCACTCACTCATTTATTTTAAGGAACAAGTTTGGAATGCATTAAAAGTTGAGTTAGTCATGGACTCTGGACTCAAGTTTGTATTTCATTTTTGAGTAGAGTTAACACATTTGGATTGATTTTATAAATTAAATTAAGTAAAATAAATGAAGTTGTATTTAAAGATTCCCAAATATTAAAGTCATCTATTTACAATGTATAGCCTACTATGAACAAAGAAAACATATTACCTATATTTGTCTTTTTTCTCAATAATGTAGCCAATTATAGGTGACCCACCATCGGATACTGGTTCCTTCCAAACCAAGTCCACATGGTTCTGGCTCCAATCAACTGGCTCAGGGGCTCCAGGGGTACTTGGAACAGCTAAAACATCAGTTGACACAAATCAAGATTTACAATCCCTAAGTGTATCACTTAGTAAAACTATTTAAAATACAATTTGCAAAACAAATTTTCTATTTAAAATTTTGAAGCATTAATACATGTACATAGTAGATACAAAATGATACATATCTGTGTTGAAAATGTATACATATAAGTTAATTTATAATATTATAAAAAAATAGTACCACACATTTTTTATTCCTATTTTATTTTAACAAATAGGCCTAAGAATTGCATTTATATAAATAAGAATCGTGTATTTTGCGAAAATCATAAAAAAGCAACATTCATATGTTTAACAGAAACAAAATATTCACACCATATATACTGGTGACATAAATAAAAGTAATTTTTCTTCACAAGATTTTGGTAGCAGAGGAGCTAGATAGGTGCAATTTTCCTTAACTCTGAACCAAAATTCATGTTTAGAATCCAGACTGGGAGCAATATGAGTGGGACTTCCATTATTTCAAGCAGGTGAAATCAGATCGATTTTTTTAAAAATTCCCGCTTATAATAATATCTATTTAAGTCAATAATAATGTTATTTGAAAATATCTCAGAAAAACATTTAGACATGTAACTTAACAAAATAATAATTATATAAATTTACATTAATTATTAAAAGGATCAATTACTAAATATATTTAAAAATGCATTGGTAATTTTTCAAAATCATTACTGCAACAAAATTGTTAACCAGCATCTTAAATTCATCTTACAGTTAATCAACAATGTTTGTTCATTCCATTTTGGCCATATTTAGTATTCTATTTTTCACTAAATATGTCTCAGGAAAAGTTTATATTATTATAAAATAATCATTCTTTCTTTAGTCTTTATCTTTGTATGGGCCTATATTGTTAATTATTAAAATTCAAATAAAAATTATAATATAAATAGATCTAATGTATAATTAACATGATTTTTATTGAGTAAATATATGATATGGTTAAGTTAAAAACACAGCAGTTTTTAGTTACAATAATGTAGTGAAATTGAGTCTAACCCCTACTCAGCAGGTTAAAATGAAATCATATTGGTATTGTTATTAATAATAAATTTTAGTGTTACTCACTGAACGGGTCCTTTGCAATAATAGATGACAAGGTTTCTAGAGGTTCAGACTCTCCTTCTTTATTTATAGCTTTCACTCGGAACTGATATTCATGGCCTGGAATTAAACCAGTGACTTCTAACTGGGGATCTTTGGTTCGCCCGACAGGCAGCCAAATTCCTGTGTCTGGATCAAACTTCTCCACCAAGTAGGATTCGATGGGTTCTCCCCCATCATCTTTGGGCTTCTTCCACTTAAGTTGACATCCATCCTTATGAATATCTGAAACTTCTAGAGGGCCTTCTGGTTTCCCAGGCTTAGCTGAAAAAAAAAAAGATTAATGTTAGTCCTTACTGATAGCTATGGTTATTACATTATTATATACTAATTCATTAGACGAAGTGTGTATACTATAGGATGGTATCTATCAACATTTACTAACTAAACATTTTCTAATTCTTTGTTCTACAAAAGTATGAACATATTAATCTACATAGTTAAAATAGGTAGTAAAATTCATTAATATCTATAAGAACCAGTTTAGTTTTTGGAAGGTACAGTAAAATCGTATATATTCTATTATTTATTAAACTCTCATAAGTAATGCATGCTTTTTTAAAAGCTTGCAGGATTATAGTATTATTTTGGTTAATAACTGATTGATATACAGATGTTTTCATTTGTGTTTTAAATTTACAAACATCCAGATTAGGACCATCTAAAAGTAATAATTAATAATTTTAGAAAACTCTATGCTATTTGTGACTCATGTGCCAATGTTTAACTTGGTGTCACCTTAAAGGGGTTTCAATGAGTGTAGACCAACTAATTAGCCTCATGTACCTTTGGCTTTTCAAAAGATTGATACCTTATTTGTTTCTTATTTATATTGGTATAAGGAAATATTAATATTTCTATTTTATATTGCTAGAAGTAAATATTTAAATAGAAGGAAGTATTAACTTACAAACAACAATGATTTCAACTTCAGCTGTGTCTGAACCATATTTATTGGTGGCCTGTATCTTATATGTTCCACTATCCTTCCTTTCTGGATTATCATTGAAGAATTTCGAATTATATGGAACATTTTCAATCCTACGGTAGCTTGTCTCTTGTATGGACTTATTGTTGAGACTCCAAGATACATCTGGAGGAGGTTCACCAGAAATCTTCACATCATAGAAGATTGGCTCACCTTCCCTTATAGTTATATTACGTAAGGTGCGTCGGTCAATCTTTGGCGCCACTGAAATTTAAGTAGTAAAAATAACAGAGCAATGAACACAATTTATTTATTTGATTAATATAATAATCATTTATGACAACGACCAATAATTTTAGAACAAACCTAATGAAATAACCAACCAATACCAATTATTAATATCCTTTATCATCACCACCACTTTTTTTATTTGATTTTTATATAATATCTTCTTTATATTAATGGTTATGCATGTTTGAAAATAACATGTATGCTTTTAACATTAGTTTATTGGGCCCATAATTATTTTAAGTTTTTGTTCATCATGGTGTGAAGTTTAATTCCTCAACTGAATTATTATTATTATTATTAGCACTGTGTCTTACTACCCATTCGGGTTGTACACACTTATCGCTAATGTGTAATGGTAGGGTGATTTGTGAGATTAAATGGAGGACCTACAGTTTAACGTGGGATCCGAACCACGGTGGAGGCCTGGCATTCCACACATTCACAAGTTGTGATTAATACATGTCTTGTCAGAGGTTGAGGAAGGGTTTGGCAATCAGATAAATCTGTGCAGGGACCGAGGATTGAACCCCTTGCACAGAAGTCCGACACTTTACCCCTAGACCGCCAGGTCACCTCTCAACTGTATAAATAATTCAAGAGGTATTCAAATAAATAAATATAAAGTATTATTATAAGAATAGTTAATTAATACCATATCTTAGAACCGATTGCTCGATCAAGGAATCACATCAATATTTGGTTTTCTGTGTAATCATTTGAAAATAACCAAATATGGATAAACAATAAACAAAACATAATTTTTTTTAAAAAGATTTTTGTTTTATAATATTTTATTTTATTTTATATAGTGTAATTGATTTCTTTTATCTCAGTTATACTATATAATAATTCATTCTGTATTACCAATCCAAATTACGCGCCATTCATGAAATGAGGTGGATTCTTAAAATCATAATTTTTAACGATTAAATAAAATGTGAATACGAAATTATTCATCACTCTAGGATAAAAATACCAATTAATATATGTTATGAGAGTGAGAAATGGTTTATTGTATGTTTAACCTATGTGATAAAAGAGCTTGTTTCTAAGTTTTATTTTATTTTAGTATATGTGAACATTTCAACTTTTCATGTAGAACAAATTTGCAATCAATGGGGATAGTCCAAATTAGAAATATTATGAGATAAAGAAAAAAAAAGTCAAGGCCAGAATTACAATTATATCTCTATTTAAAAAACCTCATTAAGGTTTAGAGCATGGCTATTATAAATAGTCCATATATAAAATTACTTTAATTTAACTTCTCTGGTGGATTTATTGATGTGTGAGCAATTAGAACTGGGCGTTATCCCATCCATATCAACTTATTATTAATTTCTAGTAATGTTTAGCGTCAACTCTAATCACTAGTCAAAATTATTTTTACCTCCAGAAATATTTTGGCTATTTTTAGTATCATTTTGTGTGTTGGTTTTCGGAAATGAATGTAAAAATGTCACAATTTTTGTTTGCATAGTTTTTTTTACATAATTTTTAATTGTTTACATGTAGTGCATGTAGCTTACTATGTTTAAGTAAAGGGAATGTAGCCCTGATCTGTCGTATGACCAACAAAATAGTTGTTGCATGAAAAAATAATAAGTAGCTTATAATATAAAATGATACTGATCAGATACATAACTAAATATTTATTGCATTTGCTCATAGATGACAGTAGTATCGAGAGTATCATGGTTGTACTGCATATATGCTAACACAATTACTCTTTCAGTTCCAGAGATACATCTATAGCTTGAGCGGTTGACCCGTGTTTATTTTAGGAGTATTTTTATCTTCTGATTTGCTTACCATTGTATTGTTATAATGGATAAGCAAATACAGTGTTTTAATCCCCAGTACATTTATATTACATAAGTGAGACTTAATGTGAAAGCTCTGAGCAAGTAAAGCTTTAGCATAACTAAATATGAATAATTTTTGTATTTTGGCTGTAAGATGGGTGATCAAATAGAAACTGTGATCCATATACTGTGTTGTATTACTTGCCCAACAGATCTGAGGATGTGGTTATCTGGAAAACTCAAAAGTATGCCTTTTGCTGTACCTATCATAGTGCGAGAGCCACGTAACCACATTAATGATTGCAATTTCTTTATGACAAAAATATTAGGGATGTCAAAAAGAAGCAAGCAGTTTCAAATATTCGAACATATTATCGGCAATAAGTTTTACTCCACATAGTGAAGAACTGACAGAAATCCCAAAAGCATGGGATGAAAGAACCATTTATGAAGATTTTACAGATGAATGTGTTACAAATTATACTGAATCATCCATTTCAAAAATTTGGATTACCAACTGGAAACTGATAACACACTACATTTAGTTAAGCAAGAAGATTTTAGTGAGATAGATTTTGACATGAAGTTAATCAAAAAGCAAGCTGAACTCCTTTGTTCCCGGTTTAAGCAATGGACTTTACTTAAAGCAGGAACTAAATAATACTGTATCTACAACACAGTGAAGTGTATTCCAAGTATGTCACTATAGAATACAGTAATGAGAAGACTTTAATGGTTTTAAGAAATAATTAGGCATTGAACTTAATCCTAATGAATGGGGGATGTTTATTAATGAATCAAAACTAAGTTTCAAAGCATTTCTTCTACATAATGGAGAAAATCCATCAATACATCTAATTCATTTCAAAGGCTTGAAAGAAATATGAAAGTAGCCTATGTCAAAGATTCTGAATGCAATATAGTACCAAGACTACTCTTGGAATATCTGTGATGATCTTAAGTTTATTATAACCCTTAAAAGTCTAGAGGGAAACCTCACCAAATATTGTTTTATTCTATTTTTGTGGGACAGTCAGTCAAGAGAAAATCATTATATTTGTGTAACAATGATAAAAGAGAAGATAATATCTACTCCGAAGATGTACTGTAAATATGTTCCAAATGTTGAAATAGAAAATATTTTGTCTTCCATCTTTACATATAAAGCTTGGTGTAGTGAAGAAATTAGTTAAGGCCTAAGATAAAATAGGAAGTGGATTCACCTATCTTGGAGAGATGCTTAACTAAAAGAAGGAATTTTTATTTGTTCCCAATTAAGGAAACTTTTGAAATATTATGTATTTAAGACAAAGCTACCAGGATACTGAAATGACAACTTAGCTTTTGTTTAAAGCAGTTGTGCATTGATTTCTTGGAAACATGAAAGAAGAGCTTTATGAATCTTTGGTGCCAAATGTCTCTTAGGAATTTATTTTTATTTTAACACTAAGATTATTTCCCCTGATAATATGGGAGTAGTGAGTGATGAGCAAGGCTAACGCTTTTATCAGGGCATATCCATTACGGTAAAGAGTATTCAAGGTCACTGGTACACTGCCATGATAAGAGATTGCTTGGTTTTTTTAAAAGGGAATGCAAAACATACTATTAGAAAAAAATATCCATAACAATCATTTTTAGTTATATCGAATGCACATATTATCTTGTATGATAATCAGCCACTTATGTTTCAGAGGTATGAATCAACATTTTGTTGTTGTTGTGTAACTATTTAATCATTTAATTTTTTATGACATGACATAGCTTACAGAAGAAAAGTTTGTTATATTAATATGATTAAGCTAATGACACCGAATTAAATAATTAAGTCCGTAAATTTATTATTTGGGTGATTGCATGTACATTATTACTGAAGGTACCACCTCCATGATGATTAACAACGACCCTCTCTATAAGCAATCAGAGAGTAATCCAAGGTATATTGCTAACTTACAGGGAGAGTATCAGTTGATATTATTGAATGTAAGAAATGTGACAAGACTTTTATGTTATATTTTAGAAACTCTCCCTATCTATATAAGGGCAAAACTACTTTAGCACATCCAAGTCAAAACAGTTAGAATAGTATTAACATCTCACATTTTCTTGGTTTGGCTGTGATTGCTTTACTGGCTTCACTTGGTGTTCCAGGGCCAGCAGCATTGACAGCCCGAACTCTAAATTCATAAGCAACACCTTCTTCTAAATTATCTGCACGGCCCTTTGGTTCTGTCCCCTTAGATTCTCCTGCCTTGTTCCAGCGGGTAGAGCCTTTCTCTCTCTTTTCTATGATATAGCCCGTGATAGGAGATCCACCATCTTGTGTTGGTGGAGTCCATCTCAAGTCTACATGGTCACTGTCCCAATCTGTGGCTTCAGGAGTGCCCGGAGCTCCTGGTTCATCTGAAATTAAATAGATAGAAAATACTTTGTTAAAACCCAACTAAACATAGATTATAAAAAAAAGTCGATCCAAATATTTTCATTTATTATGAAGTACAAGTAAAACTATACGTGGCATTAGATTTTTATGAAATACTTGTCTTAATATTTATACATATTATGATCATAAATCAAGGAATAATTAGAATCATTATGTATTAATAACATATTTAACTCCACATGATAGTTTTAAATTATATTTAGTCTGAGCTAAAGTACATCAATACAATTTGATCAACACTATAATTTTATTCTCAGATACTTTACCATTATGTTAAATATTAAACTAAAGGGCCGAGAAAATTTGGAGGAAAAGTTATAGTTAAACATATAATGCAGGCTAAATAGTCCCAAAAGCCCACCAAAAAACATTGTAAATCATTAATAATTTTCTTTAGGCAAAATATTTAGAACGATCTTTAGCTTACCTTCTAAATAAATATTGAGTGCAAACAAATATTTTTTTTTGTCAGTGCATTTCACTAACTGTCCAAGCTTTATGCAAATTAACTAATTACACTACTGTGCTAGCAATGAATAAGGTTGATTTTGAAAGAAGTGCATCCACATTTTTATGGAGGAAGAGTCAAATAATATTTAGTAAAAAAAACTCTCGGTACACAAGATAAGGATTCAAAACTAGATTTCCTTGAGATCTGCAGCCCATTCTAAGCCTTTTGACCACCAAAGAAGGTACTTTAAAAGATAATGATAATTATATTTCTAATTATAGAGGATTACACAGAACTTTTTCAATATGAAACAATAAAGTTCATGTCTCGCTTATTTGTCAAAGCTACTTATATTCAAAATTATGTTAGAATAATTATTTTAGTTAATGGTAGCAAAGGTTAAGGTCGGGTACACAAGTCTCAACGTCCGAGACGAAAACACTATCTACAAATACACTTAGTGGGCTAGATAACACAAAAAAGGTTAGCGTGAGCACAGAACCACGCGGTCGGTTTTGAAGGAGAAAAGCAACTGTTAAAGGGAAAGTGCGTGATTGGTTAACTCTTGATACTCGCGGTACTGCAGCGCCTTTCGTGATTGGTGCAGTGGTTAGATCATGTAGCTTAGTCAGTGACTCCAAAACTTCCCCTCGAGATAACAACTGAAAGCTCATCGGGTGCCCTGATCAGTCCCAGGAGTTCGACACAGTGCCCATGCTTTGATTTCTTCAAAGCCTTGGTTAATACATTGGCTGGCATCTCCTCCGATGCCACGTGTCCCAGCACTAGTTAACCCGACTCAACAGTCTCCCGTATAAAGTGGTGACGAATGTCAATGTGTTTGGTTTGTGCATGGAAGACAGGATTGGTGGCCAGTCTCTGTGCACCAACGTTGTCATTGAGCAGTTTAAGTGGTCCAAATTCCTCCTTTCAAGCTCAAGCAGGAAACGCTGAAGGTGCACGGCTTCCTTGGCTGCTTCACTCAGGGCCATGTATTCGGCCTCCGTGGTAGATAACGAGACAGTCTGTTGCTTCCTCGAATCCCAGGCAATTGCACCACAATTCATGACGATAACATATCCTGTAAAGGAACGCCGGTCGTCAAGTGATCCTCCCCAGTCGGCATCTACGTAGCCCGTCAACGAGCTTTCCCCAAACTTGTATGAGATTCCCTGGTTAGCAGTACCCTTGAGGTAGCGAAGTACCCTCTTTGCTGCGCCCCAATGAGTACTGTTGAAACAGTCATTAAATTGACTGCATTGGTGCATGAGCTATGTCCGGACGTGTAGCCACTGACAAATACAGTAAGCAACCAACTAGTTCTCGGTATGGGGGTTTCTCACCATCCGAAGTTGAGCATGCCTCACCCTTTGCCAACTTCGTCCCCACGTCTAGTGGGGTTGAAACAGGATTGCAATCCGACATACCGGAGCATTGAAGGATTACTTTTATGTATGTCTTTTGACTTACAAATATCTCATCACCGTTTCTGAAGAAAGCCATCCCCAAACAGCGCTTTAGAGCACCCAGATCCTTCATCTCAAACATCTTTCCAAGTCTGTCTCCAAAACGGGTGGTTTCTTCGGGGTCACGACATATTATCAGAATGTCGTCGACGTAGATGATGATCATGATCTCTTCATTCCAACGCCTTATGTAAACACACGGGTACCCATTGGTGGGTTTCGCGCCCATGGTACGTAACTCTTCATCTAGACGTCTGTTCCAGGCACGACCAGCTTGTTTTAGGCCGTACAGAGCCTCCTTTAAATAGCAGACCATGCTACCTGCTTCTAACTTGTCGAGTGTGGCCCTCGCCCTGCTGACGGTCTGATCCATGTGTCCTTTCTTGCTCACTATGTGCTCTAGGACTTCTTCAAATTGATCTGGTACCTCCATGTATACCTCCTTATCCAGTGTCCCATTCAAATACGCTGTTTCCACATCTTACTGTCGTATGTGTATATTGTTCTGGGCTGCAAATGAAACGACCAACCGTATTGAATCTAGGCGTGCAACTGGCGCATACGTCTCGTGGAAATCCCTGCCGTACTGTTGAGCATATCCCTTCGCCACTATCATGGCTTTGCGCTTCTCCAGAACGCCGTTTGTACCGTACTTATTTCGTAGCACAAAACGACTGCCAATCACCCTTGATGCTTTTGACCTGTCCACCAGATCTCACGTGTCCTTTGCGAGAATTGACTCCACTTCATTAGCCATAGCCATAATCCATTCGGTTGAATCCTTGCTTGTCAATGCTCGAGAAACTGGAACTTTACTAAGAAAAGCGAAGTCGTCCTTGACTACATAATTCGCCATTGCATAGACATTAGGGGTTCTTCCGGGACGTCCGGTCTGCAATACCCTTGGCCTTCCTGTACCTCTTCTTACAGCGTTCAATGGTTCATCTGGGGGAAAACCTTGAAAACTCTCAGCGTCTTCGTACTCGTCGGGACGTGGCCCCTGGTAATGGCTCCTCGATCGGATGATGCGATTCTTGACCGTTAGAAGGGTTGATTATGACGTGTTGATCTTCATTCTCTGTGGCGTTAACGTCGACTGATGAACTTTACAAATTTGGGGACTTGTCGTCCTGAGGTAGGAAGTCCTCCCACCTCTTCATTGACTGGATAAGAGTCCCGTCCATAAAGATCGCGTCTCTGGATACCTCAATCTTTATCTGCTCCGGTAGCCATACCCTGTACGCCTTTGACTCTGAGCTATAACCCAAGAAGATGCCTTTCTTCGATCGTACTTCCAGCTTCCCCTTGCCCAGAGTTCTGTCCATGACAAAGACCTCGCTCCCAAAGATCCTAAAGCTGGACACGTCCGGTGGCTTCCCAAACCAAACCTCGTACGGAGTTCTTCCCTTTAGTTTACTTGTTGGTGACCTATTGCGTATGAAGTTTGCAGTGTTGACGGCTTCCGCCCAAAAAGTTTGTGGCAGTCCGGACTGAATTAGAAGGCAGCGTGCCATCTCCATCAGTGTCCTGTTTCTCCTCTCAGCAACTCCATTTTGCTGCGGGTTGTAAGGTACGGTCAAACGCCTCAAGATGCCGTGTCTTTGGAGCAGCTAATCAAACTGTTTGTTGACATATTCGCGTCCGTTATCTGACTGTCAGCACTTAACCACCTTTCCCTGTTGTGTGCTCACAAGTGCCCTGAAACTATCAAATTCGTCCATCACTTGGTTCTTTTGCTCGATGAATCTCACCTCACACCATCCTTAAGAATCGTCTATGAAAGTAGCTAAGTAGAGCTTCTTTCCATGTGAAGCTACTCGCATTGGACCGCAGATGTCAGAATGTATGAGCTCGTCCAGTACTGATACTCTCTCCAAAACCTTTGGAAATGGAGTGCGACACATCTTCCCTTGGAGACAAACAATGCATTGAAAATCATTGTTGATGACATCGACGTTGATTCCTCGAATCGATCCAGCCTTAATGGCCTCACGGAGTGATTTATCATTAAGATGTCCCATGCGAGCATACCAATCCTCAATGGAATTCTTCCTTGGAGTAATTGCAGCGTCATCCGGGCCTGAGATTTTCCTGCATTCCTGGTCTGTCAATTCTGGGAAAAAATATAGTCTGTTTTCCCATTTCGCGATAAGCAGAACGTTGTCATCCTGATCGATGACCTCAGCCTTCGTCTCACTAAAAATCACTTTGTATCCTTTGTCGTAACCTTCCCGACCGAAATGAGGTTAGCACGTAGGTCCGGTACAAACAATCTGTCTTTGAATAATATCACCTTTTTATTACCACTCGCGCTCGTCCCGATTGACACGGTACCGATTCCTTTGATGTCCGTGCATGTTCCGTTCGCGAGATTTAGCTTTCCGTGATCGAAGTTCTGACTGATCTGTGCAAACGACTCGATATTACCACACATGTGAGACGTGCACCCACTGCCGAAACACCAGCTAACGCGATACGCATTATTTCCGATTCGAAATGCACCGTTATTGGACATGTTCCACTCGCATAGCCCCATGCATCATTCTTTATGAGAAGTGCACTAATCTGTATCTTCCATGTTTCGTACTTCTCTTTATTTAAAACTTCGAAATTTACGCCGGTCGCGTTCATCTTCGCGGCGTACTAACGAGTTTTCGAGACTCAATATGGCGTAATGGCCGTTATAGTTACGTGCTTCGCGATCTTCGATTGGTCACACGAAAATTATCGCGACGAGCCTGGGCCCATAACCTGTTAGCAAAGGTTAAGGTCGGGTACACAAGAATCAACGTCCGAGACGAAAACACAATCTACAAATACACTTTGTGGGCTAGTTAACACAAAAAAGGTTAGCGTGAGCACAGAACGACGCGGTCGAATTTGAAGGAGAAAAGTAACTGTTAAAGGGAAAGTGCGTGATTGGTTAACTCTTGATACTCGCGCTACTGCAGAGCCTTTCGTGATTGGTGCAGTGGTTAGATCGTGTAGCTCAGTCAGTGACTCCAACAATTAATAATAATATAATATGATTTGTAATTTGTGTAATTTTTGACTTATTAATGTTTTAATGAAACCAATTTACCTACTCACAGTAAACCAACAGATACAATTACAATTTAGAAATGTATTAAAAAAAAGTTTTATTTAGTGTGTTAAGCATACTCACAGCTATTTGAAATAAAAAATATATATCATTGATAAATATAACTTTTCTGATTAGAAATCTTCTGTTGCATAGTGTTTAGCAATTTAGTTCCCACACTAACCATTCTATAGCAAGGGAGTTTTTTTTTATTTACTAAAGATATCTTTACATACAAATATAATAGAATATATCATGACATAATTAAGTAATATACTTATCCAATAAAATACAGTGTATTTTCAAAAATCTAAGAACTGTTTCCGCCTGTTATTAGTGTTATCAAGCGAATTGTAGAAAAGTTATTATTTTATCAATAGTTACATTAACTTATATAACAACAGCATGATACAAAATCAAATATAAAAATTATATAATTTATAACTAATATTACTACTAAATGTGCTGACTAACACTTAGCTTGGCTAATGTGGTTCAATAAGAAACGTTATTGACTGATTTTTCCTAGGTCATACAGAAGACAATTCCATTTGAAGGTATAAATAATTTTAGTTTATACAACTTGTGACTCCTAACAAAAGAGTAAAGCAAACATTTTGTGTGGGACAAAAAAATACCCCATGTTAGCTGTATAACAGAATCACAGACTCATAGATGTGCCAACCCTTCTATCGTGTCAGCCATTGTAAAACAATAAGACAGTCTTCCTTGCATGGGGTGTTAAGTTCATTTAAAATGGAAAAGATAGCTTTCAAATAGGCCAATCTAGCTATCCAATCATTGTTTTGAAACAGTTCTCACCAAGCAGGTTTTTTTCCCTTTTAGAAATTCAGCAAGTTCATTCCTCAGATCAAACACTCTCGACAGGACTTTACCTCTTGACAACCAACGTATATCAGCATGCAATAGAAGCTATTTATAGTCAGCCACCATACCTTTGCATCGATGGGTTCATCAAGCTGCAAAGAAAGGTACTTTGCAAATTTAACCTGTTCTATGAGCTGTTCTCCCAATTCGTCATCAAGATCATTAATTCTTTGAGAGTATAACCTGAAAAAATTTCTTCGCCACCGTCTCATTTAATATTTCGAAGCAGACATCATTAATACAATCCTTCACAAGGTTTTCGCATATTTGTATGTTTGTTTTTATTTTGCCTTAGCGGCTCGAAGGGTGACTTGATATGAGGCACGCATAGCATTACTATTTGTATGTGATGCATTTAATACATTTATCTGTAAGGTTTTAAAATCAACACACTTTCTCTGAAAAAAACTCTTTTGACTTTGAAGCCACATTCTTGTGTTTGGTATTTAAATGCTGTTTAAACTTCGAGGGCTTCGTCTCATTGTTAGATAAAACGTCTCCACAAATAATGCATTGTAGTTTTGGTGTACCATCTCCACCATCCTCTATGGCAATAAAACCAAAATGAATTCGTGTATAAGAGGGATTATTCCTACGAGTAAAGTAAGAGCGACTTTTATTGGATGAAGATGTGGTTATTTTTCTTCAGTTTTCAATAGTTCCACCAGCTCATCACCCGAGTTGAAAAAATCAGAAACAATTTGATGCTTTGTATTTGTAATAAATGATTATTATTCAAACAGAACATGTTGTATTTTTAAACAGCTTGTAAAAATTTTGTGGCCTACCCTTTTACAGTGATGACACTTGTAAGAAAATGCTTGTTTTATTTGTTTACCTAGTATTGTTTCTCCACCTTCTTCCTGAATTTTTGGTTATTTTCACTAATGCCATTACTACTTTCCATTATGCCATTAGAGTTTGATGTGAAGTCATGTTGCTTTGAACTTTTCATATTACTTTCTCCAAATATTTTAATTTTCAAGGATTCTGGTTTATAGAGATCGTCCCATGCTTCTATCGCGCACCTAAAGTTTTCTAAGCTTGGTGGCAAGCTGTATAAATACATGCTTTTCAGCAAATCTAAATTAATTTCCAGTTTTATTTCCTGAGCTTGTCGGCTGCGTCAAAAAACTCTGTGCTATGTTCTCTCACGTCACCACTTTCCGCCATTTTGTGTAGCGTCAGTTTCTTCAGAAGACGGCTTTTCTAGTGGATCCTTTTAAACTATTAAGTGCTGTGCAATTTTTCCCGAACTTTTTTTTAGGAGCAATTGCACTTTTTCAATTGCTTTAGCTTTGATGGGTTGAGGGCTAAAACTAAATCAGAATGAGACCTCTGGTCAGCAATATCCCAGGCCTTTGCTGTCATTTCAGTTGTCGCATCATCGTTCATTATCATTGGTATTAATTGCTTGAGGTCTCGATGTGTGTTGGGTATGACCAATTCATTTTTTGGATGGTTTTAAGAAATCACATTTCTCTTCTAACAAAGAAAACCATGCTTCCCCTCTAACACACTTCACTTTAACTATTTCATTTTTCTAAACACTAAAAATGACAATCTGGGTTTTATAACCTGTCAAGGTTATACAGATTATTATATGAAAATTTAAATACAAATGACATTTTGCTAAATAGTAGAGATGGGTTACTATATTTGTAAAATACTTTAGGACACTTTGTACTCGACTTCGACTGAAAACGTAAACACCAGACACGCACAGACAAGTTATAAGAAAATAACAGTGATATAGTGAGAGTATGTTTTTCATTTAAAATCTTACCAAAAGGATTCTTTGCAATTATTGGTTTTTCTGCCTCTAGAGGTTCAGATTCTCCCTCTGCATTGACGGCCATGACACGGAATTTATATTCTTGGCCAGGCTGAAGATTCTCAACTTCCATCTTAGGCTCCTTGCTTCGTCCTATGGGTACCCAGCGTCCTGGAAACAATTAAAAGAGAATGGGAATAGTATTTTGTATGATTTGTCAACTATATCAATATAACATCATTGGATAAAAAGTAAATATCTAACATTGTAACTTTGCATCTGTACAAACTTTATTAAATTTACTTTGTCTGATGATATAAGGTTGGAATAGTATATTATCTTAAAGTTAAGTTCATCTGATCATGAACATGAATCCATTTAATTGGAGTTTCTTCAATGTAAAATCAAAAGAGTTCAAAAGGTATATGCATATTCTACATAACATGTCTGTATTATCCTAATAGCACTCTCAATATTTGTATCTTTTAAAAAGTACTGTACTTAATAATAATTGATGTAAATTCCTATTTGTAAATAAATGGTACGGCACACCGCACAGACTTTCTCTCTCTTTCTATAAACTCGTAAGATTTCTGAACGGAATAATGTACTATGTATCATCACCACTCCACATAAGAACACGCATAAAATAATATACAATGATATAGAATCAATGAGAAAAGAGGCGCATCTTTGTCCACCTAAGAACATTTCAAACAGTTTAATGTCTTCCACAAGGGTCAACACTTCGTATTAAAATTTCGATTTCTGGTTAAAATTTTAACATTTTAAAAGGTGTTGCAGATCTTCAAGTCATCGCATTGATATTTAATTATTCATTTATACATTTTGACCAATAAAAAATGTAAATATTGACTATTGAGTCTAAAATGGAGATAGATCATTGCTATGTAAACATTTCTCCTAAGAGATTTAAGGAAAAATAACATACTTTTTTTAGATACTTACTTATATTTAATTACTCTATGGCATTGGAGTATTATTGCGTTAAGACTTAAGTAGTATATGTTTACAACTAAAGCTCACAAAATTGTATTAATATATTTGCAAATATCTCAGAAACTGCTGTTTTTATAAAAATATATGTCAAATAAAAGTTTTTTATTTCTAATAGTCCTACAATTTTGCAATGATAAGTTGTTTAGTTTCTCCAATAGTTGTGGAGATACGGAAATTAGCGCTTCTGTAATGTACCCTAAAAATCATTTTCATAGGAAAATGAAAATAGCCAGTTTATTTATAATCTTAATCAACACCTAGATACGAATTTTAATCAAAATCGTTTAAGCAGATTTTGAGAAAACCTAATTTTTCTCTTTTCGTCCTTCAGTAAACTACCCTTAATTTTAAGTTTTTATAGACACACAGAGAGACGGCATTGCAAAGACTATTTTTTAGGGTTCGGGGGGTCATGAGACGTCGACATCCATCAACATTTCAGTTTAGTTTTTTTTTACGGTCGCAATACTTAAACTTTAATGTCCAAAAAGTTAAAAAAAATTCATATAATTGCGTATATATTGAAAGTTATTGATTTTATAAAAATATGTTTCGAATAAAATATCTGTATTATAAATATATATACATATTTGTAATGCTAAGTAATTTCATTTCTCAAATAGTTTCGGAGCTATTTAAAAAAATGTTAATTTACGCATCAGACCGGAGCCCTTAAAGCCATTTTGCCGAAATATTGAGGGTAGCCATTTTGTTTGGAATATTTATTTATGTTCATAAATGAAATTTAATCAAAATCGTTAGAGCCGATTTTGAGAAAATCGACTTTTTCTCTTTTTGCCATTCAGTAAACTACCCTTAATTTTAAGTTTTAATAGATACACAGACAGATGGCATTGCAAAGACTATTTTTAAGGGTTCAGGGGGTCATGAGACGTCGACATCCATCAACATTTCAGGTTAGTTTTTCTTACGATCGCAATACTTAAGCTTTAATGCCCAAAAAGTTAAAAATATATATATAATTGCGTATATAATGAAAGTTATTGATTTTATAAAAATATGTTTTGAATAAAATATTTGTATTATAAATATATATACATATTTGTA
Organism: Timema podura; assembly: GCA_033556935.1. Taxonomy (NCBI): domain Eukaryota; kingdom Metazoa; phylum Arthropoda; class Insecta; order Phasmatodea; family Timematidae; genus Timema; species Timema podura. The sequence goes on along the minus strand of JAVRXN010000010.1, from coordinate 58,306,523 downwards.
ATGCTAAGTAATTTCATATCTCAAATAGTTTCGGAGCTATTATAAAAAATGTTAATTTACGCATCAGACCGGAGCCCTTAAAACGATTTTGCCGAAATATTGAGAGTAGCCATTTTGTTTGGAATATTTATTTATGTTCATAAATGAAATTTAATCAAAATCGTTAGAGCCGATTTTGAGAAAATCGACTTTTTCTCTTTTTGCCCTTCAGTAAACTACCCTTAATTTTAAGTTTTAATAGACACACAGACAGACGGCATTGCAAAGACTATTTTTAAGGGTTCGGGGGGTCATGAGACGTCGACATCCATCAACATTTCAGGTTAGTTTTTCTTACGGTCGCAATACTTAAGCTTTAATGCCCAAAAAGTTAAAAATATATATATAATTGCGTATATATTGAAAGTTATTGATTTTATAAAAATATGTTTCGAATAAAATATTTGTATTATAAATATATATACATATTTGTAATGCTAAGTAATTTCATATCTCAAATAGTTTCGGAGCTATTATAAAAAATGTTAATTTACGCCTCAGACCGGAGCCCTTAAAGCCATTTTGCCGAAATATTGAGAGTAGCCATTTTGTTTGGAATATTTATTTATATTCATAAATGAAATTTAATCAAAATCGTTAGAGCCGATTTTGAGAAAATCGACTTTTTCTCTTTTTGCCCTTCAGTAAACTACCCTTAATTTTAGGGGTAGATATCCAATTCCAAAAAACCCTCGGGGCAACCCTATGAAAACCCTAGATATCAAGTTTCAGCTCAATCGGTAAAATAGTTTTAGGCTCTAGTTGGAGGTACAGACAGACAGACAGACAGACAGACAGACAGACAGACAGACAGACAGACAGACAGACAGACGGAAATTCAAAAACCACTTTTTCGGATTCAGGAAGTCATGAAACGTCAAAATTCATCAAAATCTCGAGTTCGATTTTTTTGACGATCACAATACTTTCTCTACCTGTAAGATAGAGAGAAAGTAAAAATAGCACTTGATTTTGCTAACATATGTAATAAGTTGATTTAATGTTTTTATTTATCATAGGTGTATCAGTCTCAAATAATTAAACATTTTTAGTTATACTAAGACACAAAATTCACTGTTAAATTAACTAGAATATGAATTACCTGAATCAGTATCCATTTTTTCCACAACATAATGTTCAATAGGTGACCCTCCATCATCCTCTGGTGCATTCCACTTCAAATTGCATCCCTCTTTATGAATATCTGAGATCTTCAAAGGTCCTTCTGGCTTTGTAGGTTTATCTGAAATATATTATAATGTAATTGATTAGCATTAAAAATAAATATGAGTTTTAGGCTTTCAAAAGACTATATGTACAATTAGGTTATCGTGAAAGTTCCCAGTCTTTCCTTGGTGGATTACAATATGGTCATAGTGGAAATGTGTTAGATAGGTTTGCTACCTTTGACTATGGCTTAGATTATAAGTTATAGCCATAGTGTATTCAATAAGTGTAAGTCTTTAAGGGTAATTATAGTATAACATCATTCCTAAAAAGTAGCATTCTTACGTAATGTTGATTCCACTATTGTGAAGCTTATAATGTAGGGAAATATTGTATTATGTAGAGATAAGACTACTAAATTTCAGTGTTGATTAAGTGTACAGTCCATTTACATTGAAAGATAGCAGTATCACGATGACGGATTTAACTATGGCATAGCTTATAAGTAAGACCATATAATTCATTTGATTTATTTAAGGTATTTAAAGTGCACTTTATGAAGAGACGGATAGTATAAAAGGGGAGATCCACACTCCACCAATGATACATTTTTTGGTCATTCCGAGATACAACTTCCTAATAATATATACAGTCACTGATAGATTGCAAATTTATGCTTAACAATCTAACTGCAGACTAAAATTGTACACTAGTCCATATAAATATTTTACTGTAGGTATGTCTTGAATACCATTGTTTCACACTAAGTGTGACAGCTTTGCCTTCTAGTGAAAGTTTTTAAAAGAGCCTACATATTAATAATAACCTCCCACCTTTTCAATGTCATCAGCGGGGCTGTTTCAGCGAATGAGCACATATACAGTACAGTACATTTCATTTTACTTGTTTATTGTTCTGTGTAGTGTGCAATCTGACCCTATTATTCAATAGTTATAAATATTCTGCACACAGTAATGCACAGTACAGAAATTAGATTCTTGTAGCTAATATTAACTGTATATAGGTTAACCTGGATTAAACAGTATGATTTTAAAGATAAATGGTAAGGTGCACCAGACAGACTCTCTTCTTTATCTTAATTATATATATATATACATTTACTAAACACTTTTAAGATTTGTGAAACAAAATTATATATATCGTTGCAGAAACACTCCACCAAAGAGCATAATGAAATAATAAACACAGTTACAAAAACAAGGACCTGAATTATACAATATATATACTTATAGCTAAAAACTATTGGTTTTATAAAAAATAAATTTCAAACAAAATATTTTTATTTTTAATAGCAGTATAACTTTACAATGATAAGATATTTCGTATCTCAAATAGTTGCAGGGTTCCTACAGTATTTGTAAGAATATTCTCCTGACTTTTCCCTGACTTTCCCGACTATTTTCCCAAGTTCCCTGACCAACTTCTCACAAAATTTCCACTATAATTTTATGGTACTATTCATGTGTAAATATTAATTTAATTGCATTTATTTCTGTCTCCTCCTCCCCTACAGCCGACCTTGCCTCACCTTTCAAGGAAAAATAAGAATACAGATGTCTTGCCATCAGTTCAGGGAAAATGATGGAAAAATAACAAAATATATCAAACCCAATCAAAAAGGAAAAGCTGAAATCCATCTGCAATTGTTTTGCAGAAAGCTAGTATATACTTCAGGAATGGATCACAGGCTGCTCTTTTCAGTATCCCTACAGGTTTTGTTTTATGGAAGCTTTTCTTCTTTGAGAAACTTAACAAAGTGGTCCCAAATTTGTAATGCCTTTTGAAAGAACGTTGCATTATCTAATCACTGCACACCACAGAACTTCGAAGGAAAAGTTGTACACCCTGTCAACTGGGTAAACAATGCTTGGACGAGCTGTAGAGACAGTGAACAGGTAGTACGTGTGACACAATAAGTAATTTTTATCCCAATTGATAGGTTCCACTCCTGTTCTCAAGGGTTTATCAAAATACACACTTCATTGTCTGTGACAGATTTTATGTGTTCCTGAAGAAGTGTTATAAACTTTAGATTGACATTTGGGCCATCCATTGACACTTGTATACTTTGAACTGGAAGAGGAGAAATACCATCAGAGAAATGCTTAAGTAATTCTTCAGCGGTGCTTCTAATGAAAAAAACACTGTCCAAGCAATGACTGACAACTTTATGATTTTCCTTTGTCCCAGAATCTGAATACAATGTCCATTTGCCCTCTTTGAATAACTTTATTCAATGCCTCATCAAAACAAATTACAAAGTTTTTACATGATTTTAGGTAGTCCAGTAAATTGTTATCAAAGAATGGGGCCAAGTCACTCTGAACACTCGGAAAACATAAAATGAAAAATTGCACTTAAATTATTGCACGGATTGAAATACATTTTATTGTCAACAACTTGCAAAGCCCAAATGACTTCCGCCTTATTTATATTATCTTTCATAACAAAAGTGTTAGGGTTTCTTCAAGCCACTACACTACTTTCACTTTTGGCAACACCTTCCTTCTGTGGCTTTACAATTTCCGAGAAACTGAAGTGTGACATGAATTGTCATTTCCCTGACTTTTCTTAAGCTTCCCTGACTTTCCCTGACCATTATTTTTTTTCCCTGACTTTCCCTGACTTTCCAGACCATAGAATCCTGTAGTTGTGTAGATATGAACAAAATTGGAAATATCTGCTCATGAAAGGTAACCTTAAAGTTATTTTCATGAGGAAATGAGAATTGTGTTAAAGAGTGTCTAGATACAAACTGTAATCAACCTTGTTTAACAGATTTAGATTAAATCTATTCTTTCTCTTTTTACCCTTGATTAAATTACCCTTAATTTTATGGTTTGATATCCATTCCAAAAACTCCTCAGGGGAACCTTATAAAAATCCTCGATACAAAGTTTTAGCCTGATCGGTAAAATGGTTTCTGCTCTAGTCAGAGCTACAGACACAAAAGTAGACAGACAACATGACGAAAACTTTTTTTGTTGTTTGGGGTTCGCACAGCAGAGGATTCGTTTTTGAAAAAACGTTGCGTTGATCGAGAATACATAGCTACCAATTGTTGTAACAGTAAGTTCCTATGCTAGATATAATGGCCCGAGAGACAAAATGTTTATGCAAGGGGGGAGGAGGGCTTTCAAGGTTGTACCTGCTTAATTATCTGGAACAAGAAGATGACACGCTCTATCTGACAAGCTGATGTTAAGGAAAATACATAGCGGGATAAGGGAAAAGGAAGCATCTGCAATGAAGCAGAATACTAATACAGACTTTTTAAGTGATGTGTCCATTTGGAGTATAGAGTACATTGATTTAATTTTTTGTATTATTATTATAGTGAGGGAATTTTAATGTCATCTTCATATACGCAATCACGATAGGTGAGTACTACTTTGAATTGAATGTGCTACAATCTCTAGTTTTACTAAATATGTTGATTATCCGCGGTACTCATCCCCTCCATTATCGCAAATAATCGGGAGTTAACAGAACGATAAAATATAGCAGATAACTTACACAGGCGTGTTAAATTATACTTGTTTTGATTGATGTGTTTTCATAACAGTTCTATAGACATTGTAATGACTTGCTTATATTCTCTATGGCCAAATTAAGCTATGAAAAAAAATCTGGCGCTCTGAGAAAGTTAACGATAAGCAATAATGGAAGGCACATGTTCTTAATTTAAAAAGCACATAAAAATGGTATTGTAAAACACAATGCCTGGTTTAACCAATGGTTAGATTTTACAAACAGTTTAGTTACGAGGACTTTGATGAGACATTTTAAGATTGGCCCTTAATCTTATTGGGGTGGCTACCTAGTTTAATACTACTTTCTTACTGAAAGGTGCTTAGCCCTTCATTTCACTAGTAGTTTGAGAGTTGTGGACATCAAACCACATAATAATGGTGTGATTTATTTAAATAAATGATTCTGTCTTAGCAGTTTTAAAGTTAAATACTTCTAAAAACATCATAGTACGTGTTAATAAATATATAGGTGCAAAACTAAGGCGATATTTAAAAACAATTGATGTAATTTTTTCTGTAATTTTTCTAAGAATTAAAACAGTACTGCTGACCTAAGATTTCGTGTCACTCAACATATTTCAGCATTAAGGCATGTGAAGAATGCTTAATAGAAAACAGAATTACAACAGTAACTTTTGAATAAGGTATATTTGATCTCCTTCACTACCCCGATTCATCATTCTTCCAACATAATTTGTAAGCTTTGTCCTCCCAGATGTTTAGTTTACTAATAATTTTATTGGACTGGAAGTATATATAAAACCATTTCATGGTCTGAGATATGGAGTTTTTTTTCCCTAGTTTTGATTTTAGAACTATATAGTTAATAATTATTTGGCTGAGTTGGGGGGATTAATAAAATGGCATTTGTTTTTGGTGAAAGCTAATTGTTGAAGAAAATAACTTTTTCAACTAACTAAACTAAAACTAGAATGTGTTTTTAAAGTCAATACTAATGTCATTCATCAAATAATTTTCATTCTCACTATTTTTGTCTGTCAATATTGATTTTAAAACTAATTTCAATTTCTAAATATGATCAAGTAGGTATATATATCGCTAATTACAAAATGTGCCTTAAATATTAAACATAAATATTAAATATATGTAGAGTAATGAGCTATTTTAACTAACAAAAGTATACCAAACATTTAGAGTAAACAATATTCCCCCCCCCAAAAAAAGTATATTAAATTTATCGTTAAATAGCCATTTATAATATATACTATAAATCTTTCTTAATCCTATATTCTATTATATCATAAAGATTTTAATTGTAATCTTATTCATAGCTTTGATTTAATATCATATTGAATAGTAGTTTAAAAATATTGCATTCCCAAATACATATAAAATAGTTTATTACTCACCTACAACTGTAATTTCCACAGAAGCCTCATCACTACCAGCACTGTTTGAAGCCTTGATGACATATGTTCCTGAATGTTTCCTGGTAACTAATGAAATAATCAACTTTGTCTTGTAGTCTTCACTATCTACACTAATGTCACCTTTAGTGTCAAGAGGAGACTTGTTCAAGAACCATGACTTGCTCGGTGGTGGTTCCCCACTTATCTTTACATCAAATCGAATATTTTGGCCAGCTTTAATTGTCTGGTTCTTTAAAGAACTTCGATCAATGCGAGGAGGTGCTGAAATCATAAGCATTTCAAGAGGAACTTTTAATAACGAATTTTATTTGTAAAAGAGTAACCATTCAAATTTTAACATGAAACTAAGGTAGGATCCTCAAATCCTTGATGCATCAAATCTTTAAGGATTTAAAAAATTTGAGGACTCGGGATTAAAAAAGATATTAAAATTTAGATATTGGTTTTAAAGCACTAATTAATACTGCTTAATGATGGTTCAGCCCCAACATCATTAGAAGAAACACTTAACAAAAAGACCAGAGAACATTAAAACCACAACCTTATGTATGATTGTTGTAAAGAATGAATTTATGTAAACAAAATTAAAATTTAGCTACTATTTCTACTTTCTATCATTATTTTATATTCCTATTTCCTCTTATGTTAATATTTTTTTTCCAAAATTCAAATTCAAATTAGCGATTTAAAATACGAGATTTAAAGGTAAAATAAAGAATCCGATTTGAAATCCGGATTCATAAAATAGTGCATCAGACCCATCTATATGGACTACATGAAAATATAATAAAATAGTTTGAAATAATAAAATGCAAATGGTTTTCATTGAACAGCGTGTTTGACAAGGTTGTGTTATGTATACATGGTTGTTTAATGTTTTCAGGGATAAGTGTATGAGGGATGCTTGTGGGACGCGGTTGGTGTACAATTAGACAATGTGAATATGAGAGTGCTGTTACATGCAGATGATGCCGTATTAATGGCTGAGAAGGAAAGTGACTTGCGAATGCATCAAATCGTTTGAGTGGGGCAATAGACATAATGGATCTTTGAATCAATGTCTCCAAAACTAAGGTATTGGTTTTTGATAAGGACGGGTTAGGAAATGATTGTCAGCTTAGTATAAATTGAAACTTGTTAGACCACGTGAATGATTTTGTGTATCTGGTCAAAAGGTTTGGTAAAATTTGAATTAGATAGTGAAATAAACAGACTATTAATGCATATTGAAGAGTAGTTGGATGTATGTCGACTATTGCAAAGAATGAAGTAGTATCGAAAGAGGTAAATATGGCAGTATACAAAAGTGTGTTAACATCAGCCTTGTTGGATGGATGTGAAGCGTAGATTTGTCAGAAGAAACACAAGAGCATGATTAATGTGGTTGGGATGAGATATCTAGAAATGTATGTGGAAAAACTCGTATGGACTGGGAGAGTAATGAATGGGTGCTGAAGGAGTGTGGTTTGAAAGGTTTGAAAGGGAATCCAATAGATCAATGTGAAAAAAGTTTCTTACGGAGGTTTGGGCATATTGAGAGGATGAGTATGGATCGAGTAACTAAACAAATATATGAAGGTAAAATGTATGGATCAAAAGGAAGTGGTATGCCATGTAAGATGTGGCCAAATGTTGTAGATAATATGTGAAAAAGAGACACATTAAGAATTTTAAGAATAAAAGAGAACGTATGATTTGGTGTATGGATGTTTTTGAAGCGAAGGGAGTATGCAAATATAGGGAGGTGTGGAGAAATTTAGTGAGGATGGATTAAGTACAAAGTTGTTTTTTAAACTATATTCACAGTTTCCTGCCTACCCCGTAAGGGAATGGCGTGATTAAGTATGTATGTATTGTGTGTGTGTGCGCGCGTGCATGTGTGCTGCATGTGTGTGGCATGCATGTGTGCGTGTGTGTGTGTGCATGGATGTGTGCGTGCATGTGTGCGTGCAGTGCATACGTACTAAGTATGTATGTATGTATGTATGTATGTATGTATGAGTATGTATGTATGTATGTATGTATGTATAATATAATTTAAATTAAAATATTGGAGAGAGCTTGTATGTAAACACACTACCCTGCAAGCTGGAGGGGTTCAACGATTATTATGATAAAGAAATCCCAGGATTCCAATCCAATCTCAACATTGTTAGTGATAAACAAAAGGGAAACAGAGTATGATATATAATATATGGGTTAAGTAGGTCTAGTAGTTTTAAGTGTATCGTATCAAACTTCCAGTACAGACTATCTGAATATTAACATTTCTAGGGTAGGACTAGGCATTTATTGAAGATGTGGGTTTTTATTGAACCTCTAGTGGTAGCATTGATTTTACAGTTGATTGTTGAGTTAGAGAGATTGGTTTTGCTTTGTTTTAGTGTTCAGTTTCTTATCATGAATTGATATATTAGCATAACATTATCAAGTAAAATGTGTTATCGTGCTATTGGGTTTCTGTACAATTTCATTTCAGAGATTTGATTCAACCCGGATTATGGTAGTTTCAAATATCATAGATAAAAAATGAATAAATTCAGCTAAGGGGGATCTGGTAAAGCTTGAACTTTAATTTGATCTTACATAATTAGAGAAGTTATATTTCATCTAAATACATGGAACATGGGGAAATTATATTATTTAAAAACCTAAAATAAAATTCTTAAGGAGAATGGAAAGTAGTATGAAGAAAACAATGGAGGAAGTAAGGGAGCTAAACCAATTTTATAAGAGAGAAATAAAGCCTATAGTTGATAAACAAAAAGCAAAGGATATAAGATAAAAAACCATTACAAGTTGTCTTATGGGGCGTGCCCACAAAACTGACAAGATATGTGATCTGGAACATACAGTTTCAGGTTAAACCAATGTAAACATAAGAGTCAGCACCTAATGAAGTGCCGCGACATGGTGGTGACTTGACATATGCTATATCAATGACAGACGATAGCTGCATCTCCACTTTTTGTGACATATTACAGACATGTTAATTCATTTATTTTGGTGGACATTTGTTTAAAGTTATTAAATATGTTTTTAAGATGACTAACACATCCTTTAGTTTTAGTCTTGTTTAAGAATTGTAGGCACAATTTTTCTTATTAGTAAGTTACACATGTTTGAAATAAGTTTTATTTTTAAGAAGGTAGAGGAAAGTTAGAGTGTCTTCAAGAGGGATGTATTTTCTATTTGTCAGGTGGCAGCAATGTTGAGTGTGAAATGTATTTTTATTTTTATTGCAAAAGCCATATTGTGTTTGTTCCGTTTTATGTGTTCTATCCACCTTTCCTCTAAATTCTTTCAAACAGGTATAACAGTTACTTCAAAAAGTGAAAAGAGGTTTTCATTAAAGTGATATCATGCTAGTAAGTGAATTGTTTCTTTAATCATTCGGTAACACAATTGAAATTTTTCTGGATACATAATTAACTCGTTAAAAATATTAAAAGCACCACTTTTTTTTTATTTGCTCAACAAAAAGGATGAATCAAAAATCGTCATTCACCGTGATCATAATTATAGTGTCTAATAAAATTGACTCAATTCAATAAGGCCATAGCATCATCATCAGAGTTAAACATTATTAATAGATGAATAGGTGCTAAATCATTCTGGTGTGCTTTGAGTCACACGTGAGTATCATCATTTATATGTCCCTCTTACAGTTTTGCCAAGCTACTGCCAGATCACGTGTCATGTCACTTTGGTGGACACTCCTAAATAGGGGCATTGTTTAAATGTCAGATTTGGTGGTTACATTTTAATATCAGTTTAAAAACGTTTTCCACTGTTGCAAAAGAAGGTCTTCCTAAAGCCTCGGCTCTAACTTTAGGTTAGAGTAGCTTGAAGAAGTCATTAAGATTTTCAAACTAATTTCAAGCTAGGGAATAAAAACATGTATGTCTGAAGAAGGATTTGCAAGATGTTTTCATGTAGATACCTATTATTCATGTGAGCTGACAAAATATTTAATTTTTGAATATATTTAGACATACATAGGCCAAAATGTAAACTAGTAGAGCCAAATCCCAATAGCCTAACCTTGTCAGTACATTACTGTGCAAATTGCAGCCTTAAAAACCTTCATTTATTTTAGAATGAGAACATTATAATGTCACTTGTATTAATATTTTTGTTGAAAAACATAATATTGAAGCACACAATGTGTACTTTATTTAAGACTAGATAGATACATTCAAAGCTTTAATATGTGCAAATTGACACCTTCCTAATAATATAGACCTGCATTTATGTTTAAGAACCATAAAGAAAAACAAAATTTTATACTTGTGTTGACAGTAATTTGTTTCCTCAGACTTATAAATATGCATTTTTTTACTAAACATAGAGCTGTATTGGTTGCAAACCTAATCATATTTATAATAAACTCCAAATTAATTAATCTCTTGTGAAAAATCAATTTAAGCAATTAACTAAATAAACATAATTGTTACTGTAAACCTCAACTTGGCAAAGGAGTATTAAACATGATATTGAAACATCAGCCCCTGGTGACTAATAATTTATGATTTAAAATGTTTCGCTACAATTGGTACTTAGTATTTCCTTTTACCAAATCGATCCTTTGCAGTGATGGTATTGCTTGGATCACTAGGTTTGCTTGGACCTCCTTTATTGACAGCTCGCACTCGGAACTGATACTTCATGCCTTCCACAAGGTCAGGAACCTTTGCTTCACATTTGTTACCAATAACCTCCACTGCTTTCTGCCATTTTGAACTGGTTCAGCACACATACAAAATTGTTATTATTATATTACAAAAAATTATACACAAAATATTATTTTTATCAAGCACTTGGTTTACTAGCAACTGAAATATCCTAAGAATAATGGACTCTAAGCTCATTTTAGGTATTACCTTGTAATGCCCTCCAATTGCAGCTCCTAGAGTGTTGCTATTGTCAATATTGCAGTTTGATGAAGTTTTTGTAATATGTAATATTTTAAAATTTAAAAATTTTTTTCGAGACCTTCCTGTGACCCTCAGGGCCAATCTTTTGACCCTCCTTTGGGTTGCGATCCTAGGTTTGGAAAGCAATGGTCTAAGGCGTCACTCTCGTTTTGGACTAGACTGCCAATGACAGGGAGATCAAGGCCCAAATCCCAATCGGGTGTACTGAGAGTGGTTTTTACAAAATAATTTTTTACTCTCCCTCCACGCAAATGTGGGTAAAATTTCTCTAAATTAAAGCTTGCCCATTCCTAGCTCATTAGCGTAATTATTACAAATGCATATAAACTAGACAGGTAGTAAGACACGGCGATAAAAATAAATTTCATTTTCAACAAATATTGCAGGTATTATTTAACTTCAATCAAGCAAGATAGTGAAGGATAACTTAGGTTTTACTAAAGATGACACCCGTTTTGACGGCAGCACATAGTCTAGGATGTCGCTTTTGCAGTAGACTATACTGCCGATGACCGGGAGATCAAGGTTCGAATCTCGATCAGGTGTACTAAGGGTGGTTTTTCAAAAATGATTTTCCACTTATACTCCATGCAAATGAGGATACACTTCCTCTAAATATAACCTTTCTTATCCCCAAAGCATTAGCGTTATTAGTACATAAGCATTTAATTCTAACGGGCACTAAGGGATGTGCTTAAAGTGGTCTTAGATTTGGGTGATTATTAAAATAAGCTATTATTATTACAAATTAAAACAAACCTGCCTTACAGAACAGTTTACAAAAATAAAAATAAATATTTTCTGACATACCTGTACTGATCCTTCTTTTCAATTATATATGAAGTGATTGGAGCTCCTCCATCTGACTTAGGAGCTACCCATCGCAGAGATCAGCTTGATGTTTGTTCCAATCTTTGACCTAGGTTTACCAGGTTATCAGTTCACCTGTAATAACAGTATTTTTATAGCTTCCAAGAGTCAAAACTAGTAATTTATATTAAGATAAGAGCATAATGTAGTGGTGTTTGACATATATTTTCATTACTTAGACTGAATTCGAGAATTTGAACATTTTAATTTAAAATTCAAAGTTTTAATTTGGCTAATAATTATTTTATTTTTTAGCTAATTTATATGGAAATAAATCTGTTAAAATTCTAGCAAACAGTTTTGATTAAATATATAAGCAGTTTACTAAATAAATTAGGGCCTATCAATTTCAAAAATATTTCAGGAAATAAGAGATAGCATACAATTTGAAGAAAAGAACGAAATTTGTTTATATAATGAGATATTTCCTACACATGGATTGCCTATTAGTAGGAAGTGTAAGAAAATAATATAAATAGATTTCACATACTAAACACATCGTAAAAAAAGATTATAAAGATTTTGCTCTCTCATGCATCAACATAATCATCTTATTTATATTAAATAATCACAGAATTTCAATGACCACTATTGTCTGATACTGGACACACCAGATACACTAATAGTCAATACATAATGCTACATTAATAGTCTGTCTCGAATAATATTTGTTTTTATGTGTCAGGTGAGTACAGTAAGAGAGTTGATGAGAATCAAATCAATGAGTTGTCGAATTGAATTACTAGTAATGGAGGATATTTTGTTTACACAATTTTATTTGAAATACCTATTTAACGTGCACTTTATTAACCAACTGATTATATTAGCAAACAGCTTGTACACTAACTTAAATCTATAATATACACAACAGCCAGCCCCCAACTGTTAATTCATTCCTGTTAAAGATAAACCACACATTTCACTAATGACTAACTTTTCGGCCCGGAACCCTCAACTCAGTAAACAAACTTGATACTAATTGAGTTAGTGTGTCTGGATAAAATTGTTAACAAAACATTATCCTTAGTTAAGTAATAATCTTAGTATTCAAGTTAATAAAGCTTGTTGAATTATATAAACTAAGAAGCAAAATAATAATAATAATAATAAAACTGTATATATACAGAGAGAAGCTTCATAGATCTAAATCATTTTTATGATGTGGTGTTTAAGTAAAAGAATTATTTTATATACAGTGTGATATACTTTCAAACAAACAAGAAACAAATCCTAAGCCATGATCAAATAACAGGAAGGGTTTATTCAACTCATATGTAGAAGTTAAATATTTCAAAGGATTTTATTTGTCTAGTCTATGATATAGGTTAGTTTCAATAATGTAGTTTTGTGTGTATGCTAGAATTTAATTTAGGTCTTGCTCAGTTGTATATGGTCAGTTTGTTTTGTATTTGTGTTATTTATTTAAACTAGCTTGTTGTTCAACATAAAAGTTTACCTTTCTTTCTTGGTAATGTTACATATTAATTATTTATGATTAATTATTTTATGAGTATTTTTAGTGTGTTTGTTTAGTGTTAGAGGAGGATGGAGGTTGGACTCATAGTGTGATAGGGATTCTAACACATTTATGTGATAAATAGGTTTTTATGAAAATTTCCAATTTATATTAGGAATTAAAAATAAGTGAATTTTTTTGTAAGGGTGAAAGCAGCTGATTGCATGATTTAAAATTTCAGTCATCATGTTTTCATTAGTAATATTTCCCATCAAGGTAACTATCCTCCTAATCTAATTGTTAATTATTATAAGAAATAGACCTGTGTAAGAGTGTAGAGAGGATAGGAAGAACATTGTAATAAATTATATGTGGAATCCCTCCACTTTTCTTGTGTATCTGGCTAAGATTCAAACTAAGGTTTTCAGTAATGAATGGATGTGAACGTGAGCTAAATTCGTTATTTTTTAAGTTTTTATGTCTAAACATTTTTGGCCAAGGTAAATAACATAGTACTTCAGAAGATATGTTTAATTTCATTTTCTACACAAAGTAATTTCAAATTTCATGAAAATTTGTCACGAGCATCCATCATGGCATTTGGCCAGATATTATTTAAATGAAGGTAAATAGTTCTACTAAAATTAGGGTATGATCTTGATGGATATTAAAAAACTATTGAGATTATTTTATGTGAAAAATTAAATAAGAGTATGAAGCAATATTTGATTTATTTTAGGCAAAAAAGTATTTTGTCATAAAAACTGATTTTAACTTGTGTTCGCTTCCATCCCACCTTAAGAAGGAGCTTTACAGTTGAAGGGGCAGCCTGAAAACCGCATTTCACCCATTACCTCTGTAAACTAATGCTTGACAATCAGTCACCACTGTAAATTTAATGCCTAGCAAGAATTGTCTCAAGCGGTCCATGGACCACACTATAGCCATTAATTCAAGTTTGCTTGAATGGTAATTAGCTTCCACATCCGTAGTTTTCTTGCTCACACAGTATGTTAAGTGCATACGAGCATCTACACCTTCTTGTAGGAGCATTCCAGCCAACCCCTGAGCACTTGCATCTGTGTGTAGTTCAGTGACTGCATTAGGATCGTAAAGCTTAAGCACAGGCTCCTGGATGAGAGTAGTCCTGAGGTCTTCAAATGCCTTATTCTGCTCTTCGTCCCACATATACTGACAATCTTTCCTTAATAAGCGACTGAGTGGTTCAGCTCTTTCGGCATAGCGAGGTGTGAACCGTCTGAAGAATCCAGTGAGCCCTAGAAACCTTCTTACCTCATGGACAGAATTGGGCTTGGGAAACTCGCTGATTGCCAATAACTTACGTGCCCCGGGTTGTATGGTGCCTTCTCTAATCACAAACCCCAAGTACTCAATGGTCTTCTTCCCAAACTCGCATTTGCTTAGCTTGCATGTAAGGTGAGCCCGTCTCAAGGCTTCGAGGACCAGTCTTAACCTATCTAGCATTTCTGGCCAATGTTTTGCAGGGATTAGGATGTCGTCCAAGTAGCACATCGCTATTGTATTTCGTAATCCACCTAATGCACGGTTCATCACACGCTGGAACTCGGCTGGTCCGTTAGTCAAACCAAATACCATTCTTTCAAATTGACCTGTTTCCTCTGGTGTAACGAATGCAGTCTTCTCCTTCGCCTCCTCAGTCAAAGGAATTTGTAAATATCCGTGGGCTAAGTCAAGTACTGTGAACACCTTGCTACCAGAAAGTTGTTCAAATTGGTCGTCAATGTGGGGTAATGGATATCTATCCCTTATGGTTTGTTGGTTTAGCCGTCGATAATCAACAACCAGTCTATTTTCTCCGGTTTTCTTTCTTACCAGTAGCACCGGACTCGCATACGGCGACTTAGTTTCCGTCACAATGCCGTGATCCTTCCATTCCTTGACTATTTCTCTGATAGCTTCCTTTTCTTGTATGTTCGTTCGATACGGTTTGCATGCAACCGGTTTGCTGCCAGGGGCCTCAACTATGTTCATTTTGGTTAAGTCAGTACATCCTAACTCTGACAGGTTGGAAGCAAAACAATCACTAAACTCATTCACCAAATTCACTAATGAAATTATGTCTTGTTCGTTAGCACAATCATCAATAAGGAGGTCTTCTCTCCCGATAATCTTACGTGTTGAGCCATTGTCATTGATATGTTGTGTAGGCCTATATAGGTCAACATCCACTATGTTCACTAATTCACCACGACCCACACTGACATTTTTCTTCATGTACCTCTCTTCAGTACTTGTATTTATGATTTGTATGGAGAACTCCCCGTTCTCATCTGGCTTATAAACAGCGCCACCAAACATTAGCTGGCCGTCTCGAGGTACATTTGACACGACTTGAACAAAATTAATGCTATTCCCTTGCAATTTGTTGGCTGATAGTGTCCGCAGTTTTATTGGTTTATCCTTTGTCAATATTGGTAGATTTAATTTCTTGAAGGGATCTTCGTCGGCATTTCCGACAACTAAATGTTCTCCTAACTTAACAAATGCCACACTTGGCAGTTCTGTCCAAGTCCTTCCGATGATGACCTCAATACTTTGTGCATTGTCTGGGACAACCAGCATCTCCACATCACCCCCTACTGCACTATCCATAGATATATCCGAAACTATTCTACCCAATGAAGTGATCACATTTTCTGTGTTCCCAAACCCATGTAAACTCTTTTTACAAGGTTGAATTGGCAATCCAGACTTTATGGCTGCTGTGGCTTGTATTGTGCAACATGAACTGCCTGTGTCTATCAACGACATAAATGATACAGGTCCTATCTTAACTTCTTTCAGGTATTTCTCCAAATCTGCAGTTATGTTCTTCTCGGTGCTAGTGATTTGAATATGTTCTTCCACTTGCCTGTTTCGATTAGTACAGAAACGCCTGGTATGGCCCTCTTGGCCACAAGCTAAACATTTTATAGGTCTTCTTGTCTCCGAGCAGTCTCTAGAAATATGTCCATATTTTTGACAATTAAAACAACGTGGCTCCCGTTTTTCATTTTGATAATACACTGAATCTGGCCGCTCATGCTTTATTTCACTTCTAGATGGTCGGCCTCTTGCTTGACTAGTCTCTTGTGAGCTGGTCATGTCACTTCCGGTTTGTAGGCCAAGCCTAGGTTGCTCATTTGATCTCCACGAAATCTGTTTCCCAGGACGATCTGTAACACGTTTTGATCGCTGTGCATTCACTTCTTCGAAATCCCTTATGTCATGAAGGAGGTCATCCAGGTCCTCATGGTGTTTGCTCATGACGAGAGTACTTAATTCACGTGACCACAGGCCAATTGCAAGTTGTTTCTTAGTGTCTGTGAACTCTAATCCCAGGGCCTTACATAGCCGCACTTTATCGTGAAAATAAAAATGCGTGTTTTCATTTTTGTCTTGCACACGGTTCTTCATTTGATCAAATTTTTCTGGGAGGCTTAAAGTTCCCACAAAGGTCCGTCGAAATTGGCGTTCGAATTGGTCCCAACTGACTATTTCTGATAGACGGGATCGATACCAATGTTGAGCTGCACCTATGAGGTGAGTCCTAGCAGATTCTAACTTGAATGGATTCTGCCATTTATGGAGTTCTGCCGTGGTGTTGATTATTTGTAGCCACTCAGACGCGTTCATTCCTGATGACTCGCCATCAAAATAGGGGATGGTTTTCGCTAAGTCAGGCATTATATTATAAGTTGGTTCTGGTATTTGCTGTTGTTGCGATCTCATCATTTCAAAAAGAGTTTGATCACGCTGGCGGTTACTTTCCAAAATTAGGTTCAGAACATCCTGCATAGACATAACCAAGTCCGTCTGATGTTCTGCCACTACCTCCTCATGGCTTATAGCTCCTTCCTCCAAATCGTTTTGGTCTTGCTGTTGCATTTTTTTATTTGATTTTTGAAGGGCTATTGGAAATTAAATCACAATTTGTTCATTTTCAAACACTCGTAACTCAAGGTACATATATATAAATTATTTAAATGTTTTCCACGCTAGTAAGATGGCGACCACGGCGTACCCACGTTTTTCAAGTCTTATTTTATCGCTCATCATCCATGACAATTTGTTTATTATTATTATAATATATTTTTTTGCAATTGCAACCCGTTAATATTACTATTTAAATTCAAGACATATACTTTAATGAAATTTACAATCGTTTATCACAAACTTAGATAACGCGTCAGGTGTTTTACGCCATTAAGCACAAGGGATACCGGTTACGCGTTTAACGAAGCACTTGATATATTATTTTTTTGTGTTCATCCCACTTCTGATTTGTTATACCCACAAATGGCCTAGTTATTTTACACTTGGTGATCCAACATAACTTGTGCTACGCACATGTACGAACACAACCCCTTTTCACGACCTTAACTCGCACACGCCTTATTCACGTCTACCCACCGCCATCTCACGCACTGACTGTCCTGTAGTCACCAGTCTCGCCAACCTCACGCAATAAGTTTCAGTGAGTCTCTAACACCTCAAAAGTTATTCTTATTCTCATTTATCATGAATAATAGTAAAATATTTATTGTGTCAAATTTAAGGTATCAATATGCCAAACGATTATGCCAGACCCAAAATGTAATAAAACCATGGAATAATTAGATAAAAAATTAGATAGAAATTAATAAATGTGTTTGAGCTTCAAACTATTAATTGAGAAGGTAATTTAATTTTTTAACTTGGTATTAATAATCACAACTAGTTTACACTTGTAAGAGTATTATTATAATTAGGTGTTTATATATGAAAAAACTGAATAACCCCCCACCCAAAAAAAAATTTCCATTCATTTTCTATTTAATATTCCAATGGAGATAGATCACTTTATCTTCATTTTATTCTTGTCAAACCCCAATTATGTACGCCTGGTTGGAATCGGATGGGGTGAAGGTGGAGGGGTGGGGGGGTCGGTTGTATTGGTTGGCACGGGTGTTTTACAGTAGTATTGTAATTTGTTGCTATCTTCTTTTTTAATGGCGAAAAAGGATAGGAGAAAGCATCCTTAAATTCACAAAAAAAAAACAAAAAAAAAACAACAACAGAGAGGTTTGAATTTGTATCGAGAAGTACAAGAGGGTATATCCATAGATGTAGAGCAAACAGTTTGTGTACAGCAAGAAACTTGTGAAAACGATCAATATTATTATTAGCATTATTATAGCACCGCGTCTTACTACAAATTCGGGTTATACGCATTTACGATAATGTGTAATGGTAGGGTGATTGTGAGATGAAATGGAGGACCTACAGTTTAACATGAAATCCAAACCACAGTGGAGCCCTGGCATTCCACACATTCACAAGTTGTGATTAATACACGTCTTGTCAGAGGTCAAGGAAGGGTTTGGCAATCAGATAAATCTGTGCCGGGACCGAGGATTGAACCCCAGACCCCCAGCACAGAAGTCTGACACCTTACCCCTAGACTGCCAGGTCATCCGACAACAATCAATGTACAATCTTATTGAATACGAATTTGTAAGGGGGAGGTTGGGTGTTACTTGAAGAAATCAAATTGGAAAGTTTAAAATTAGCATATATGTAGTATTTTGGATATATACCAAGGGTAAAATATGAAATCTTAACTTTTCAACATGGTTTTCCAAAATGGGGGGTGGAGGGGGGGGGCGGATGTTACTTGAACAATGCAAATTAATTAGAACGTTGACTATTGGCATATAGGTAGGTAGTACTTTGGAGATAGACCAAGGGTAAAATATGAAATCTCAACTTTTCAACAGGATGTTCCGAAATGTGTGAGTGAGTGAGTTGGGGGGGGTGTATGGAGGGTTACTGGGACATATCAACATAGAATTGAGAATGAAAATTAAAATTGGCATAGAAGGAGTACTTGGAATATCAACTTTTCAAACTGTTTCCAAAATATACCAAATATTTTCCTCAAATCCATTTAAGTTTTAATAGAACTCTCCCAGCTTTCTATCTATTTGTTGCACACTTAGCAAATTATTATTAGTTACAAATATGTTGACAAAGTTACTTTCAGACAATGTTGGCATTACTGATACCATCTGCTCGCTTCTGCTAGCTGTTATGTAAAACCACAGAAGTAAAAACTGGACCGTAGGTATATTAGAATAATGCTTTAAAACTCACACCCAAATCAATGTTTCATTATGGATATTTTGAATATTCATGTATTTTGCTCTATTCCCTATCTCGAGTAATGTTATACCCAGATTTTACAACAAGAGCAGACAGTAAATTAGTCTTACACTCATGTGTTGGCCATTAAAGAAACTAAGATATACATATATGTTTTTAATGCATCTTACTGCGAGCTCAAGTTGTATGTATATATTAGTTTGGCTAATGTGCTAGGGAGAGAAACGTATCATTTTAAAGTAGTGTATCAAAATGTGTGTGAATGGAGAGTGGGATTCCATGTAGGAAAAAAAATGCATTACACACTGCCAAAGTAGGCTAAAGGCATTTAGAACGTGTGCCCACCTGTATTAGTAAACCAAGACGATGTTTTATATTTTTAATTATTAGCTATATGTTGTATATAATAAGCTTTATCTTCAATAATAAAAATAAATAAAATGTTTTAGGAAATTCAATTATTTCAGAGTCGCTTCAGTGGCCGCATGGTCAAAGGCGTCACTCTTGTAACTAGACTTCTGATGATGGGTAGATCATGGACAAAATACGTTATAATAGATATTTTAAAGTTCTTAATTATGAGACAAGACATTAAACTAATAATCAATATAACTAAAGAGTTTGTTCAAATAAATTGTACATTTATCACCAGAGCCATTCATTTCTCAAACTTATGGGTAAGAACAATAAATATTGTATTTAAAAGTTGATTCAGATTATTGCAGATAAAATATGAGAGAACTGTATTCAGTAACTCTGGCTAAAGATGATTATTTTATTACAAAACATTGCTTATACTTAAATATACTTATCTTGGTTTTTTGATTATATTACTCCTTGAAAAAGCAATCCAGAACTTAGATGTGAGAATTTAGGTGTTATCTTATTTTTGGGAGTATAAATATAACAAAAACTGTGCTTGGTTTTAAAGGCTACACCCTCTTGTTATGTGCAATAGAAGTCCTATGGATGATAAAAAGTATCCGTTACATCGGAAATGACTCGTGAGGGTTTTTCATTTTAAGTTTGGTTAAAATCTGTATTAAAGTTTTAAAGTTACACTAAAACACATATAATATTAGCATTAATAATGAAATTAATTTTTAGTAACGGCAATATACTAAAATATAGACTATTTCAACCAAAATATTTTATTTACAATAAGAAATGGACCAACAATATTTGGCAACAAGTATCAAATTTATTATTTTTATAATGATTCTTAAGTGAGATTTCAATAAAAGACAGTTCTCATTTTGGGACGAAGACAATCAATTTCAATCAATGAATTACAGTCTGACATACCATTTTTCTTTTCCCACAGCCACCAAATAAATTATTGAAGACAGGGTGGTTTCTCCTTTCACAGTGATGAAATGAAGGAAGTCGGACTAAAATATGTTTTGTCTTGTTTGGTTTGGAAGTTAGTTTATTGACAGGAGTAATACCACAGCACATGAAAATACTTGTAGTTTTGCAACAAAATATCATAAAAGCATTAGAGATAGCAAGTCTAGATCTGAAAATGTCCCTTATATGTCATTTTACTAAATGTAGAAATATCCAAGATTTCAAGGAATCACTGGACTTATTTCTATATGTAGCAAAGCTACAATATAAATAAATGGTACGGCACACCGCACAGACTTTCTCTCTCTTTCTATAAACTCGTAAGATTTCTGAACGGAATAATGTACATTGTATTATCACCACTCCACATAAGAACACGCATAAAATAATATACAATGATATAGAATCAATGAGAAAAGAGGCGCATCTTTGTCCACCTAAGAGCATTTCAAACAGTTTAATGTCTTCCACAAGGGTCAACACTTCGTATTAAAATTTCGATTTCTGGTTAAAATTTTAACATTTTATAAGGTGTTGCAGATCTTCAAGTCATCGCATTGATATTTAATTATTCATTTATACATTTTGACCAATAAAAAATGTAAATATTGACTATTGAGTCTAAAATGGAGATAGATCATTGCTATGCAAACATTTCTCCTAAGAGATTTAAGGAAAAATAACATACTTTTTTAGATACTTATATTTAATTACTCTATGGCATTGGAGAATTATTGCGTTAAGACTTAAGTAGTATATGTTTACAACTAAAGCTCACAAAATTGTATTAATATATTTGCAAATATCTCAGAAACTGCTGCTTTTATAAAAATATATGTCAAATAAAAGTTTTTTATTTCTGATAGTCCTACAATTTTGCAATGATAAGTTGTTTAGTTTCTCCAATAGTTGTGGAGATACGGAAATTAACGCTTCTGTAAAGTACCCTAAAAATCATTTTCATAGGAAAATGAAAATAGCCAGTTTATTTATAATATTAATCAACGCCTAGATACGAATTTTAATCAAAATCGTTTGAGTAGATTTTGAGAAAACCAAATTTTTCTCTTTTCGCCCTTCAGTAAACTACCCTTAATTTTAAGTTTTTATAGACACACAGACAGACGGCATTGCAAAGACTATTTTTTAGGGTTTGGGGGGTCATGAGACGTCGACATCCATCAACATTTCAGGTTAGTTTTTTTTTACGGTCGCAATACTTAAACTTTAATGTCCAAAAAGTTAAAAAAATTCATATAATTGCGTATAGATTGAAAGTTATTGATTTTATAAAAATATGTTTCGGATAAAATATCTGTATTATAAATATATATACATATTTGTAATGCTAAGTAATTTCATATCTCAAATAGTTTCGGAGCTATTATAAAAAATGTTAATTTACGCATCAGACCGGAGCCCTTAAAGCGATTTTGCCGAAATATTGAGAGTAGCCATTTTGTTTGGAATATTTATTAATGTTCATAAATGAAATTTAATCAAAATCGTTGGAGCCGATTTTGAGAAAATCGACTTTTTCTCTTTTTGCCCTTCAGTAAACTACCCTTAATTTTAAGTTTTAATAGACACACAGACAGACGGCATTGCAAAGACTATTTTTTAGGGTTCGGGGGGTCATGAGACGTCGAAATCCATCAACATTTCAGGTTAGTTTTTTTTACGATCGCAATACTTAAGCTTTAATGTCCAAAAAGCTAAAAATATATATATAATTGCGTATAGATTAAAAATTATTGATTTTATAAAAATATGTTTCGAATAAAATATTTGTATTATAAATATATATACATATTTGTAATGCTAAGTAATTTCATATCTCAAATAGTTTCGGAGCTATTATAAAAAATGTTAATTTACGCATCAGACCGGAGCCCTTAAAGCGATTTTGCCGAAATATTGAGAGTAGCCATTTTGTTTGGAATATTTATTAATGTTCATAAATGAAATTTAATCAAAATCGTTAGAGCCGATTTTGAGAAAATCGACTTTTTCTCTTTTTGCCCTTCAGTAAACTACCCTTAATTTTAAGTTTTAATAGACACACAGACAGACGGCATTGCAAAGACTATTTTTTAGGGTTCGGGGGGTCATGAGACGTCGAAATCCATCAACATTTCAGGTTAGTTTTTTTTATGATCGCAATACTTAAGCTTTAATGTCCAAAAAGCTAAAAATATATATATAATTGCGTATAGATTAAAAATTATTGATTTTATAAAAATATGTTTCGAATAAAATATTTGTATTATAAATATATATACATATTTGTAATGCTAAATAATTTCATATCTCAAATAGTTTCGGAGCTATTATAAAAAATGTTAATTTACGCATCAGACCGGAGCCCTTAAAGCGATTTTGCCGAAATATTGAGAGTAGCCATTTTGTTTGGAATATTTATTAATGTTCATAAATGAGATTTAATCAAAATCGTTAGAGCCGATTTTGAGAAAATCGACTTTTTCTGTTTTTTCCCTTCAGTAAACTACCCTTAATTTTAGGGGTAGATGTCCAATTCCAAAAACCCCTCGGGGCAACCCTATGAAAACCCAAGATATCAAGTTTCAGCTCAATCGGTAAAATAGTTTAGGCTCTAGTTGGAGGTACAGACAGACAGACAGACAGACAGACAGACAGACAGACAGACGGAAATTCAAAAACCACTTTTTCGGATTCAGGAAGTCATGAAACGTCAAAATTCATCAAAATCTCGACTTCGATTTTTTTGACGATCACCATACTTTCTCTTCCTATAAGATAGAGAGAAAGTAAAAACACTTAGGCCTATTTGACAGTTCTTCCTATGGATTAAATGCCTAATGTTCAACTCACTGTAAGGATTCTTCGCCAGAGTTGGAATCTCAGTTTCAAGTGGTTCAGATTCTCCTTCAGCATTTACAGCCTTGACACGGAACTGGTATTCTTTGCCTTCGTTCAGACCGGCGACCTGGAGGGGAAAAGTGTATTAGATTATTTTGAACAAAATTTTACTGGCCCAATTTGTGTTTCGCATTTTTTTAAACATAGTGTTTGTGTTTAAAGGTCTTACAATATTTGTTACCTGTTTATCAATGAGGAGGCACAGTGGCTAAATGATTTTATAATATTGTAAATCTGTAAAAATTAAATAAACCAAACTGCAAGAAGAAAGCCCATCTAGGGGAAAAAGTAAAATTGTGAGAAGTATTATATGTACAAAGGTGACTTCTTTATTCTTCTGTTTTTGTTTGATAAAGGCAACAATGCCGAAATATTACTAATTTTACTAGTGACGACAGAAGAAAGGAAGATTTCACCATTGTGCAGTGGATTCCACAAACATTTTTCCTCTCATTATGGTGGTTTATCATCATTAATGTTGCACTGATTAGTTTAGTTTTGTTGCTTTATTTTTATCAATTTCCATTATTATAACATTTGTTAACTCCAATTCTCTAAACTCATGTGTCACAAATAAATTAAATTCATAATGAGCTTCTTTATGAAAAAATACCTATGTTATGGATACAAATATGACCAACATATTTCACAGGATATACTCAAAACTAAGAATGGGCGTCTAAAGAAATGAGCTAGGTAAATGACTTAGAAAAACTAAATACCAGTGTTTTAATTATATAAAGTGTGTACAGTTTAGAAATTGGAAAAACTTATATGAGTGAACATGGACATTATTGTGCTTTGAACCATAAGATGTGGCTGAAGTTGCTGGTGTTTAATTCTTGTTAAAGCAGATAAAATAAGACAAACAAATTAACCATATTAAAAAAAAATATGATTAAATTTATAAGTAAATTAAATAAAAATGTATTGAAATAATTGTTGTTTAATTTTTTTTTAAATGGCTTTAGAACATAAGTAAAGATTCAACAAGCATTTTACATGATTTCAAAGAAAATTAATGCATTAAATGAAGAAGTTAAAAGCCTTAATTCCCTACGAGCAATTAAAGAGAAAAATTAAACTTTCAACAATTAAGGAATAGTTACCTTGGAGAGATGATTGAAACAGCATTTCTATACATTTTTTCAATTTGGTTGAATAAAGGGCCAAATTAGGTTACTGGACTTAACAAAATAAGATTTAAATAATTATTTTGAAACCAGAAGGAAAGGTTAGTGAGTTTTCTATTTTCAAATGTGAGTTACAGTCTGACATAGATTGTTTGAGGATCAAAAATAAATCTATCGAATGATTTTCTAGAAAACCATCTTGCACAGTAGTATTATTATTATTGGAAATTACAAACCTTTTTCAAAATCATATTAGAAGCGACTAGGAATTTTCTGACAGGTGTAAAATACTTTGTGACAAAACTTTTAGGCGGGTTGAAGAGCCAATTAAACAATCTGTAATTATCGAGGAAACAAAATATAAATTGTTACGCTTTTATAGCAGGTTTGATAGATAATGCTAAAACACAAGTTTTATGCAACCTTGGAAGATGCTTTGAAGATTACGGGGACAATTTGTAGGATGGACAAAGCTTCAATTTCTACCAGCTGTCCAGAGGAAATGGACCACAGAAATCAGGTGCAGAAGGATAGCAAATTTACCGAGGTAGTGGCACCAAAGACTGCCAAATCTGAAGTAAAAAGGGCCACTGAGCATGTGGGTGCTGGCACAATGCCAGGGCTGAACCAACCATGGTACAATCTGATAATAATAAACACAAGCCAATAGAGGGGAAGAAAGTAGCTTATTGCAATCAACTAACCCAAAGAGATGTGGTATGTTTTGGCTCCCAGACAAAGGGTATTATATGTCTGAGTGGAGATAAAGAGGAAAGGCCATAAGTACCCAACCACCAAAAGTTAATTGGGCACCCTGGCAGAGTGGCAGAGAGCCTAAAATAATATACAGGCACAGCATGCCCTGCATAAGTGAGGGTTAAGGTCATTAGCCAATCCTTGAGGTATACATTGTTTATTAACCCATGAATTGTGTATTGGTAAGAGTGAGTGGGAATTCCATAGAAACACTGAGTAAACCAAGGGGCGTCCCATGAAAGGACCAAACCAAGCAGATTTGCAGAAGATAACACAACTGAATTAACTGATGGGAAGCTTAAGCGAAAGTTGGAACAAATCAGTAGATAAATCAAGGTATAGGAAGGAGCTTAACAATAAAGCATCTTTAGTATTCAGAAAACAATTTTACCAAGGCATGTATAAGCATTAGTTAAAGGACAAATTGTAAAACACCACAAATAAGTGGCATAGAAAGTATTTTTAGAGTTCAGATATGTTAAAAAACATAGCTTAGCATGATAAGTTGAAGGAGAGCCAAATAAAAGAATATTTTTGAAAATGTTTAGTGTTTTGTCATGGGTAGCAGTGCCTTTATTTACTTACTCTATGGCATTAGGAGCTCGAAAGTTCATTACCTCACTCACAAAAGCATGCCACCTATCTGTATCTTGAAATAATTCTCTCAAGTATATCTCATTACACCATATCTCTCTCAGGTCTATCCAAATGTTATCCTCCCATCTGCGTCTTCTAATTGGTCTTTTACCATTGGGTTTGCCATTCAATACATTGAACGCGGTTCTAGATACTCCCATTCATATTGCATGACCTGCCCATCGTAACCTGCTGGATTTTATTACCTTAACAATGTCTGGTGATGAGTACAGGGTCTGCAGTTCATAATTATATACCCTCCTCCCCTCCCCACTATCTTCATCCATTTTTGGACCAAATATCTTCCTAAGCACCTTGTTTTAAAATATCCTAAATTTCTTTTCATTATTTAAGGTAAGAGGTCATGTTCACACTCATAGAGAACCGGTAAAATTATGGCTTTGTATATTCTGAGTTTCTTGATAGCAGGCGAGAGGCCAACAATTACTGACCGAGTAATAAGCATTTCCCGACTGGACTCTTTTCTTAATTTACAATTTAATATTGTTATTGCTAGTTAAAATTGTTCCTAAATATTTGAATTCATTAACCCTATCAAATGATATGTTGTTTGCTGTAATATCTAAATCATCGTCCTCAATCTGTTTTCTCTGTGCTATCATATACTTTGTATTTTCAGCGTTTATTTCAAAACCTATTTCCTTACTAGCTTCTAATAAAATTTCTGCATTTCTTGCAACAGCTTCCTTACTATTACCTAACAAAGCTAAATCATCTGCGTACCCATGAGCTATATTGTACAGTTTAATGTCAACCCTTGCTTATCTCTTTGGCTAGATTAAAGAGTAATGGGGAAAATGCATCTCCTTGTTTCAATCGATTATGTTTTTAAAAATCATCTAATAGGTGAGATTCAACCCGTAACTTGGCAGGCGTATCTCTCAAACATTTTTCAATTAGCTTGACCAGTGTTTTGGGTATTCCAAACTTAGCTAAATTGTCATATAATTTATTTCCTTTTAACTGAATCATAGGCCTTTTTAAAATCTATGTATAAATGATGTACCGTCATGTTAAATTCCCACTTTTTTCTAATATTTTCCACATAGTAAAAATCTGATCTGTTGTTGATCTATTTCGTCGAAATCCACACTGATGATCCCCAATTATTTCCTCTACATATGGCATCAATCTCATTAAAATTATATTAGGTAGAATATTCCTAAATCATCAGCAAGTAGCAATGAGCTACCTATATAGTTATTAAAATCTGTTCTATCTCCCTTTTTAAAAATAGGTATTATTATACTTTCCTTCCATTCTTGTGGCATGTTTCCACATGGAACATAAAAGTTTATGAATTTCTATTACTAAAATTTCACTCCCTCCCTTTATTAGCTCTATACCTGGAGCTTTATGATTCTGTAACTTCTTAATAATTCCTATGACTTCACTAATACTTGGCTCTGGGACTAGTGGCTCAGCAGTATGGATTTCGATAGCCTCACCTAAATCAGATCCTTGGTGAACATTCAAAATTTGATTGAAGAGGTCGTTTCATCTTTTCAAAACATCGCACGTGTCTGCCATCAGATTACCTTTTTCATCTTTTAACTAAATTGGCCCTTGCCTGATAACCTTTCCTATATCCGTTAATACCTAAATAAAGTTCCTTGATATTCTTATGTTCACTATTTTGTTCTATTTAGCTAACTTTACCCTTTAAATACTCTCTCTTTTTGTTTTTAAATGTGGCACTGGCCTTCTGTTTTGCAATAATAAATGGTTTAAACTCAATTCACTAGGACTTTCTAACCAATGCAATTTTGCTTTTCTCCTTTCCTTTATTAATTTTGAACATTCGATCCCAAACCATGGCTTCTTCTTATTATTTTTACAGAGACTTACACTACACTTCGCTGCATATCTAATATTATTCCTGACACTTTAACACTGTTTCTCTGGATGTGTATTTTCCTCACTTTCCTGCAAGCATTCTAGGGCAGGATACCTATTTGAAATTTAAATTAGATATGTATTCCTACACTCTCCATCTGACAGTTTTTCTACATCATATCTATCTAGCTTGCCCATTTAATTTCCATTTGTTGTTACTGACAGACGCATCCTAAGTTTGGCTATAACCAAGTAGTGGTCTGAATCGCAATCTGCGTCCCTGTATCACCTGACATCCAGTAAGCTTGTATGACGTCTTTTATCAATCAGCAAGTGATCTATTTAATTATATGTATACCCATCTGGTGAGGTACAAGTATATTTATGAATATCCTTATGCTTGCAATTACTTTACACGATAAGGTTCTTTGATGTGTCAAAATATACCACTCTAATTCCATTTTCATTACAGATGTCGTACAGGCTTTCTTTTCCTATTGTAGGTCTAAAGAGTTCTTCATTCCCTTTCTTTGCATTAAAGTCACCTATCATAATTGTCCAGTGATGGGTCATACCGGTGTTCTAGCTCCTCATAAAAACTATCCTTTATTAAGTCATCTTTGTCTTCTGTAGGACAATGTACATTGATGATGACCGTATTATGCAACCTGCCTGCTACCACTATACTTGACATCCTCACATTAGTTAGTTTTATGTTCTTGACTGTTGACATATTCCTTCAGTGGATTAGAAAGCATGTGCCTAGATTATGTGTGTCCATTCCTTCATAAAAAAAATGTATTCACCTGATTCTACCCTACCATCGCCTGACCACCTAACCTATTGTTTTGCCACTATATCTAAGCCAAACCTACTTACTTCATCTATTATTGATTGTAGCGCCCCTAGCCTATATAACTCTCAACATTTTACGTTCCAATCATAATCTCTTTCCTAGATTTACCATTCCATGCCTTTACCGGAGTAGTCCCCACCTGGACTATTTTATATCCGGAAAATTTTACTCCAGGATAGCAATGGCATACTTTTTAGTGTTTCTCGATTACATGTTTTTACGGCGAGAGCTTATCACGCATAAGCTCAACCCCCTAGCTAGAGGACCACCTATATCGGCTGTCCGCGACTGCTTATTCAATATATTCGCAGCTACCCTTCATATCTGAAGGCCGTATTCTCTATCCACAACCTGAGGACGCAATGTGGATGATAGGGACCTACAAAATAGAGCAGTGCCTTTGGAAATATAATATACTAATAACCAAGGCGAGGTTAAGATGCCATTAGCTAGCAAGACGTTGCAGGAATCAAAGCAAAAACACTTTCATAAGGAAAGTGAATAGCAAAATATCTTTAAAGATAAACTAACCTATTTGAGAAATTAAAATAGAAAATGTTTGTCAAAATACAAAGAATTGATTATTGAACTTGAAGCAGGAAATCTCGGGTGTACTCATAAAGTGAAACACTATATCAATACTTGTGATGCTAAGCCAATACACCAAAAGCCATATAGGGTACCACAGTCACAGAAGTAAATATTGGAAAAATGGTGGAAGATATGTTAGCTTAGGGGGTAGCAAAGAGTTAGACTCTCCATTATCAGCGCACTGTATTCTAGTAAAGAGAACAAGACCAGATGGAACAATATAATACTGCTTATTTACAGATTTTAGAGTACTACATTCTGTTATGTGAAGGGATGCCTACTTTTTACCCCTAGCACATAATTATTGGATGGACTGGAAAAATGTTTGTTATTTAGTATTGTTGACATGAGAGTTGGTATCTGGAAACAAGAGGTAGAACCAGCTGACAGAGAAAAAACTGCATTTTCAACACCTACTCAACGCCTACAATAAACGACTGGCATTTGGTTTGACCAAAAGATTCTTATCAACGTTTAATGGACAATATACTATTAGGATTGAAATAAGTAGAATGTATTTTATGACCTGAAAACATTAAACAAAATTTAATGCATTGGGGACATTGTTTATCTGTATGACATAGTCTTAAAGCAGCACGTTTCAAGGAAACTGGCAAAACAATATAAGGGTCTATATGAAATCCTCATTATACATAAACATAGATTTCAAAATTAAACTAAACAGGAAGGAGGTTGTTATTCAGGCAAACAGACTGAAACTATGGCGTGCAGTCCCTGAACGTCGATGAAAAAGATGTTGTCACTGGTTAACCCTCCTCACCCCCCTAGCGGTGAACTAGAAGAAATTGAAGGTATCCAATCTCAACAAGGATGACACCTGCAGATCCTGTAAATGAACTGGAAAATTCTGAGGTTGAACTCGAGAACATTAAACTAAAAAGATCCAAGACAGGAGGAGACACACACTTGACGAGGAAAGTATTATCGAGACAGACCTCGCGACCATCACTAACGACGGAGTCTACACTACTGTTTCGGAATGGTCACCAGAGGCGTGACATTATCAGCAGATGATAGCAGACATTGCTGAGAGCATCAACAAGCCAATGGAGCCCTATAACCTTAGGCAGCGTCAACTTTACCTTAGCCATTAATTTCAGACAGCTCAACAGTACGAGTGGTGTCCCTAGTAGTACTAGAGGGTTACCTGAAATTAGGAGGACTGGTGAACCTAACAGAAACGGGCAACCCAGCAGGAAAGACCAATGTATTCTATTGAGCCGGGGAAGTAGCAGTAAGAAGAGTTAACTTTTACCTGGATGATATAGTCAAGGGCAAGTGGGGGCAAAAAAGAGTTTCCAGATGGAGACAAAGGGAGTCAAAGGTCAACCCCACTCTGAGATTTCATTATTGAAAGTTTAAAGTATGAGATTAGCAGCACTGCATCGAGACGTAAAGTGCACACCCGTACCGCAACAAATTGATAATACCGTAAATTATGGAAAATAGTTTCTGAGCAATGGATATAAAAATTTAGTTTGAAATGAAATTCCAAATTAATCTTTGATGTAAAATTATAATTTGAAATAAATAATTCTTTAAAATATTAGTTATGGTAAATGTAAGATTCACATATGACTAATAAAATGTTTATAAAAAATATTGATTCTACTTAAAAAGGGAAGTTTTTATTTAAAAGAGTTATTGTTGGGAACCAAAATCTGACCTAAATATTTAACAGGATAATTCACTCAAAATTAAAAATGCACAGATACTGAAACGGATAATTGCAACTAATAATTATTTGAAGTCATAGGATGGACACCTAGATTGCGACAAAATCCTGGGTTTGAAACCATGGCTTTTGTAATGTGAGCGTGCACATTGCAGTTAGGGATGAACGCACAGTTCTAGGGAGAAATTGAGTAACTGTTTAGTTGTGTCCGGTACTTAAACAGAAGATGTTGCTCAAAATAGGACCTCTGCATGGTTTAGGCATATTGAGTAATAAGGGTAATCTAATCTACCTATAGTCGTGGTCATGTATATCCAGGTATTCATCGAATAGTTTTTGTAATCAACTGTGTTTACCATTACTTGTTATTAAATTAGTCATTTATGGATTAGTACATCTCTGGCGTGTTTATCAAATTTGTGTGTACCCCATTCTCAATCATTAGGTGAATGGTAATGATCCAAAGTGTTTCGTTTTAATTTTAATGAAGAGTATTTTTCGTTAAATTGGGTAATAGTTTTACCTCAATAAACCAAACTGTGTAAATCGAATGCAAGTCTGTGGAAGTGAATGTATTTTAATTTGAGTATAACATGTTTAACTGTAAAAAAATATAAATTATGAAGTTCCTAGATTTTCATCTACAATATTTTATAAATAAAGTTAGTTAAAATACAATATAATACTTAGTGACCATTATTATATTGATAAGTTGTAGAAGCAATTAATTTAAAAAAAATACAGATGCTAGTTTATATGCCTGATCACTTCTAGAAAAATAGTATAATACACAAAATTTGAATGAAATCTTTTAAATAGCCATATACTCTATGTTGGATATTAGGGTATGTTAGTCTTCAAAGAAAGAGCCAGCAGTCTATTTATTTAGGGGATTACCACACCCCAATATACAAGCATTTAATGTTTTTATCCCCATTTATTTGAGATATTTATGTGACGATTAAATAATATAATAATAATAATATTTAGCACCGCGTCTTACTACCCGTTCGGTTATACGCCACCGATTAAATAAGCACACAACTTATTAACTTAATTCTAGAACACACACAGCACACAGTCCCCCAGTCATTAATTCATCACTGTGAAAGGGGAAACACCTATTTCACAAATGATAAATTTTTCGGCCATGCCAGGAATTGAGCTCGGGACCCTTAGCTCACTATGCAGACATGCTAACGATGGAGCTAGGGTGTCGGACGAGCCTAAAGTTTTTTTAGCACCATGTTTTACTACCAAGTTTAACGTTAATTTAACAATCCATTGGCCTTTAGCCTATGACTATTCAAAGACAACAAAATGGTGCAATATTAAAATCAAACTTAATTTTTTATATTTAAATTGAATATGAAATATAACAGTAATAATATTAAAACTGATATTTAAACTTTTGTAGTACATTGTCAATCTAAATGGTTTGATATAGAGGTTGTATATGAACTATTTGACCAAACTTTGTGAGGCAATAGAGGATGTCAAAACAAACTTTTTTTTAATATACCATGGGTCAGAGGAGCTTCCTTACGTTTACTAGATACAAACTTAGTAATAACAAGTGTTTTTTTCTTAGGGGGGTTTACAAGTTAATGTTTTTTAGCATCATGTCTGTTAATAAATTAAATGTTTTACTTTTAATATTAAGGTACACCGAGTAAATGTTCAAGATCACAGTCATTAAAGATGATAGACACTAAGCCCTAATAGATGTAGCAGGCTCTGCCATAAGCGCTCAAATACACCAACATGATCCCTGATGGTTGCGGCTGCCTCAGCAATATGGGCAACCAAATCCAGGTCAAGTCTGACCACACAAATGACTTGTAACACTTACACTAAACCAGAAATGTTGAAAGTCTGTATGAATTGTAAGAAAGCCCTACCGACCCACAGTTTATTTTAGCATCAAATCCTACTACCCATTCAGGTTATCCACAGATTCATATCTACTTTATAAAAAAAATTGTTTTAACATCCCCTATAATCACACAAAGTTTTCTCAGAGAGTTAATAGACATTCTGTATAATACAATTTGGCTCTTTAGGAATATTGTAATCCAAACTATATTTAACACATTTTGTCATTTTTCCTAGTTTGTTTTTGTATGACCAAAAATATTAATATGGCGCTATATTGGTAATTAAAAATAATATTTTTGTCAGCTCCACCATCAATATTACACTAGACAAATTTTTTGAAGTAATCTTGTTCACCTCTGCCTCTGGAGTCTTGCTGGTCACAACTGGAACCCAACGTCCTGTCTCAGTATCCATGCGTTCAACAACGTAGTGGTCAATTGGTTCACCCCCATCATCCTCTGGCTTGTCCCATTTTAGTTTACAACCTTCTGATGTAACATCAGAAACCTTAAGTGGACCTTTCGGCTTGCTTGGTTTACCTGCAAAAATAACAGCAGTGTTTCATGGATCAAGAAGAAAACAATCTGTTATTTTCAGTTACCTAAAATTCTGGGTTATTTTTCCCTGAATGACTCCATATTTATAAAGCTTTATATTATAGAGCTTTATAAATAGCTTGTATTTTTTATTTTACTCAATAAAGACTGGAGGATATAAAAAAGTAATTATGGAGGTCCTTGGACTGATAACCAGAGCTCAGGACTAGCTACTTGTGCTTTCAACCCCGGCATGAGATATTGATATAAATATTATACATCACAGTAATAGCAAGAGTATTAAAATTACTATAAATACATTTAATTTTACTGTAATAATTGGTTGAGGACTAGAATAAATGAGATTCAACTACGTTCAAATACTCCTTCATTAGTGGATTATTTTTGAAGTCTTATTTTGATAAACATAAAAGAAAACTTTACACAGGCCTACAATCCACACAGTTGATAACACGATTAATATAAAACTTATTTTAAAAGGTTTTGTGGAAACATCAAAATTGTTTTTTTAAATTTATGTTAACAAATAATACCAATATAATAATGTATTAGTTTTATAAATATTATTCTCTTTATATATAGTGACTACTGGTATATAAATGCTTTTTTATGGTCCCAGATCTGTTGAAATGGATTATTTATAGTTATCAGTGTGTATTAACTGAATACATAGAGAGATTTTACTTTTAATAAGTATTTTTATATAGGATCCAAATTCAACTTACTAAGAACGGATATTTCCACTTCGACCTCGTCTATGCCAGAGGTGTTCTTAGCAGTCACTTTGTACACCCCTGTATTAGCTCTCTTAGCTTTCAGGAGAACGAAAGTTGTCTTGTAGTCTTCACTATCAATTTTTAAACTGAAATGTATGAAAAGGAATGCCAAATAAGTTAATTATAAGTTAATTATAATGATAATGTTTAATATATGTTATTAAAATTAATTGCAGTGCTATGAATGTTTAGTAATTATATGTTTTATCATCATATTATATAAATAATATATATATATATATATATATATTATTTAAATATATATATATATATATTATATTATATATATATATATATATTATTTATATGTATATATATATATATTATTTTATATATATACATATAAATAATATATATATATACGATTATTTGAATTATATAATGCATACTTCATATATCTTATAAATAATATATAATAAATATATACATATATTTATATATAAAATTTCAATGTTTCTAAGCCAGTGCGTATTCATCATTTTCAATTTCAAATCAAATCCGAATCTTTGTTAGAGTACTTGAATCAAATCCAAATCAAATATTATACAAAAAAAAATGTTTGAGTTGAGTTCCAAACCAAAAAAAAATTGAGTCGAATCTTAATCGAATCTCATGATAAATTAATTATTTAAAATTGAGTCCTAATCGAATACCATGTTTAAAAAAATAGTTCGATAAAATATTTTATTTTAAAAATTGGTTCTAATCTGAATCAATTAGTTTTTTTAGTCTTACTATGATATTATTTCAAATTGCATCTGTGTTGTATATTTTACAATTCCAAGTTTCCAAATCCAAACCAATAGAAAAAGTATTTTAAAAAATGTTGATAAACATTTAGACGCATATTAGGTTTATTAAAAAATATATATAACAAATAGTACTTATCTAAAAAAGTGAAAAATCAAATAAAGGTCAAGCCACTTTTTTAATCAGAGTACATAATATTAATTGTTAAAAACAATTGTCTCCCACAAGGTTCCTTTACAACCTGGACTCAGGTTAATTTCACTCTTCACTCTACACAAAATTGGTATCTGGCCTGATTATATTAATTTGGTCAGTAAGTATGAATATATTCAAATGTTGAGCTAAACACATTGAATCCTAATCTAAGATTTATTTGTATTTGAAATTTCTAATCGAACCTGAATCTTCCAATATTAAGATTCAAAATTTTGAATCTTACTAATATTCTGATTTGGACTTGAAATTTCGAGGATTCCCACCGGCTTAAATGTTTATTCATTTTTAGTTATACATCCATGCCTTTAAGGCGAATCATGCGCTTTATAAATTGGATATGGACTGAATTTAGTTTCAAACGAATAAATGTGATAAAATGACCCCCTCCAAGAAGAACCAATGAACCTCCTAAATTACTGAAATATATCTGCATTGGCTACCTGGATGACAGTTCTGAGTCATTTTTTACAAACTTAAGGTCCATGTCACTCCTAAGCTAAAATTCGACCCCGTGATAAGAAATAAGGTATGAGTCCTTTTAACACATTGGGTAAGTAATTCTAAGAAAAAATAAAATCCTTGTCTTCTCTGAACCAAGGGAGGAAGTAGGGGCCGGGAGAAAAGGGTAAAAGCGGGAGAGATACAAATGAATCTCTCAGACAAGAATAGCACAGTTAATATTCACCCTAGCAGTCATTCACAAGTTTTTTTATAACATTATATTACAGCTTGAAGCTAAACAAACAGATTGAAAGGCGCGGGTTTAAGTCCTAGCTGGGGACACTTGACGTGTTTTTTCACTAATTGGTTTGATAGCTATTATCATAAGGATTAATAATATGATTTATATTAATAAGCAGCACTTTACTCGATCCACAAAATTAATTCATAAATAAAAATCTGGCAATTTATTTATTTGTAAAGTTAATTTATTGCAAGTTTATTTGTGGGGCATATTTAAGAGACACTAGTAAAGACTAACTATGCAAATTATTTTTATACTAACATACTTGTTACCCATATCAGTATGCACGCGGAACGAACATAAACGCTTGGTCAGGTTTCCTAGTGACGGGAAGTCTCAGGCTTGAATCTCGAGTGGGTGTTCTGTGGTTGATTTTACTAAATGATTTTACAAAGTGATTTCCCACTCTACCTCTGCACTAATTCAGGTTCATTTACATTAAATTCTAGCTGCCTCCTCCCTTTCTCAATGTTGAAATAAAATGAGAATCACCCAGACAAGTACTAATATGAGGTGCAAAAAAGAGAATTGTTTGGTTACCTCGAAATGAACTTAGGGCAATCAGTTTGTCAACATATGGAGTGAATAATAGTAATGCTTTATCGTAAGAACAGTTATTGTGCTTGAATATGCTTTGTTTTGGTATAAAGTGCTATCGACCAAGTGCTGAAGGGACCATGCTGAAGGGCGAAAATGTCTTTTGAATTGTATTTTGTAAACACAGATTGTGGTTGATATGGATTTGATATATTATCTGCTAGTTTAGTTTAGGTCAGGGGTCGGCAACCTTATTTAGTGTTGTGCCTTAGTAATATTGCAAAGTCACTCAGCGTGCCAACCCACCTAAGACAAGCCAAATTGCTTATATTTTTAATTCTAGTTAACTGGTACAACTATTAAAACAAATTTAAGTTGATCTTGAAGATGTAAATTTAACAACAAGTTTCTAAATCAAATATATTAAATAACTGTTTATTGAATATTTTATATTTTAATAGAAATCAGAATAAATACAAAAGTTATAAATGTGTTTTGCAAAAATTTAAGTTATTAACACATTATTATGAAATTTTCAAACAAAACAATTGAATCATTGAAATATAAAATATGTTGTTATTAAAATTATTACTAACATCAATGGTTTTAATTAAAAATAATGGTTGTATTATTATTTTCATTCAAATCATACAATGTGCCATTACAAATCGATCTGCGTGCCACTCTTGGCATGCATGCCGTAGGTTACCGACCCCTGGTTTATGTTATTCTACATGCATTGTAATTCAATGGAACATGACCCATTTACTTCAATTTTGAGTGGGATTTGTGTTTATTTTGACTATGTCTAATTACTTATTTAAACATGTTTTCATAAACGGCCTACATCACCCATGAGGTAAATATGTACGGATGGATAAAATCGTCTCAGTTTTCTTTTACTTATAAATAAATTATCCCACCACCAAGCTTTATAGTCACCACATGAGGGTAGGAAAAGAACTTAAATTGCTGTAATTGTTTTATGGAAATCATTAGATAAAGGGTTTAGTGTTATCGTTTTAGGGAGAGATAAAAATAATATGTAAGCTGTAAAATGTGAGATATATCGATAACAATAATACATACACAATATTAGCTTTAATGATCTCATGAAATAATATGTAGAGAAAAATTGGTATAGGCAGTATTTAATGCTATATTATGACACTCTTATTTTTAGTTTTACATTTCAGTAATAAAATCTCATAATTATAATATATTTTTAATCAATCATTGCTGTCCAATATTTTTATATGTATAGAAAAAGTGGTATAGGCAGTATTTAATGCTATATTATGACACTCTTATTTTTAGTTTTACATTTCATTAATAAAATCTCGTAATTATAATATATTTTTAATGAATCATTGCTGTCCAATATTTTTATATAAATAATAATATTCATATAAATTCACAACAAAACTATACTCATTAAAATTTAACATGGCCTTTTAAAATTGGTGCATAATTTTCAGCTCATTGGTTGAAACCGAGGTATTTAGTTTGGTAAAAATAATATCAAACATATACAAGACAAGAAATAAAAAGCATGTAGTTCCAATTAATAACTTTCTTTAGGTTTTAATTTATCTTTCTCCTTACATGAAAAAATAATATTTTTTTATTATTTATTATTATTATTTAGCACAGCGTCTTACTACCTGTTCGGGTTATACGCTTAAGTACTAATTACGCTAATGGATTAAGAATTGGGAGGGTTGAATTTAGAGGATGTGAACCCGCATTTGCGTGGAGGGAGAGTGTAAAATCATTTAGGAAAAACCACCCCCAGTTCACCCGACCGAGATTCGAACCTCGATCTCCCCGTCCTCGGCAGTCGAGCTCAACACGACTAGCACGTTAGCCAACTACGCCACCGAGGAGGGTAGTAATATTTTGAAAATCTAAACAAATTGTAGCTGTGGAAGTGTGAAGAAGTGGGAAGTGTTAAAAAGTGTAAAAAGGAATGAAGAGAGAAGTGTGTTTGCTCCTATCTAGGCCTTACTTATCGTATCCTCTCAGGTTGGATTCCTTAACTATCACTTACTTTACATTATTGTACAGTGTTTCTGTTGGTATGGTAGTTTAACATTTATTCATTATGATCTTGGTACATTTTTATGCATATGTTGGTAGTTCTGTTAATAGTATTTGTTTTTGCCTGATATGTATTTAGTTTTTCAGTTCATATTAGTATTTCAGTTAATAAAGTACTTTCAATCAGGTTTGATGTTCGTAGAATAAACACTCCATAAACCTGCGGTGGCACATTTTCAGGTTATGTGACCAGAGTCCTTTAAAATGAACCAAACATTTATTATTGTCTGTATGCATCGAGAATCAACATTAACGTTAACCTCTAGAAGATTTATCCTAGAAGAAGCCTTGTTAGCCACCATGAAGATGAAGAAAAGTATCGTGTTCCATTATTTGATGGTTCAAACTTCAATAACTGGAAGTTTAGAATGGAAACGCTGATTCATGAATTGAATTTGCTGGAAATAGTTCAAAGTGATTACCAAACGAAAGTAATTTTGAATGAAGCTGATAGTTCTGAAATCACGAATAAGATGACAAAAGAACTGGAAGAGTGGAAGAAAAAAGGTCGAAAATGCAAGTCCCAATTAGTCCAGAAACTTTCAGACAAAGTTCTTGAATGTGCCAAGGATAAAGAATCTGTATTTGAGATATGGCTTTCCCTTATGAATACCTATGCAAGAAAAGGCATAGCTAACCAGTTACTTCTACGTAAAAGTGTTTTATTGATGAAGTTCGATCCATCAAGTGAAAGTCTAGAGGTAAATTTTAATCGATTTGATAAACTGATTCGTGAATTTCGGTCAACGGGTGCTACATTAGAGGAATTAGATATTGTCTACCATCTTTTAATAATCTTGCCGAACGAATGCAATGTAGTTGTTACTGCTCTTGAGACTCTGGCCGAAAAATTGCCATTGAGCTTTGTGAAAACAGATCATTAGATAAGGAACAGAAACGATTTTTGGAAGTTATAACAGCTGAAGTCATAACTTCACATTCCTTTATGACACAAGCAAGTCAAAAAGTTACACAGCGCCATAAGAAACAGTCCCAATCATTTTATCAACAAACTAGGCTTAATCAAAACACTCAGCTAAGTCAACTTCAGTGCAAATTTTGTAAAAAATTTGGACATGTGATCTCGAATGCCGTAAACTTGAGAAGAAACAAAGTGAAAATGAAACGAAAGCCCAAGTCACCAAAGTTAAAGAAGCAGAATTCAGTATGGCAGCCAACACATCCTTGAAAGTGCATTCTGTTTTGTTTACATCCTGTATCTAGACTCAGGAGCTTCAGAACACATGATCTGTGCTACTTATTGTCATCTTCTGACTAATATTCTTAATCACCCAAGTCCTGCGAATATCAAGCTCGCGAAATCAGGTGAAATTTTAAATGCAAGAGAAGTTGGTGACCTCTGTACATCTTTTGAAATGGATGGAAAAATCAATGTGATCAAGCTGGGAAGTATTCTTATCGTCCCTGGTTCTACAAACAGTCTGACGACTGGATTCAAATGGATTCAAGGTAATTTTTGAAGAAGGTGTAGCAAAAATTTTCAAGCATGATAAACTTGTAGCAGTTGCATCAGAGTCTGCCAAAATGTATTTAGTGATCTTTTCTGTTAAAAATACCTGTGCCAATGTTGCTGAGGTAGATTGTACAAATCTATGGCATAAACGACTGGCGCATATTGGCAATACCAGTTTGAACTCTTTTTGTAAAATGGTTGATGGCATGAACTGTGTGTGTAAACAAAAACTTACAACTCAGGAATCTCCATGTGAGCATTGTATTCAAGGTAAAATGACTAAATTGCCTCATGTAAAAACTCGCTCAAGGGCTATGCGCCCCCTGTAGCTTGTCCACAGTGATGTCATGGGTCTGATCAGTCCTACATCATATGACAGTAAGAGATACATACTTACCCTAATTGACAATTATAGTCACTTTACCTATGTTTACACGATCAAAGAAAAGTCAGAGGTATTTGAGTGTTTCAAGAAGTATGAAGCTCTAACAACTGTTCATTTTAATAAAAGAATAAGCCACTTCAGGTGTGACCAAGGTTGTAAATATTTATCTTCAGAGTTGAGAAAACACTTTGAATTCAAAGGTATACTATCAGATATACACCCTCTCAAAATGGAGTAAGTGAACGCATGAATAGAACACTAATGGAGCTGTGCGGTGTATTCTATTAAGCGCAAATGTTTCAAAAGATATCTGGTCAGAAGCTGTGATGACAGCAGTATATATTGTTAATAGAAGCCCAACAGTAGCCTTGGATTATAAAACTCCTTCCGAGGTCTGGTATAGTCTACGTTAAAATTGTAAAAATTGCATGTGTTTGGCTGTATTGGCTATGTGTGCATCCCTAATGAGCTACTTAAAGGGAAATTGAACAATCGTATCCAGAAATGCATCATGGTCGGCTATTGCCTCAATGGCTATAGGATGTGGAACCCTACCACAAGAAAGATTGTTTTAACATGTGACGTGTTTTTTGATGAAAATGCCACTTGAAATGGGGAAAATATGACCACATCCCAGCAGTGAGAATACCACTACTTTGTGAAAGAGTTACCATTCCGTCAGAAGGAAGCCTACCCTCAGGCGAAGCAAGTCATGAAGAGTT
Source organism: Timema podura (assembly GCA_033556935.1). Lineage (NCBI taxonomy): Eukaryota > Metazoa > Arthropoda > Insecta > Phasmatodea > Timematidae > Timema > Timema podura. The sequence continues at coordinate 58,265,028 of JAVRXN010000010.1, read as the reverse complement.
GGACAAAGAAACGCCTCCACTATCAGATGAAGGTGAACTTCATCGTAGCTCACGCACACGTGTGAAACCAAGCTATTTGCAAGATTATGTAGTATTTACTATGAATGCAGAAAGCTTTTTGACAATTTGCCTGGAGAACTGAATTCATTACCTCCTGGTAGGAAAGCTATCTTCTGTTGCTGGGTCTTCAGCATAAAGAGAGATCAAAATGGTAATAAGGATTGCTATAAGGCAAGGTAGTGTTAAGTTGTAAACAGAAGAAAGGTTCCAATTTTAGTGAGATATATGCCCTAGTAGCACATATGACTACTGTGAGAACAATGCTAGCCATCATTAATCAAGAAGATTTACATGCATGTCAAATGTATGTGAAGAATGCATTTTTGCATGGAACCTTGTACAAGGAAGTCTATATGCAACAACCCCATGGTTTTTCAAATAATTTAGAACTTGTTTAAGAGCTCAAGAAATCACTTATGGCCTCAATCAGGCTCCCAGAGAATGGCACAAGTGCCTTGACACTTTTCTTAGATCCCTTGGTTTTCAACCAGTGCAGAATGATCCATGTTTGTATCTACATGTTGTTGGTGATACCAAGGTCTACACACTGATTTTTGTCGACGATTTGATCATCAGCAGTACTCACATACAACCTCTTGAGAAGATCAAAGCTGCACTTCAAGCTTAACTTACACACTTTTTTCTCGGAATGAAAAATGAGAAAAGAAACGCTGGTATATATATCTTAGTCAACCATCTTATATCAAGAGACTTTTATGCAAATTAATATGGAATAACTGTAAAATAGCTAAAACACCAATGGAGATGAAATCCCCTATTGATGATGGAGGATCAACCCATATTGGCATCATGCCATACAGAGAGCTCATAGGCAGTTTGATGCCATTAATGTTATGAACCAGACCTGAGCTGAGTTTTTCTGTCAATTATTTCAGCAGGTTTCAAAGCTGTGCAACTAACACCCACTGGAAGTCACTGAAGCATTCTTCGCTATTTAAAAGAAACTTCACACCTAGCTCTGCACTTTCCTAAAGAAGAAGGGATACCCCTAATCGAATATGCTGATGCAGATTGGGCAAACGACTCCAGCCGTAAGTCAACATCTGGATTTATTCTGAAAGTTTTTGGTTCAACTGAATCTTGGACAACTAGAAAGCAGCCCACTATTGCCTTGAGTACCTGTGAGACAGAATTCATTTCACTTGCCAATGCCTATACTGATGTCCTGTGGCTAAGCAGTCTACTACTGGAGCTGGGAATCAACCCCTAAGTGCCCACCATATATGAGGACAACCAGCCTGCCATCAAGTGTCTTGAGAAGTGAGAACACAAAAGATTGAAGCATATGGATGAGAAGTATAATTTTGTAAGGGAGTTAGTGTGTGATAAAGTTGTAATGATTAAATATGTCCAAAAATAATTTCAAATTGCTGATATTTTAACAAAAAGCTTAAATTTTACTAAGTTTAAACAACTATGTAAGTGGCTAGGATTGAATACATCATAAAATAAGTTAGGTATTACTCCATGTTCAAAACATTTACCTCCCTTCACACCCTTGTTTCTTGCAATCACGATTAGGATTCATCCATGTTTAAAACATATGGATCCTCTCCGAGCACATTTAAAACATACTAAATGAAGGCGAAGTGTTGATGTAGCAATTTAACATTTATTCATTATAATCTTGGTACATTTTTCATGCATATGTTGGTAGTTCTGTTGATAGTATTTGTTCTTGCCTGATATGTATCTAGTTTTTCAGTTCATATTAATATTTCAGTTTATAAAGTACTTTGGGTGACCTGGTGGTCTAGGGATGAGGTGTTATACTTCTGTGCTGAGGGTTCGAGGTTCAATCCTAGGTCCCGGCACAGATTTATCTGATTGCCAAACCCTTCCTTCACCTTTGACAAGATTTGTATTAATCACAACTTGTGAATGTGAGGAATGCCGGGCCTCCGCCATGGTTCGGATCCCACGTTAAACTGTAGGTCCTCTATTTCATCTCAAAATCAACCTACCATTGCATATTAGCGTAAGTGCGTACAACCCGAATGGGTAGTAAGACAATGTGAAAATAAATAATAATAATAATAATAATAATAATAATAATAATAATAATAATAATGTACTTTCAATCAGGGAAAGTTTGATGTTCGTAGAATAAACATTCCATAAACCTGTGATAGCACGTATTGAGTTCCTACACTGCCTTATTATATATAAATCCAATTTCATAAGTTAAAACAACTTCTAAAGGAAATAAAACTACAATAACAAAACTTGTAAAAATACTCTTTGAAATTAAAATACAATTAGAATTAGTTATGTTGAGAGAAAAAAAAATTTTCTCTAAAAAGTTTCAATGCAACAATAAACCTTAACCAATTTATACAAAAATGAAAAAAGTGTTGCGAAATGCATTAGTATTTACAATACGATTACTTTTTTTTTTAACACATGGTTAAGGCTGACACAGTCATGGAAACCACAATATCTTTAAGTTTATTAGTATCTTTTTTTATAAAAATAAAATAATAATAATAATAATAATAATACTTAGCACCGCGTCTTACTACCCGTTCGGGTTATACGCTTAAGTACTAATAACAATAATGGATTAGGAATTGGGAGGGTTGAATTTAGAGGAAGTGAACCCGCATTTGCGTGGAAGGAGAGTGGAAAACCATTTAGGAAAAACCACCCCCAGTTCACCCGACCGAGATTCGAACCTCGATCTCCCCGTCCTCGGCGGTCGAGCTCAACACGACTAGCGCGTTAGCCAACTACGCCACCGAGGCGGGTAAGAATAAAATAAAACTGAGAACATGTATTGTATTAGTTATTAAGAATTATTTAAAAAAGGTTTGTACTTTCAAAGCAATAACATATTAAATATACGTTGTATTAATACACTAGTATATTTCCCCTACAATATTGTTACATTACAAAATTATGAGCACTGGTTAATATTTTTCTCAGATTATGTGTCTTTGAGTGTCAAATATGAAAACCAATCTTGAGAAAGAAGTAAGAACATATCTGTACCTGTCTTGAGATTTGAGAGGTTGGTCTTTGAGGGTCCATGTGATAGTTGGTGGAGGCTCACCCTTAACATCAGCTTCGATACGCAGAAGTTGGCCACTATGAAGGACTTTTTTCTGGAGGTTTTTGCGGTCGATGTGTGGAGCCACTAAAATAAAATCATGCATTATATTTTTACTTTTACTTATAAGAAGTTGTTTTGAGTCATGTTTTTAAAAATATTTAATTTGAGTATGTTTATACAGTTTCTCTACCAGAGACTCCAATATTTTAAGCAAATACAGTTAATTAAAGTGGAGTTTCATGGCGGACACCCTGTATTATCCATTACAAAGAAATTTTAATGTAGCTTTTAGTCCAAGTTCAATACATTGCGTTTTGAAGAAACATTTTTGTTCCCAATTAATTGTATTATTTAAAAAAGGATTTTTGCAACTTTTCTATCTAGTTTACAACTAAATGATAATAACATAGGCTTGTTATACATTATTGAATTTAAATATTTTGAATGAAATATTCATCAAATTAAATTTGAAAATGAACCTCATAAATATTATTTTGAACCTTGAAGAATAAATAGTTAGCTACAGCAACATATTTAAAACCTATACACATGATAATGATGTGTCCTTTTTAAATCTTATTTTCATTTCAATTCACTGGTAGTAAATCTCATGATAAGAAGAGCAATTGTTAGTTTTAGTATTAGTTTTAAAATATAAGGAAACAATTATTCTATCATTTTTAATATGTTTGGTTCAAATTATGAAAAAAAACTTACATAGATGAACAACTTTATACAGTTAATTGAGAATTTTCTTAATAATGATAAAATTTTTTGAATCAGTTTGATATTAAGTATAGTATTTCATAACATTCTATGCTTCAAAAAAATTTGATAAATATTTTGTTTTTGTTTTTCAAAAGGTAAATATGCATATATAATAGAAACATATTTATGTATTCAGAATGAAAATGTAAGACTGTGTACGGTACTTGTATACAAAGGTGTAACTGCATTTGGGTGGAGGGAGAGTGGAAAACAATTTTAAAGTAATAACTCTCAGTACATCCAAACGAGATTCAAACCTCTATCTCCCCATCATAGGTGCTCTAAACTGTTGCAAGAGTAGCGCCTTAGACCATGCAGTCACCGAATTGGGTCTAAACGTATGTGAATAATCCAGTTCGTTGATAGCTATTCAAATAAAATTACTTACAAAGATTGTTATATATACATATATATTTTTGGAAAAATGTAACAATTTTTATTAACCTAACAGACTTATTAAGAACTTAATTATATTGAGTTTCTTAATCGTCTAAAATAAACAACAATTTATTTAGTATATCATGTTCCTTTGATTGTTTAGTAATACATTACTTGTTTCCTTCAAAAAATAATATATAAAATAAATCTCAATCTAAGTTTATGCATTCAAAGTACCGAATTGTACTAAGCTGTTGGTCTTATTGCATAGAAACAAGATTTACCACACTTATGAATCGCATAATTTAGGTAATATATTATTAGTATTTTTAATGATAGCTTACAAAATCGTGGCTTGGCAACAACCGACTTAGATGAATCACTTGGTTCACTTGGACCTGCTTTGTTAACTGCTACTACTCGGAATTCATATTCGTGACCTTCTTCAACATTTGTGACATGTCCAGCAGTTCTGAAATGTATATAGTTATAGCCTATAGTATACATTTGGAAATTCAGTTTTATGTATCATTTTATTTTGTAGGAAATCAGATTATTTAAGATTTAAATTAGAAATAAAAATTACTGTGTTAATTTGAATCTAAGACTTTTAGGGAAAATAACTAATCACATTACCAATTAATCAATTGGACTGTTATCAAAAATTGTTTAGCAAAATAAAAATTGAATACAAAGTACAAATTGGAATAGTGGTTGTTTTAAAAATCAATGACAATCTGTAAGGAATATACAAGTAACATTAAAAAAATTATAACAGAGATGTGGTACCTAGCAAATATTATTTATTTGTTTATTCATATCATTAAATAAATAACAATATTTATTAGTGTGAATATTAAAATGATTTAATTACACTATGGGATAATATAGGTATTTTGAATTAGTTTCAGTCTGAATGGTTGCCAACATATAATTTTAAGGGAAGGTCATGTGTCACTATACAATGTGGATTAAACACTAATTTGATAAGAGAAAGGGAACTATATAAATTAAATTGATAATCCACATTCAAGTGTTACTCTTGGCCATGCCAAAGCATAGTCCTTGACATTCCAATAATGTTTTCCTATAGATGTAGCCGATAAAATAGACTTTTTTACAGTCTACATGGATATGATCTTCCTATATTACTAAATTACTATTTCAGAAGTATTGTTAATATCCATACTTATCTAGAGCTGAAGAGAAGGCATTCTAATGAATGAATATATGAAAATAGTTTTAGTGACTTTCACTACTGTTCCCACTGTGTTCTACTATACCATATAATATACATATTAGGGCCAAGGGAAAGAAATGATGTTAATAAATATCTTTTAGGCATTGGTAGTTTGTGGAACGTTGCCAGATTAAGTTATTCTTGACACAAATTGTTGTTACTTAGCATTAAATGATTCATGCTTGTTATACCAGAATTTAGTCGTGTTTATTGAGCCTAAGAGCTCTATTTCAAACGATGTATTCCTTTTTCCTCTAAAAATACATAAACAGTCAATAAATAATTACTTTATATAGTAATTTTGAACCAAGGTATGTGATTAATAAAATATTTTCATAAGTTTGTGTGTGTGTTTGAGAGGTGTGGAGAAGTTCTATTTAGATCAACTTTGTAGTTTGGTACAAGCCTTAAAATAAAGCTATTAAAAAAAGGACAGTGTATATCCTTGCTAAGAAGCGAAAGTGATATAAGTAAGAAGCATCTATTACCATATTGAAACTAAAAACACTAGGTATCCATAAAAAGTTTTCTTAAATCTCCATTTGTGTTGTTAAGTCTTATAAAAGGTGAGAAATAGGTAACCAAATCACGATATTTTGATTTTATTTTTTCCTCTTTTCTACATAATATTCATGTACACTCCATTTACCTTGATCTACATCAAGTTTACATTGACATCTTACACTGTAGTGCAATCTTATAAGCTAAGCCAAAATCATATTAGAGCCAAAGAGGTTATAACTGCCATGATTTCATTCAGAGTTTATGAGTATACATATAAAGCCAATAATTCTAAATTTAGTCTCTTAAATATGTGAATGGTCAAGCTGTTCTGGGTATGAGAGGGTATTTTATACAAACATATTATATTTTGATAATTCTTTGTTATACATATACTGGTTGATACAGGTTACCCATAGTTAGTATTAATACTCGTTTTAGTTCAAAATTATCAGTTTCTCTATGGAAAATCAGTTAGAGAGGCTGACTAGAGGTCTAGGTAGTCATGTTTTGTTGTAATAGGAGTTTAAACATGTTTGTAATTTTATATGAGTTTTCAAAGAAAGACATCATTCCTTGTTTAGTGTTGTGTTGTTTTTTCCTAGATTTATTTAGTTCTTAGGTCAAGTGATTATATAATAGTGTGTTTTAACTATATGCTAAAAAAATTACAAGAGGGAATTTTATTTCAAATCTAATTTAAATAATGTTTATTTAAAAACCTGTCTCCTGGAACAGTTGCAACATCCACCCAGTTACGACCTTCTTTATCTCTCATCTGGACGATATATTTTTCGATGGGAGCACCACCATCCTTTTTAGGCGCTGACCATTCCAAATCAACAAAATCTTTGTCCCAGTTTTTGAGTTCAGGTCTTCCAGGCTTATCAGGAGCATCTAAGAGGTGAAATTATTGGTTAGTATTATAAGTTAATAGTATAATTCAAAAATCAACATTTTAAGTTGTTTAAAATCTAATAAGAATTTGGGCTATTAATGCATGTTAAAAAATATTAATACTAGGGCCAATCATAAAAATAATCAATCAATAAATAAAACAGTACAGTTGATTTACTAAATAAGCCACCATGATGTTGAAAGCGTGAACAAAGTTATTCTCCTGGGCAGTACAAATTAACACATGCTAGACATTAACAGAACTATCATCAAATCAAACACTTGTATAGTTAATATTGAAACCAAAGTAAATTATAACCATACTAGTATTCAAGCCAGTCTTCGCGAGGGAGCATGTGCTCATTTGAAATAATTAAAATAGCCTCATTATTTATTTAAGATTACTGTAGGTAAATTAAATGAAATAATATACTAATATAGAGACATATGAATAAATGAGCATCACAGTTTCCCAAAGAGTTTCATGGTTCAACCAATTATGCCACCGAAAGTTTTTTTCCCCCATTATTATGTTGCTCCTGTATGGGCAATATCGTATCCTTAATTTGCTATGTAAAAGCAGTGTTATGAATCAGCATAAAGATAAGTTTATTTTATGTGTTTTTTAAATTTATTTTGTATGCCTTTACAAAATTAAAATGGTCTACCATATACTTTGTTTTTATTAGTTTAGGAGTTTTGAGGGGCCCCCTCTTTTCATACAGTTCCCGGACCTCTATTTTTTTATTTTCAGCCCTTTCAACTTTTATGTTATTTGGGGTGATCCTTTTACCAATTTGACAGATTTAAATATTCTTCGCATTGAGATGTAGATCTTATAACAGTTTTGGAGAAATTTCTATTTACTGCCCTTCCCCAACAACCATTTCAGTTCCCACATTCCTATTTTGGAATTTTAAGAGTAATTTGATTATGTGATATGGTTCTTTTATGTGCCTGCTTAATTTAAATTTTCAACCAGACCGAAAATAGTGTTCTACATTATTTGTATCAATTTCGAGGTCTTTCGTTTACCATTTTCAATTTTGAAATTATATTTATTCATACATAATTTGACTATCCAGGAAGGTAGAGTTAATTATATATCAAATTTTAATTTTAATTAATATAAAGACTTTTTTTTATACTGGCTTAGAAAATTTGAGAAACCATTTCCCTGCACCAATTTCAAAATTTTAGTATTTTTTGATGTTTGACTATTTGGGTGGGTCATCATAATGGGTTGCAAGTATTTAAATTTCATACAGCATATGGAAACAATTTTTATATTTGTTTTTGAAATTCTTAGATCTTCTTCAACCCAGATCTTAATTTTAAGATTCATTCTTTATATACATATACTTTTCTAGTTATTTGCAGAAATTTAGATTTTATAGCTTACTAAGAAGTTTTTTTCCTATAATTTAAAAATTTCTACTCATTCCCCATTTCATACCTTCAGACCAACACTCCCAATTTGTAACTTCAAACTTTTAAAAATTTGGGATTTTGGTGTGGCCTCTTTGCCTTCGCGTCAAATTTCAATTTTTTTGTAAATTTCTAGACATGACCAATGTTCAATCTATTCCGTTTATTTGGGTTTGACACTTAGATTTAATCAAATATTTCAGTTTTATACTGTAACTACTAAAATTTTTTTTTTAGTTTAGGTAATGTTGAGTGGAAACTCTTTCAATTTTATGTTCCTTCATTTTAAAATTTAAGAACATTCAGACCTTATTACAGCATGGGGTTAGCCTTTGACCTATGAGGCTGTTTACGCCATGGTCACTACATTTCTTGGCTTGTTTCTTCTTCTTCAGAGCCACCATGGCTACATCTAGAAAGTCCTTGGAAATTTTCCTGTTTAGTAGATCATATTTATAAATTATGTCATTGTTTCCCAGTTCCTTCAGAAGGTCAGATGGTCATCACTTTTTAAAATGCAGAATCCTTTTTACTCTTCCTTTACCTCATCTTCTGATTCAATCTCTAGGTTCCTTGGTCGATTTTAACTTCTCATATGGTTTTCTATATACCTTTCCCAAATCATAATAACCTCTTTATGATCCGTCACCATCTGACCTTTAGAGTTTTCATTCCCTCCTAGTTCTTTTGCTTATTGGTACTTAAGGTCATATAAACCTATAAAACAAATATGGGACCTAAAAACAATCGGGTAGTGTGTTTTGAAAGCTGAGAAGTGACAGAGAAAAAATGACCGGATCTTTATCAGAAGGGTTAGCTACTGTCTGTACTCAAACAAAGAGGAAAACAAGTTCCTCAAAGAGAAATCCGAAAGAAAAAAACATGTAAATGGTTGTCATACATATCGTGACGGAGCTGACCAACTTCTTCATTAAACGGAAAGAGAAGCAGGCAGCTGTCAAAGTCAAGAAGCTGATAATATATTTTTCTAACAGAATTTAGAAGAGGGAGATGAATCCATGATTCAATAAGCCAAAGATTTTGTCAAGGCTTCTTTTTCATGTATATTCTATCTCCAGAGGTAAAGAGCTGTGATCCAATAACAGGTGGGGCTGATGAAGCCATGATTGACAAAAAACAAGATCCAAACCAATCAAACATCAAGTGTAAACAAATAAAACAAAAAAGTATTGTTTATTAAGATCATCCAAATTGGCTGGGAGCTCCCAAAATCCCTGATAGTGTTTGTTTTGTACATAGATTCTTACCCATATCGCTGAAATTGTTGCTATATCCAAGTTTAAATTTCCAACCTCAAATGATGAAAGACATCATGTATTTTCAAGATTCTAAAAAAAAGGGGAGCGTGTGTAAATACAATGGATGATCTATAGCCTATCTAAAGAAGCTATTTTTTTGTTTTCCATGTTTAATTTTTTGCAAAAGCCCAAAACTCACAACATTTTCTAACTTTCACAAATGTTTTGAGGAATAGAAACAATAGAATCCCTTTATCCAAATTCATGAAAGTTCAGCTCATCACAGAGATTACTACATAGCATAGAAAGACTATGAAAGGAGATTAAGAATTGTTAAAACTCTGGATGCTGAAATACAAAGCAACCATAAAAAGATACTGAGGAATGGCGAAACATTATAAAGGTTGTCCCCAAAACAAATGGGAAGACTTGGAAGAGACAATCGGAGGCAAATTGCAGGGGATCTAAGCTGCGGTATATTCACAACTAAATAAATAGTAATTAATTTCACTTTTTCAGAAATTTTTAGACAAATATAGTGGAAATTGTGATAAAGTGATTTTTTCTATAGGGGGAAGGGGAGGGCGCCAATACATCTCCTTGCCAAGGGTGCAAGGAACCGTAAGTATGCCTCTGCGAATGAACCCTAAAACAGATGTGGAAAATGAAATCAACCAGAAATAAGTAGAAAAAAAATTGGGAATACTATCTGCAAGGTTATCCTACTTTATAGCTCATTCCCCTGAAGTATAATAAACATTATGATATATCCAGGAATAGGATGACAGTGACAGTATGTAGATTACTTGTAACAATATATGAATTATGAAAGTTGTTGTCAATGAAAGTAAAAACACTCTAAACGACATGATCACCTGATCAGCATAGAAAATATTGTATTCAAGAAGTGTTGTAGTTTCTTGGAAACAAAGAGCTGTAGGTTTATCAATGAGTTAATCTATTTATTATCTTAAACATGGGTATAATAATTTCGACAATTCCACAGTTATATAAATATTATATAAGCTAGGAAGGTATGGCTGTTTATATATATTTTTAATATTTGTGATTTACTTTAGTCTTGATAGAGATGCATAGAGGGTCTTTAGCAAGGTAGGAAATTAGCTGTTTAGCTAAACCTATATGAGATAATGTTCTTCGACACTGATGACAAATTGGTATTTATTTTTAACTGGGTAGAGAAAGGCTTCAGCCGACTAATCTTAGAGAGCTTAGAGCTTTAGACATTATTTTCAAGACCTTACTCTGTGATTATAATTGCTGTGTACTTTACAGCAGTATTACTGGGCATTAGTGCAACTCCTATGCAAGCATTGCATATGAAATAATGCATCCTTTTTCTGAACAATACATGCAGCCCCAAAAATTAAAAGGATTCTTAGGACACTTGCTACATAGACCTATACTTCTTGCGCCATTAAACCTATAGAAATGCGTGGTGTGGCATGCTCCAGAATTCCTAATTTTTCTTATATGTAAGTCACTCAAAGAACTGAAGAGGTTGAAAATTTCCATGATTTACACAAGTGAGTCAATGAAAACTTGAGGTTTTTTATTTGCATCTTGAGCACATCTTAGACATCTATGTGACTTTTCACAATATAACGAAGCAATATAAAATTGTTGACAGTTGTGGTATCGAAGAGAAAAAGGAAGAGTTTAACAAATATAGACAACCCTAAACATAAGGAATGATGTTGACACTAAGAAACCGTCAACGTTTCTTTAGCGAAATATTTGACAAACTGATTATCTAGGTCAAATGTTTCTTTAGCGAAATATTTGACAAACTGATTATCTAGGTCAAACAATATTCATTCAACATTAACTCCAAAAAAGCCAAGACATAGAACAATACCGTAGACCTATGCTTAACTTAAGTATAATTGTACTGTCTTAACAACTGGAAAGATATTCTAAGCAAACATAACGAGTTTAATTGGAAAATAACTTTAGTTTGAACAGAGTTGACTGATTTGGTTCAGGGACCTCATTACAGGCCTTGATATTCATAACATCCTGAGACTTTTCTCCAGTTATACTGTGAAACTCTTGAGACCAAATCGGCTACTTAAGGCCCTTCGCCCTGTCAAGTGCAAGTCTAAAACCTATTTTGTGGGATAGTGGGCAGGAGGCAGAAAGGCGTGGCGTGGCTTCACAACCAGCCAAAGTATCCTTCCGCAGCAACTAGAACAGATGGATCACGGAATCCGTAGATAGCGCTAGCTACCGGACAGGTCTTGAGGAAATATCATACGTTTGAAAATATCAGTTTTCTCAAGAAAGAGTAAATTTTTAGAGTAATATTTTCAACACCTCTTCTAAAATAGTGAATCAATGTTTATTAGGTGTTACATTTTCTTATTTTTAGTTATGCAGCCGGCAGTTTTCTATTGAAAAATGTGAAAATTATTGATATCTGATCACTGTTAAAATTACAGAGGAGGTGTGTATATAAAAAGTATAACTTAATCAACATGCTTACATTCTTGAACAAACCATTTCCGAAAAGAAAATTGCAAAACAATAAAAGTTCTTGAAGATAACCATTTGTTCTCATGGCTCTGCATTTCCATGCCAAATGAAGAGGGACAATCGCCTTAAAAACATTCTGCTATATATTTGAATTATTTGGTATTAACTTTAGGGGTAATCCCATTTTAATTTCATTGAGCTACCGCTTAATAAAATAGATACATTCGCACTCTTGAGAGAGCTTGGTTAGAATTACCAATATACCTGGGAGTCAAAACTTTTATGAACCGTAAATCCCCAATAAGCTATGGTTTGAATTAGTATGTACAAATTGAAGCATTTTAGAAAAACCACTATTCCATAAAACCCTTGGCATGTTTAAATACCTTAGCCTTGGATGTAACATTTTTTTAAATGATGTACAACTTTCAGATATACCCCAATACAAGCAGCTATATTACAAAAATTTACTTTTTAAATCCTCTAATGACAGTCAAGAACTTCCACATTATTATTTCAAACCCCAACCCAAAGTTCCAGAATACTTAATCAAACGTTAAGCACACATAACTAATATTAATTAACAAATTAATATTAAATCGATTAAATTGTTTACAGACTTTTACCACAATTAGATAACAAACTAGTGCTTGAAAACTAATTGATATTCAAATTTACAACAAATTTCAATAAAGAATTAATAGCCAGAGCTATTATTTATGCTTATTAGTGGGGATTACTCCACCTAGATATCATATTCTGAAAATTGAAAAATGACACCTGGACACGGGAATCCCGGGTTCGATTCCCGTGTCCAGGTGTCATTTTTCAATTTTCAGAATAAATTTCAATAACTTTATAATGTCAGGGTTTTAACTGAAAACAAGAAAATTCAATAGTTTAATAAATGTGTGTTAATGATTTTTATTATAAATAAGTTAAATATGACATTTAACTTACTTAAGTACTCAAACTATATATAAAATCACAAATATCATATCCTAAACATCAAATAAAATATATATTCACCAAATGGATTCTTGGCGATGCAAGGTTTCTCTGTTTCTAGCTCTTCACTCTCTCCTTCCTTGTTCACAGCCTTAACACGGAATTTGTATGGTTTTCCTTCTTGCAAACCAGTAATATTAGCTTCCGGGTCTACAGTTTTGGCACAAGGAATCCATTGTCCAGTAAATGGATCCAGCTTTTCAATCTCATAATATTCAATTGGCGTACCACCATCATCCTCAGGTTTTTTCCATTTCAGTTTACAGCCATTTTTAGTTACATCACTCACATCCAATGGTCCTTTAGGCTTAGCTGGTCTGCCTACATATAGGAAAAAATAATATTTATAATACGTTCAACAAAAGGTCAATATAAACTTTTCCCACAAGAGAAAGTTTGAAAGATTTGGTTTAGCGAACTGTACCACCACTTGCATTGAAGGTGTATGAAAATAATTTAATGAAAAACTATACTATGTATAGGAGGACCAAATTAAATCCAGATAAAAACAAATATATTTATCTAGGACCCCAACCTGGTTATAAATCTGAGTAAAGAACTCTGACATTATAACCCAATCATTAAGTCAATCAGAATTTAAGCCTTTCTTAGTTCTCGGCTCAAAGCTACATCGCTTTTTTGGTTTGTGAGAAATTAAAAATATAGTCTATATAACTTACCTAAGATAGATATTTCAATTTCTGCTGTGTCCTCTCCGACTGAATTCTTCGCAATAATAACATATTTACCACTGTGACTCCTCTTCGCTCTCATAATAAAAAATTTGGTATTGTAATCAATATTATCAATGCGTATTTCTTCATCAGTTTGTAATTCCTGTAAAATGAATGCTTTGAATTTATTAAATGCTAAAAATAAGCATGCGAGTTATAAGTTTTATATTTAACCATGCTTCAAATTCATTGTTAACAAAAAATATTATAAGCTGTGCTATAATCGAACATTTTCTTGATTGTTCATGATTCTAAGCATATAAAGTATAATTAATTTTCATACTAAAAAAACTCGAAATGATCTTATTTTATATAATTTAAGAACCAAATTACACTTCACACAAAAGTATAATAATATTACATTGATATCAGAAATTTCTAACAGGTTGTTGATCCCCCCTTTTTGTGATCATGATCCATTGTCTAAGAAGCACTGCTCAAAGATTTGGGATGAATTTAATTAAAATAAATCCATTTGGATTTACGTTTTAAAGAATTAATGTATCAGATGTATAGTAAATTTTTCTCTTCATAACATATTTAGTAATAAATAAAATTATAGAATATTAGGAAAATGGTAGAGCACAAACAAAGTAAAAGTAAAAAGATGAACACATATTTACATACACTTACTTTTACTTTTATTTGTGCTCTACCATTTTCCTAATATTCTATAATTTTATTTATTATTAAAATTTTTGCTCAATGCACATTTTTCATACATATCTTCAAAACATATGTAAACTTAATTTATATTTTTCGGTGAAGCAAATTTTTTAATATTCTTATCGAAATAATAAACCAGTTGAAGAATTTCAATAGCTTGTACAAGTAATAGTATAGGACATGTTGGTTAGACTTTAGCAGACGTGATACTTTTGATTTTAATATAACCAAGAGGTGTGAGTCTCTTGTGATCTGGTGTACTAAGTGACTTAAAGACAAAACTAAAACATTAAATACCAAATGAATTAATTCAACTTTATCACAAACATTTCCCTATTTGAAAGGTGAGATGTCTTTAGTGAACTAGATTTACCTATTTTAAGTCTACAGTGGAGATGAATATTAAATTGCTATACATGTTCATTATGAGAAATAAAAGAATATCCTGCTTTAGTTGGTTTGCAAATAAAGCTAACAGCTAGTTCATAGAAATGAAACAGCAATATAAACTAGATTCACATGATTTGGATTTATTAGTTTTGTGTATGTGAAGTCCAATTTCTCCACCCTATATTGCTCAATTTTATTTTCAAGCACCACGTTTTACTAAACATTCAGTCTATACACAATCTTTTTTTGTATCAAAGGATCACATATAACTATAATAAGAGGCCCATATATTGTCAAGTATGCATGGCATAAGAAATCCACATTAATTATTTGTTTAGTTTTTCCATTTAGTTTATTATCATGAATATTCAATTTTTTCTAGTAAAAGCTAAGTAGACCATACATAAATAAGTGCGATATTGACATGTACACTTCATAAAATCTTATAAAACATTAATTAGCAAGCAAGGGTCCCAATTATAACTATTTTACTCTCTAGGAAGTATGTGCCTGCCATAACAGCAATTCTCTTGCTATTCACATTTGATAATGGATTTAGAACTAGATTGCTTGATAAATATAAAATTCATATAAATGCTTACAGTACCTGCCCCTGTTGCGATTGTGTTTATTAGTATGATAAAATATATGCAAATATAAATAGTATTTGTGGTATATGATTTAAGGTCCAAGCAAATCTGTGTGTTTGAGATCTATCCTTACCTTGTCCTTGAATAACCAGGTGACCACTGGAGGAGGCTCTCCAATGATGTTGATATCCAAAGTCGCTGTTAGACCAACTTTAATTATCAGGTTTTGTAAGTTTGTGCGATCAATTCGTGGTTTCACTAGAAAAATAATGTTTTTGTTAATACTTGAAGAAAATAATATAAAGATCTAGGTAAAAATTGCAAAATTAATATTTTAAGAAAATCAAACAATATAAAAATTGATTAAATCAGTGTGACAAAAATACTTCAAATTTATCAAATAAAATCAGAATCAGTCAAATAATTTTAACTAGATTAAGATTGCCAGAACTTAAATTTAGAGAACATTGTCACAATTCTAGAATATGATTTGATAAATAATTTAATAAACTAATCGCTGAACTTTGACTAACACCAACATTTACCTAACTTTACAAAACTTAAACAACTCTTCCCAATCCATAATTATTAATTGTCCTTTCAACACAGATTAGAGCTTCTCTAACAGTTATTTAAATACTAAAAATAGTTGCATCAGCATCCGGTTTAGGCGTATATTTGGTCATTAGGACAAGTCATGTAGATCATCTTCCATTGTCAATGTAACAAAAAATATGTGAGATGGATAGAAAGTGAATTCAGTTCTACTAATTTATTGGCTGCTAGAAAAAGCCCAAGTTGACCACTATAAATTACTTACTTTATCATTAATTTACTTAACTTAAATTAACATTATTTTTATTTGTTTAGCAATCTTAAGCACCGATAACAAATTATGGTACTAGTGCTAACAAATACAAAATTGTTTTAAAGTACGGATGTGTGAATCTTCAAAACTTCAACTTGGCTTCATAATTAATATTAGCTTCAACTTCATTTTTAAAAAAATTCTGGCTTCGACAATTACAAAGCTTCGCCAATAAAATACTGCGAGCTAAAATACTCCATTTATGTTCAAGTGTTTCCAATCTGAGCTGTTATGTATATTACAAAATAATATACATATGAAAAAATCTAAAGTAATTGAATTGATTTATCAGATTAAAACATAAAATTTAAAAAAATTCTAAAATAAAATTTATTACAAGTCATATAAATAACAAAATATAATATTTTTTCAAGAAAAAAAACTAGCATAGAGTATTAGAGCTTTGATTCGGCTTTTAAAAAGTTGTAATCGCACACAGATAGTTGAAAAACAACCAAATGTGAAAAATTATCTAATGGTATTGAACTAATGTTTCTGAAATGATGGCTAGTAAGTTTCAGCAACAGGATTACATTTCTTTTGAACGAAACCAATATTAATTTTTAAAGTTGGTGGGCAATAATTTATCATTCAGGAGTTATTTTAAATACTTTGTTTTATAGTTACAAACCAGGCTATTGGAAACTTATCTCATATTATTTGGCACTTGATTAGAATTTTTAAACACTATATTTGAAATACATATATAAATGGTATTAAATATCTATCAAATGATAATATAAATATATTATAAGACAATTTGTGCATAAATATGTATAAATATATAATTCCAATGTTTCAAAATGTTTGTGTCCAACCTCTAAACTCTATTTTCTCTTTTATAATGGACACATAAGGCAAAGTTTTATACAATTTTGTCAAAAAAGTATAACTTCAGATACTCTGAAAGTTTATCTCTAGATATCATTGTCAATATTTTTCACAAGTTGGATTATTGGTGATATCAATTCTGGTTTGATTATCTTACTTATAACACAGGTCAATACTATGGAAAGTGTTTTGTCTTGTTCTTGAATCTGATTTCCCCTCCTTTTTTATTTTTCCATCCCCCTCAAATCACATGTTGAAAACAACTGATTGTGTGTGGAAATCAGTAAATTACCAGCAAGTAGGCCCGGATTGATGTAGGAGTATATATTGTAATTTATAGTGAACTACCATATACATTATTAAAAGCACCATTATTACAACACTTTACTGGATACAGCTTGAAAAGTAGACAATTATATAATATGAAGCTAGCAATAACAGTCAAGAAAGCAATGATACAGTATATACATCCATAAATGCCTCAAAGAAGAAAGTAGTACAGTAATATTACTATCCAAAAATCTGGTTGTTGGTTTAGATAGAAATAATATGAGTGATCATAAAACAAGATTAGGGGTAGCCGCTGCAGCAAAGAGTTTGGACCAAACCTGTAAACTGTGAATAACAATTGCATCTCTATTCAAAGAGTTTGGAGTGAGGCCTATAAAATATTAATAACAGTTGTTTATCTATTCAAAGAACTTGTTGCAGCATACCTAAAGTATTAACTTAGGACATAAATATAAGCTGGAATTTATAGATTACATCCTTCTCAAATGGGTTGAAAAAATTGTCTAGGGTCTCACAAGGAAAGGCATCATTGCTTATCTTCCAGTGATAGTGACTGATGAAAGAGATGATCAAGTCCCAGGTGTTCCAAAGATTTCTACATACTCTGGAGAATCCCGAGCTAAGTCCTTCGAAAAACCTTTTCAGAAATTGAATATTGTATAATGTTGACCACATTTGTTTGTACTATATCAAGCGACTCTTGACAAACACAGGACGCTTTCCTCCTCTTAGAGTAAAAAACTATCCAAAATTGTATTTAATTGTCATGCCATTACCATATTCTAGAAATTGCTTTGAGGGAGATTTGATAGTATTAACTTCTTGTACATATATTCACGTTTGTAAACACTTTCATGCTTCTTGTGCTTCAATTGGTGAGAATACATTTTCAAAGAATTAGAAGACAGCTAAAATGTTATAACATTGTCTGGATTCAATGATAACATAATTTATAATTAAGGTGTGTATAGATCGACCTATTAAAGAAACAGTTTCATCCCAATGGTGAAATAAATGAATTCAAATGCAATGCAATTTATTTTGTTTCTATTTTATCAGCTGGCCCTGCCACAGTCCGATTAATATGAGTTTCTAGAGTTAACATCCACCTTCATTAGCGTTAACCCATTGGGAGGGTTATCCTTTAAATCTCCGAGTGCAATACGCCATGCAAGTTGTAGAGCATAACTCATTTATTTTCTCTTATGTAAATGTTTAGAGAACCACTATTTATGAAATCTTTAAATAAATAAGGATTTCGAGAACTTAGTTCTAGGTGTGCACTTTATATGAAAGCAAGGTTCATAACAATCCAGACCACTGACAGCCCTGCTAATGATTTAATTAAATTAGTATGCCTTCAAATATCGGTAAAGGTGAGTCTATCACTGTCGAAAAAATATATAATAAATGGCTTAGAAACCTTTGTGTTTTATCAGATGAACTTTAAGATATGTCATTTTTAAAATAAAAATGTGTCTGTGCCATCATAAAGATATATGGTGAACTCTTTTGAGATAAAAAAGAGGGTCTGAAATTCTTAAAAAAGAGCAATATAACTTAGTTGGGAATTTGTGCGTAAAAGACTTTTATACACCCAATACAATGAACTTCTTTCTCCAGCTCAAAATCCCAACCACCTTTCTGAATTATGAGCCAGGCTTATGGAAACAAAGAAGATTTTAAGTATTAGTTAAGGATCACAAAATTAAACATGGCATAACAAAGTTGAGTGACAATCATGACAATATGAATACAAGTGGTAATACTTGCTACAAGTAGTTCAAAAGCACCACTGTCCCTTCTCTTATTTCAATAAAATAACTTTTCAAGAAAAAAATCAGTTTTTATCACATTTCACTAAATACTGTTAAATGATGTTCAGTGTTAATGTCATTTGTATTTTTTTTTTTTTAAGATTTGATTTTGAAATATATATATTTTTTTTTCAGTATAGAGTAAAACTCATCCTGATCCTCATCTAGATATTCATCGATTTTCTCGAAATTTGAATTAAGTTATTAAAAATAATTGGGTGATTGAGAACAAATGTATAGAGAAAAAGCATTTTCATACAAGGCTTTTTGGACCAACATAAGTAGAGGGAGCAAAGAAAATATTGTTTTAAAGTTTTATAGGAAAATCAATAATTAAAATACACGTAAAAAGCTTTCCCAAAATTATGTGACTTCTCACATTTTGGTATTTTGAATAAATTTTAATAATTTTCTTATATTGGAAACAGAGTTGTATATTAGAGATGTAATCTCACTACACTTAACTCTAACTCTACTTATTTTAATTCAAATTTGTTCAATGTACTTACAAAACCTGGCTTTGGCTAGGTGTGGGTTGGTTGCCTCGCTAGGGTCTCCCGGGCCAGCTTTATTTACAGCCCGCACTCGGAAATTATAAGTGTTGCCTTCCTCCAGTTTGGGGACTGTGCCTTGGCAAGTGTTACCTGTCACTTCAGCACACTTGGTGAAACCACCACCATATTTGTCTTGGAGCTCAATCACATATCCTAAAACAATCAACAAATTGCACCAAATATGTTTATAGTCTTGGTTTGGAACATCTCAAATTCAATCCAAGATATAAATTTACCTAAACTACCAATTACTTTTATAGAAGTTGGACCTAATATTTAGTAAGACTTTTGGAGTTAAGTTTTTCTGTTTAAAATATTTTTTATTAGTTTCTAATTCTTGTACTATGATAACCTCTAGCTTAATTACAGTTTTTTTTTAAATTAACATATAAAAGTCTTGACATCTTAAATATTTATTTTTTTACTAATGTTTGTATTTGAAATTACATAGTGCTTAATGTTAATTTGATAAAATATAATTTTTGAATTTATAATTTAAGGAAAGGATCTTTACTTTTAGTTTTTAGCCTTCATTTCATTTACAAGTTAGAATTACATAAATCACTTTTAGTTGGATTTTTTTGTAACTGTGTCTTACTACCCATTAGGGTTATACTTCATGCTATTGTGTTAGGGATTGGGAAAGTTGAATTTTTAAGAAGTGTACTCACATTTGCGTGGAGGGGGAGCTGAAAAAACTTGTGAAATACAGCCCTCAACACCCCAACAAAGATTTGAATCCCAATCTCATCATCAGTGATTCAGTCTATTGAAAAAGTGACGCCTTATATCACTAAACTACCACAGAGGGACAATTTTAGTTAAAGTAATAAGCATCAATAACCTGATCATTTATGCATAGCTAAATTTATATTAATTGTTGCAAATATATAACAAATATATATATATATATATATATACATATATTTAACAAACTATGCTTTCAATTTACCAGTAATTGGTGCCCCTCCATCACGAATGGGAGGTTCCCATTTCAGTTTAACAGAGTTCTCATTCCAGTCCACAATTTCTGGGAGTCCAGGCGCTGCTGGTGTGTCTGAAATAATTAATTAATATTTTAAATTTATATTAAGTGGGTGAGTAAATCCAATTTGTAATTTGCAATACATGGTTTGTTCAAATCAGTGGTTTGACGTGAAGTGTAGCTAGAGTACATAGATTTTAAAGCCATACCTTGAAGGCACCAGTTCTTATTAAAAGTATTAATTTATAAGTGTGAAAAGAATCATTTGATAAGAATAGTTTGTTGGCTATTTATTTAATGATTAGGCCTACGTACATGGTGTCTACTCAAATTGACCAATGAAATCCCCTATCTTTTCCCTGATTTCCCCTGATTATTTCCTAAAACTTCCGACTAAAAAGTATGTCACATCCTTCTAACTCGCCTCCCCTCACCCCTTGTTTTTCTATTAATATTTTGTTATGAATAATAATAAGTATAAAAATTTTACTAAATATGTTTTTTTTTTAATTTATACTAACATTGTTTACTGTGAATTAAAAATATATTTAACAGCTAAAAAGAAAAAAAATGACGGTTTGAATCACATTATAATATACTGATTTATTGATTATTATATTTCATATTTTTAGTAAAACCACATTTTCCCGGATTTTCATTGTAATTTACCAAATTCCCAACTTATTCCCGTTTTTCCCCGATCACCTCAAATTCCGGCTGATTCCAGTTTTCCATGATTTTCCCGGATGTAAAGGTTTCAAGAATGGTTTAAATTGATATTAAATATAACAATATTGTATATTTATAAAATATAGCTACAAAGGCAAAAAATGTAGAACTGTGGCAGTTCTAAGTCGAAGTTGATGACTGAAGAGTATAAACTAGTTACTGCTGATATATCAAAACAAATAGACAAGTAATGATAAAAAACATGCAATAGCAACAGTAGCTCTAAGTGGGGTAGAAATCCAGCTAATGAGACCTAGGAGCTGTAGGAGAGTATGAGTGACTATGTTAAAATGGTATAAAACAATGTTGAATTGAATAATGTAAGTGAGTTAGTTTCACCAACTTTGTCACTTAAGAGTTACATTAATTTAACATAATAGGTCTGGCATAATCTGATGTGCTTAGAATAAAACGTGCCCTTAATGTTAGTCACATCAGATTATGTGACTAACATAAGAGGCACGTTTTATTCTAAACTTATTGTAATTGTTTGGTTAATTTTTAGAGTGATATTAAATCTAAGCTTGTGTATGACCATTTAATATAAATGAGATGCCAAGATTACCATATGGGTTCTTTGCTAAAATAGCTGTGTCTGTTCCAAGAGGTTCTGATTCTCCTTCTTCATTGACAGCCTTCACTCTGAAGTGATATTTCTTGTTAGGTTCCAGACCAGTAATCTCGTGTTCGGTCTTCTCTGGATCTACAAAACCAGCAGGAACCCATCGTCCAGTTGTAGGATCCATTTTTTCCAGAACGTATCCAGTGAGAGGTAAACCACCATCATCTTTGGGCTTTTTCCACTTAAGTTTGCAGCCTTCTTTGTGTACATTCATTACTTCCAGAGGGCCTTCAGGCTTATCAGGTTTATCTGGAAAAATTTGTATTTATATGTATGCACATTATATCAGTGGGGAATGTGTAATCAAAATATATTACCACAAATGTATAATTATAACATTTGAAACTAGAGTTATGTTAAAATGTATTTTTGTTAATATGCATGTACAAACCCATAGTTCGTATAAATTATGATTTAGTAAATTGTCAATCCCACCTCGTGGGCCTAGCGTGACAGGATGGGTTTGTGGGATGGATAGGTAGAGCTAAATAATTGTAGGTTTATTAAATCTGGTTTATTGAAATAAATTAATTAAACTAATAATTTATAATGTGATCTAGGATTTAGAACCAAAAGATAAGAGTTTGAAAAAGGTACTCGTTATGTCAATGTCCCTACTCAGCAGTGCTTATCTTGACTTATCTTAGACGCTATAATATCAATAGCTGGTATCAAATACTAGAATGTTCAGCAATGTTCTGTTATTAATGAACTCAGACTTATAGGATGAGTTAGGGTATCCTCCTCGGTGCAGAACAGTCATTCAAATAGTGGGATATTCTCCCCACAAGTTGGTTAGACTTGGTAACTGAGTATGTAGAGCACTTTGGACTAGCCCCTATAAAAACTGTGGTATGTCTGACCGGACCCTCTCTCCTTTTTCCTAAGGTCCAAAAACCTCACTGTTATATACAAAAAAAGATAAGGTACTAAGATACTAGTTTTAAAACTGCTTTATGTCATGCTACTTGGCAAAACAACTGATGTTTTAAAACACGACCTAGTCTGAATACTTGACTACTGAGTCAGGAGAGTTGAAAGTGTGAGTTCACTATGCTTATGTCATACTCGCCATGCTCTAGATTGACTTTGACTGCGAGCTATGACAAAATGCAGCAATTCAATATAAAGCAAATGTTAACAGCTATTATGTGTATCTGTCTTTGGCCTTTTTTTAAATACTACAGGCCTAAATGTTGAATTACAGCGAAATTGTAACACGATAGTAGTAGCAACAAAAATATACCATTATATAAACTTTTTTTATAAAACCTAATTCGATATGTATTAATTCAATCTACATCTTGTTATAAAATAGCATACAAATGAAAGACAAAATTTATAAATAGATTATGATTAAAATACTTTAAAGGACAAATCAATACATTAAATAAACAATCTAACTTACCTAGAATATTAATTTCTACAGTTGCTTCATCTTTCCCTGAATCATTTTCAGCCTTGATAGTGTAAACACCGGTATTTTTTCTAGTTGTTTCAGAGAGTGTGACTTTTGTGTTGTAGTCTTCATTCTCAATTTTGACATTTGCTCCAGTTTCCAATGGCTTGTTGGCAAAGTGCCAAGTAACAGTTGGAGGAGGTTCCCCCTTGATATCAACATCCAACTTAACAAACTGACCAGCTCGGACAGTTACCTTTTGCAGTTTTTCCCGATTAATGATGGGCTTTACTGAAAACAGAAAATGACAATCATGTGCCAAACGGAAATAAAATAAATAAAAAAATTCACATTTCAATTGAAGTTTGCATATTTTATTAAAAAACTGATTAATTTTTAATTTATGTTTTAAATGATTGTAATGATGGTGCCTTTTGAGGATGGAGTTTCAAATGTTGTTGATAATATCATGTGTCTATACATGCTGTCAAATGCTAGAGCTACAGTTTAAAATATTTTGTCTTATAGAGAAGTTATATAGGCACCGTGTTTAGACATTGATAGCGCTAATAAGAATGCATGGATCTCTGATGTACATAAATGATTAAGCTTTGAAATGTTACAACTGATAGTATTTAGCAATACTATCAAAACTATAAATCAACTAGCCATTTTGTCAAACATACAAGGCACAACAATCAAGTACATAATCACCATGGTGACTGGAATTTGTCCTGTAGGTGCTACAAAGGTTAATTTGTATGGTGTTTAATTTAATATAGTAAATATTTTTAATTGATAGGTTTTATATAGTTTTTGCATTTACTCAGCTTTTAAAAATAGTCAGGGTCCATATAGCTATAAATAATAATAGCTTTACTTAAATTTTTCTGTTGACTACTTGAACCAACTTTTTATTCTTCCTCCCATAATACATCAGAAAAATTGTGTAATTTCATATCTTTCTTAGTGTTTTATATGGATCAGTACAAATCTTATTTACTACTCTGGTACCTTTTAAATAATTTGTTGTATCGAAAGTATTAGTATAGCAAAACCAAAGTTTAATTATCTGTGGAAGATTAATAACCAACACTTAACTTCCTGTTTTAACAATGCCAGCACTTTTGTGTTTCAAGTTTATACCGCTACCAGCATAATAGGTATGTTTCAATGCAAGGTACCTATAGGCAACGTGTTTGGACGTTGATGTCACTAATGAAGCGCATGAGCGACAATTTTGAAACTCTTAGTTGATAGTAAGTGTACACTATCGCAACAGACATGAACAAAATAGAAATAAAATAAAGTTTTCAAAATGTTAATACTAGGTTTTATTCTTATCAATCCTTTAGTAAGGAATTAGGCTTATTTAAAGCAAGTCATATAACTGAATTAACTGAAATTCAAGATGGAAGTTTAACTTATGTAGAAACAAAAGTTGTAAGGCAGGTGTGTTTTGGTTTTACACCTATTGATGTTAGACATGTCTAATCTTTGTTTAACACTAAATAAACACTAGATAATTATATTTTCTGTGTTAGCCAATACTAAATCCATTATATTTAATTTATAATTTTATAATTACAAGTTAATCCATCCAAATTAGTTTATAGCTTAATCTTCAAATGCCCAACAAAATCTAGATTAGGTTAGGAATTGCTACATTTTAGGATTCTATTTTTATATTACAGTGCCACCAATGAATAATATACCTATCATATTGTAACAAGATTAGTGCTAGACTGTGCTGACCGCTACAACTACAACTTTTATTGTCCTACCTCTTCTCTCCCTCCATCCTTGTGTAAAAGGTAACTGGACAAACCTGACTGTCCAGGATTTTATAGTGGGGCAGGTGGGGTGCTTTCTTGGAAAAGAAGTTGTGCGTTTAGTAGAGTCTGGGTTCACTTTATTTGAACCAAGTAGTGTATTTTGGAAATGGAGATTTCTAGACTCTGACTTTTACCCTATTTATACATGGTCGGTGATAGCCAGAGGGTCCTTAATCCAAGTTGAGGTAAGCCGAGTGAGTGGACCGGCGTATCCAGACTAGCTTGCCCGGGAGTGGGAAGCGTGATCAACAAATGGGCCAGCGTGTCCAGTGTGTAGGCCAGCGTGTCCAGTGTGTGGGCAAGCATGTCCAGTGTGTGTGGGCTAGCATGTCCAGTGTGTGGGATGGCATGTCCAGTGTGTGGGATGGCATATGTCAGCATTCTCAGGAGAGGATCAGTGAATCCAGTGTTTGTATAGCCTGAGTCAGCACGTCAGCACAGTGTGTCATATGCAGGGACAAGTGGTGACTTATGTGGATTACACAGGTGATGTAGACATTGTTGTGTTGAACTATGTTAATAAAGAAAATTTTTGTGACTGCTTTAAATATATGAATAGTTATTTTGTGTTTTGTAGTCATTTGTTTATTTAATTTAATTCTATTTTACTTTTTCTTATTCGATTATTAATTTTACAGAATTAACTACTATACTTATTATTTAATTAATTGGCTTGTTTAGTTGTAGTTAATTTGGTTGTAATTATAGTTAATTCGGTATATATCTTTGTGTGGTGTTTTTAATAATCAAAACCTTGAATATTCTGTGTGCATTTTCAATCTTGTTTTGTCAGCAGCATATACCAAAATCACTTAAAAAACTCTCGGTTCATACAGGGACATGTGAGCGGCTCGCAGACCGTTAGGTCGCACACCGAGTCCCTGTGACCATATTATTATGATTATTTAGTGGTAAAAGCAGTGAAACGATCTTAGTGCATAAAGTAGGACTATGTCATGTAATACAAAGTAGCAAGGCCTTAAGGATGAGAAAGGACGGATGTATTTTACTATTTACCATTTGACCCGTACTAGAAAATGATTTACAAATCAGCAATAACAAAACCTGGGATATACTAGTCATTAATTTGTCAAAAATACAAAGTACAAATATGAGCTTTCAAATCACCATAGTCACATGATGGCTGTATTCAAACATTTTAGTTATGCGCTGTCACCTTGATACGTGCCCTTGAGAGTTGCATTGACAATCACGTGACCAAGTGTAGATCTGTCTAAATAGTCATGAAGGTCACCGATGCACCCCGCACACGCCCTTGAGTTCAAGTATGAAAGTGATATGTTGTTGACATGCTGTCAGTGTGGTTTTTGATAGGCAACTGTTTTACTTTACTCTTTTCGTCTGCTAGAGCTCAGTGAATTTGTTACTCACCATTTTAAATAACACTGTGGTCTGTTGTGTTTGGTGTGTACTAATAATTTCTCACGATCATGTCTTGTGAAATTCAAATATTTACTATCAGATCATTTATTTAAAAATAATAAAGAAAAGGGTTGTTTTCTTACATGTTCTTGAGTCAAGTTTTAATCATTGCCATTAAATAATAAAGTGATTATATTAAGAAGTTAAATAATCATTCTTCGTTTAGCATTTAACTTTGTCAAATTATTAAATTGTTGCTAGGCATGATGAAAACTCTACAGTAAATAAACTTTGCAAAGAGAACAAAACAATTTAAATGCGTCAATTATCAACGTAAGTGCATCAATTTTAGTAACCCATGTAAGATTCATTAGGGCTAATAAATGACGTTTACATAGTTTTTAAGATCATTGCTAGAGAACAACACTACAGACCCAAGGATGTAGTAAGGCCGTTGTCATTCAAATAGTTTATGTTTAGTGCAGTATTCATTGGGAAGTGTGAATTAATCCAGACTGAAACTTAAGGATCCTTGGAATATTCGGATACAGCCTAGGACTCGTCCTTTAGAAACTACGAAGGTTAATGTATGCCGAGTTTAGTTTAGTTTACAAATATAGCCTAAAATTATGGAGTTGGTTGGTTTCTTGAGATAGTAATTGGCTCTTCTAATATTTTAGAAATAGTCAGAATAAATATAGATAATAGCATATCTACTATATATTTTCTGTTGTCTATTTGAACCCACTTATTTCGTTTTTCTTCACTCAATTCCTATTAGGAAAAATTTCAAATATTATGTATTATATCAATGTGAACTTCCCAAATTACTACAACTCTTATTTTATATTGTAAAGATTTTAACTTTATTCGTTATATCAAAATTAACATTTTTATTTAATCAGAGTTTAACCATGTTTCAAACATCATTAAGCTTTTTGCTAGGTGCTAAGTGTCCAATTCATACAAAAGGGATATGTATAGAAACACCTATCTAATGTTGGTAAGTAGAACCACATCGTATGCGCTGGCAGCGTTAGTGCCACAAACTAGAAGATTCAAATTTGGACATAACACTAGGAACACAACACATTTTCTGTCACAGAATGTTAATTATTCAATTTTTATATAAAATCCAATCAAATGTAGTTAAATCCATATTTTTTTTAAATAAACCACTTATAAATTGTAAAGTCTAGAAAATCAAGCTAAACTTCAAAACAGTAATTGTGAGTTTTAATATACTTAACATTTCCTTTTCTATGGACTTCATGTCCAAACATGCACATTCCTCTGTGACGTCCTTGCAAGATGCCCCAAACTAGTTTATGGGAACAGCTAGTCCTATAAGAGTGCCTACCCCAAGTAAATGTGTCAAAAATCACCTTATTTCAGGTATTTAAAGTTTCTACCCCTACTAGCGCAAAATACATCACTGCACAGTGCTTATATTCGCTAATATATTTGGCTTAATTTGTACAGTGGAAACTGTAATTCTTGTACAAACAACACTATGACTTTTTAGACGAAGAACTGAAAAAGCAAACAGAAATAGCAAGCTTTGTGCAAGCCACAATTGATAATGTGTTGGAAAAATAAATATGAGTAGTAATCATAATTTCTGTTCAAACTAAAATACGGGATTAAATGTAGTTTTTTTAAAAAAAAAACATTATTATTAAATATATAATATTATTAAAAATTACCAAAGACAACTTTTAGAATATTAAATAAATAATTTTATACAAAAAAAATCATTTTAATTTTTGATGTTTATATAAAAATATACTTCGTAGAGTAGGCTACATGTCAACAAAATAACCTAAAACTACACTTTTTGTCAACCAATATAACCTAAGTCATGGTGACCTGGTGGTCTAGGGTAAGGTGTCAGACTTCTATGCTGGGGGTCCGGGGTTCAATCCCCGGTCCCGGCACAGATTTATCTGAATTCCAACCCTTCCTTCACCTCTGACAAGACGTGTATTAATCACAACTTGTGAATGTGAGGAATGCCAGGCCTCCACCGTGGTTCGGATTCCACGTTAAACTGTAGGTCCTCCATTTCATCTCGCAATCACCCTACCATTGTACATTAGCGTAAGTGCGTATAACCCGAACGGGTAGTAAGACGGCGGTGCTAATAATAATAATAATATAAAATAATAATAACCTAAGTCATAATAAATTTCCTTAAACCATTAACTTGACATTTCTAGGATAGTCAACATACAAGCAATAGCTTTTTATATTGGCTTTAATTAAGCTTACTGATACCATATATGTTTAAATTTAACAATACTCACAGAATCTGGCCTTAGCAATATGTTGTTTGGTGGGCTCGCTTGGCTCTGAGGGTCCTGCTTTATTTACGGCTCTAACTCTGAATTGGTACTGGTTGCCTTCCTTCAATCCAGGAACACGTGCTTCACCGGATGGATTCTGAAATAAAGTCAAGAAAGTGTGAACCTTTTTAACCATCTAAAGTACATTGTATTCCTAGACATTATTTATTATTCGACATATTTACAACCATATCTTGGATGTGAGTAAGACAGAAGGTGGCATACCCCTAGACAATCAGGGGGGGTAAAGAGGATATAATGTTGATAATGGGTAGTGCGGATGAAATACGAGCAATCGATTTTTACTGTTTAAGAAAAAATATATTAATATTAAATGTGTTAAAAATGTATTACTTAGAATAAGTTTACCGTATTTACTATTTAAAGTAGAAGACCTACCATATAGCTTGCAAGCTAGCAGTAGTACAATCAGAGGCAGATCATAAGTTGCTCTTTCGTGCAACTGTACTAGTGCACTGTTCCAATCTTTCAGTTTCAAACTTTCCGTCAATAGCTAGCCACTGCACACACATTTTCTACCAACATTATTGTATGTGTGGAGGGTCAAATGTATATTAAATGATAGGGAAAAATTTACTAGAACAGTTCTTCAGGTTGCTACTGAGTGGCCCACTAATCGAACTATAGACGAATAATATATCTTGAATAAGGCATCGAACCTTGGCATGGATTTATATAGGTTCGGTGACCTGGTGGTCTAGGGGTAAGGTTTCAGACTTCTGTGCTGAGGGTCCGGGATTCAATTCTCGGTCACGGCACAAATTTATCTGATTGCCAAACCCTTCCTTCACCTCTGACAAGATTTGTATTAATCACAACTTGTGAATGTGAGGAATGCCAGGCCTCTACCGTGGTTCGGATTCCACGTTAAACTGTAGGTCCTCCATTTCATCTCACAATCACCCTACCATTGCACATTAGCGTAAGTGCGTATAACCCGAACGGGTAGTAAGACGAGGTGCTAATAATAATAATATATAGGTTCATTAAAATTCTGTGGACTTAAAATAAGTCAAAATCAAACTAACATATTAATATTTATACATTAAAACACAGCACTAATTGACCTATCCTAGTTACACTTTTGTCAATAATGTATCGTCATTTTCTATTTCTTTACCTGAGTATAAGATACTTTATAGATTACTTTTTAATTATAAACAGAAAGAAAAATTTGAATAAAGTATGGATATACATTTCGGAAAAGCTATGAAACGTCTGAGTAACAAAACATCAACTAATGAAGTCTCTAGAATCCATCATGCGTGCTTAAATTTTAATTAAAATAAATGTTAATTTCATGTTTATTTAACATTCATTAAAAATTTAGACAGCTATTTCATATCTCCAAAATGATTATATTTATATTAGAATTTTTTCTACTTTTGTGTGTTGTTTTCATTTCATTTTGGATATTAACTAAAACTACCTGATCCAGTTAAAGTATGTCACATGTCATATATTGTGTGAACTTTTCAATGGTTTTATAAAAATGATGACAATGACAAAAATTGTTTTGATGACAAATTATCGACCATGTGAAGTGGCACTTTCATAGCCATAATAATTGTAATGTATGTTTAAAGCTATTCTTCTAGTCTTTGATCAAAAATATTTATAACAATCAATACTGGGACAGCAGAATGATTTATAATTTATAATTTAAAAAAATAAAATTCAATTTCAAAATATAATGGCCAATACTATGTATACTCAAGCCTTGGACCATCGACAAATCAAAGAGGAATTTAAGGAAAGAAATCATGACAATTCTAAAGGACATGTGGAGGAGGCAAATGGAAACCTCTGACGAAGATTGCAGCTCTATTTAGGAAATTGGGGAATACATTTAAGTGACTTTATTTTCAAACAATAAAATTGTATGGATTTACCTGAGATTTACAATGATAGCAGCTTTTAATAATCATTTCGTTTTCATAGTTTAATTTTGAAAATCGTTATATTTCTCTGCCACATCCTCTATTATATAGTCTATTTACCATGGCAACAAAATATTAAGATGTCCAAAAAATATTTATATACAAAATTAATCGGAAATAATAACATTTATTTTAAGTAATTTAATCAATAAATTAGGACATATTTTTAGGTAATTCAACCAATTTTGTTACTTTAACAGTTAGAGTGTTCAAGGAGTGTTCAAGCTTATTGTAGAACAGCCATGATTTATGAATAAACCTGTTTTTTTTTTTAAATGCTATTTTTATCACTTATATGCAAAACCTTTTTAATTTCTTTGAGATGTAATTATTATTTCTTTCAAAATGAAATTAAAAGTAACATTGTATTTTTTAAATACAAATATTATAAAAAGTTTTTAAGATACATCTTAGGCACACAGATTTATATAAAGGACTAAGTTCCACATATAATTAATATTTTTCCTAAAAATTAGGAAAAGGTCAAAATTGTTTATATTTTATTTTCCATTATGTAAGCCCATTATAAGATACTACATGTGGGCACTAAATTTTTGTGGATTTAGTAATTTATTTAATGTGTTTAGTTGAGTAGCCATTAAAACCTTTGGAAATTTTAGTCATTTTTAGGTTACTGTAAATGTTCAACAATTATTAAATTTTAGAATATACCGGTAAATACTAACATTAACAATGAGAGCTGGCAAAAGTTATAAATGTAAACATCTTGTAAGATATTTTATACTTTAACCAAGTGATAATGTCAATGTTATGATTTACTGGTAAATTTCAAGCTTGACTAGTCCTCGAGCTTTTACATTAACATTTACACATTTTATTTTATCACCGTATTTTACTATCTGTTCAGGTTAGACGCATATATGATAATTAGTCTAAAGGTGTAGGGATGATGAAGGAAGCATTTTAGAGATAATATATCCAATTTGCATGTAAGAAGAGAGAAAAACTATCTAGACCTTAGACCTTTCGGCCACTGAAATGGGTTAGAGTATAAATCAAAACCAATAATTACTGTAATTGTTTAAAATTCAAGTGTGATCATCTACAAGATCCCTTTGGGATTTTAAAATAATTTAATTAATGATTATTTGTGGTGGAAGTTAATTTATGTGGTAATACTGACTAAAATTACAAATTAGAATCACAATTTACATAACTTGATGACCATTGTATGAAACCTTTTAAAAACCACACTTCGAGCACAATCCCTAAGCCATTTCTATAGGTAGATTGAAACTCATTTTAGATTGTGTAATGCATTCAAAATGCAGTTTACAGTTATTATTTAATATATAAGATATAGGATAATATATTAACACATCATCCTGAAGAGTCAATTTATTGCCAAACTTATATTTATGAATTAATGGAACGTAAAAAGTAAAGTTATAATCGCAATGACTATAAGCTTACGCCTATAGATTTACTAATATTGAAAAGTTAGGTTAACATTCAAGTTGAAGCACTATTCAAAATACTTGAAATATATTTTTTTAAGTAAATTGTATGTTAAACTAACATTTGTAGTAAGTATCTCATCCCATGAACTTGCAAACTTTTCTTTTTTCTCTATAATGTAGCCAGTAATTGGTGCTCCTCCATTTGATTTGGGTGCTTCCCATTTCAGATCCACACGGTCAACATCCCAGTCAACAATATCTGGAACGCCAGGTTTGCCAGGAATATCTGAATATGAAGAAAGAATAGACATTAAACAAACAATTTATACACACTTTTTACTAAACTTCATACAACTTGTTTATTAGTTCCTGGGACTTCCTGGTTAAAGTAAATTATTAAACTAATTTATATTTCTTGCTGTCTTTTCATTTGATGTACAGGAAGTGATAGCTCATGAACAAGAAGAGGAATTTTGTTGTTAAGTCAATAACATACCAAAATCCGAAAGTCTAAATCTAGATAACCAACTCACCAAATGGATTCTTGGCAACGGTTAATCTATCAGTTTCTAAAGGTTCACTGTCTCCCTCTTCATTGACTGCTTTCACTCGGAATTGGTATTCATGGCCCTCTTGAAGGCCTTTTACATCCATCTCAGGTTCCAAGGTCTTCCCAATAGGCACCCACCGCCCTGTGGCTTTGTCCAGTTTCTCCACAACATATCCAGTAATGGGTTTGCCACCATCATCCTCAGGTTTATCCCATTTTAACTTGCAGCCGTTCTTTGTCACATCCGATACCTTTAATGGACCCTTCGGCTTACCAGGAGCAGCTACAAGAATACAATGATTGAAATACATTAATAGAATACATTTAGCATACACTAATAGAATTAACTCGAGATACTAATAACATGTTATTTTTAGCACTGGTTCTTACAACCTTTTCAGGTTATACGCTCATTATGTTTTACCATCTTTGATAAAATCCCATAATGAAACTAAAAACAAAGATTTAAAACTAACTTTCTCCCTAAAGCTATATAACATATGTGAAAAATAATATAATTATTTGCATACGTATAACCTGAATAGTTAGTAAGATTCGATGCTAGAAAAAAAAATTGATTAGATGAAAACTGTATCAACAGTTTTTAGTTTTATAAAATTAAACTAAAATTGCATTCATAATATGCTTGGAAAACCAAAGTTGTTAAAATATATATGTTTAAAGTGTAATAATTATTTTTGTACAAAATGTCAATGTAAACGAAAGAATGTATAGGCTTTGTCTAGAAGTTTAAATAGTTTTAACACTAAGGATATTAATTATATTTTGTGTTTTATGCATACATAATATATATACTAATAGAGTCATAATAAAACAGGCATTATAACTACCTGTTTAAAAGAGCGTCAAGTGAGTAATGCACAAAATCCAATACACTGAATTGATACATGATAACATTATATAATCTTTTGTTGGCCAATATTGCCAAATAGTATTTAAAAAGGTTAATATACCTAGCCATATAATATGTTATTTTTATTTATTTATTTAGCACAGCGTCTTACTACTCGTTCGGGTTTTACGCTTAAGTACTAATCACGCTAATGGATTTGGAATTGGGAAGGTTGAATAGAGAAAGTGAACCCGCATTTGCGTGGAGGGAGAGTGGAAAAACATTTAGGAAAAATCACCCCCAGTTCACCCGACTGAGATTTGAACCTAGATCTCCCCGTCCTCGGCAGTCGGGCTCGACACGACTAGCGCGTTAGCCAACTATGCCACCGAGGCGGGTAATATGTTATTTAATATGCATCGATAAAAATGAGGTGGCCCAATGGCTAAATAATTTTATAGTAAAGAAAATTGATAGCACTAAAGAAAAAGGAAAAATAAACTACTGAGAGTAAATTTGATGAATAATAATAATAATAATACTTAGCACTGCGTCTTACTACCCGTTCGGGTTATACGCCTAAGTACTAATTACGCTAATGGATTTGGAATGGGGAAGGTTAAATTTAGAGGAAGTGAACCCGCATTTGCGTGGAAGGAGAGTGGAAAACCATTTAGGAAAAACCACCCCCAGTTCACCCGACCGAGATTCGAACCTCGATCTCCCCGTCCTCGCGGTAGAGCTCAACACGACTGGCGCGTTAGCCAACTACGCCACAGAGGCGGGTTAAATTTGATGAAGAAAGCCCACCTAGGGAAAGAGAAAAAATGTGGGGAAAATCCAATGCACAAAGGTGACATCTTCCTTTCTTCTGACTTCTATAGTAGAAGTAGTCATACACACATATTAACACAAATAGAATAATATTTCGGCACTCTTGACTTTATCAAACACAAAGAAGAAAGTACAAAAAACACAAGCACTGGATAACACCATTTGAATCTAAAGAAAAACTGTTAGAAACACATTGTGCCAACTGTTTTTGGGAGTAAATATAAATTTCTTGGCTAAGGTTAGTATTTAAAGAGACCTATTTGAAAAATAATAGTAATAAATAAGAAAATACATAATAATAATAATATATAATAATAAAATAATAATAATATAATAATAATAATAATAATAATAATAATAAATAATAATATAATAATAAAATAATAATAATAATAATAATAATAATAATAATAATAGTAATTTGAAAGAAGATAATCTAATAGAAAGAAAGAAACTATCTTCTGTTGAGGCCTGGTCGTAATCTTGAATTGGTAATCCATTTGTGGGCTAGTTCCCACTGTCTAAGTTGAGAACTGTTGGTCTGTTTGGGAAATGCTCTTAATATTTTGATGGTGTAGCAGGTTTTGAAAGTTCTGGTTGTGGGTACCAGCATGAATGGATACAGGCTTGTCCGGATCTTTGTGGTTTGTGTCAAAACGATTATTTTTCATTCGCTGTCTGAGAGAACCTATAGTAAGGCCTATATACTCTGCATCACATGATTTGCACTGTAGTTGATATATCAAGTTATTTGTTTTGCAATTGTAATAACAAGGGATTTTGTATTTCAATTTGGTAACTTTGCTGTTGAAGGATGTAGCTGGTAGGTGGATTCCACATGTGGTGCAACGAGTGTTACATCAGGGGTATGAACCTTTGGTAGTTGGTTCTTCTTCTCGGACTCTCTTGGAGTCAGGAAGTTTGGGATGGACTAGAATATTGTGGAGATTGGGTGGCCATTTGAAAGTAACTCTTGGGGGTGAACTAAGAAGGTTTTGGGTCTGGGTGAAACTGGTTAGGAATTTGTAACCACTTTTAAGCATGGTGTTGATATGTTGTATACCAGGATGGTATTGTGTTGTGAGAGGGATGTCCTCAACTATTTTTGGAGGGTCATAGTCATCCCTGGAGAATGCTCTGTAGATTTGGTTGTCTATCAAAGGATTGGGGTAACCTCTGCTTTGGAAAGCTGTGGAGAGTTGTTCTACAATATTCAGTTAAATCATCGGGTTCTGAACATATCTGTTTGACTCGGGTGACAAGAATGGATGGTAGAGACCTTTTTGTGTATGAAGGATGGCTGCTATAGTAGTAGAGGTATTGTTAGTGATTGGTGGGTTTTATATGTACAGTGGTGTGAATTTGGTTGTTTTCAAGGAACAGATTTACATCAAGGAAGGTAAGACTATGATGTGATTTATTGTGGGTGAAGTTTAAGGGGATGCAATTGTTGAGATTATCTAGAAAGATGTCCAAGGATTCTTCAGAGTGAGGCCAGATCATGAAAATGTCGTTGATGTAGCAAAGCCATAGATAGGGTCCGGACAAGCCTGTACCCATTCATGCTGGTACCCACAACCAGGACTTTTAAACCTACTACACCACCAAAATATTAAGAGCATTTCCCAAACAGTGCAACAGTTCTTAACATAGACAGTGGGAACTAGTCCACCAATGGATTACCAAATCAAGATAACCACCAGGCCATAACCGAAGATAGTTTCTTTCTTTCTTTCTATTATATTATCATTTTTCAATTTTTTTTAATATCTTTTTTTTTAAATAGGTATATATAAATACTAACCAGAGCCAAGGAATTTATCTTTACTCCCAAAAACAGTTGGCACAATGTATTTCTAACAGTTTTTCTTTAAATTCAAAATGGAGTAATCCAGTGCTTGTGTTATTTGTACTCTCTTCTTTGTGTTTGATAAAGGCAACAGTGCCAAAATATTATTCTATTTGTGTTAAAATGTGTGACTACTTCTACTATATAAGACAGAAGAAAGGAAGAAAATGTCACCTTTGTGCATTACTATAAAATTAAATACATCGACTAATTTATTTGTGAAAACTTGTTGATATATTCTCTTTTTAATTTTTCAAACCTTTATAGTTTACGATTTATTTTATTTGTTCTTTTATAATTACTAGCGAGAGATTGTGGAATCAATAGCCCAGTAATTTATTTTCAGGTATCATTGTAATTTGAACAGAGACCCCACTGAGGATTAAAGAAACGCAATGGGTATTGAATTAGGTAAGCTGTCGAAATTAAATTTTTCAAATACACAAAAAATAGAATTATTTATAGTTTTATAAAATAAACGATCTATAAAATATAGTTTCGTAATCCAATATTATATTCAGTTGTGTAAAAATAAGAATGCACCCTTTAGCCAAACAATACTTACACAATACCGTGATCTCTACTTCGGCTTCATCTTTCCCATGTTGATTCTCAGCTAAAATCTTATACAGTCCAGTGTGTTTTCGTATGGTCTCTGTGATTGTGAGCTTGGTGTTATAGTCAATATTTATTATCTCAACAGTCCCTTCAGACTTGACCTAAAAAATAAATCAAACATTAAAATCAATATTAATGAAAAAAGTATTTAAGAACCAAAACTTTTGCACATTTTAGATTACTGTCAACAACCTTAAGAATAAATGATTCCATTTTTTATTAATATCTCTTTCTATCTCCTTCTAAAGTCAACAACCCAAGGTTGGTTTGATGTGATTTCTATCCATCCAGAGCTGGCCTGTACTCGGCCTTTTGGTAGGCTAGTGCTGTGTACACCATCTGGTAATTATCCCATTTACTAAGGACATTAAGACAATGTGATGGTTACCTGTTGCTTCCCACACTGAATTTCTATGTGTGAGTGCAAAAGGGTCTTCTAATTTAACCTATAAAGATATTTTCACATACCTTCTAGGGTTATTTTACATGCCGCAATCGGCATGGGACCAACAGCTTAGTTTCCCTCCAAAGGAAATTGTGCTGCTGATTATTATCACTCAAGAAAAATCCATCAACCTCGGCTGGGATTTAACCCATGAACAATAAGGTTGACTATCTTTCAATATGTATATTATTTGAATGTGTTTTGTGTATATAAGTTTATACAAATAATAGTATCATTTGTATTAGATTTGAGATAAAATCTAATTTAAAAGTGTGCAATAAAAAACTATATATTTGAGAAATATTAGTATCCACGGAAAAAGTATGACTCGAAAACAAATATTATCTAGAATTGTTTTATTGGTATTTTGTAATGTTTTTCTAATGTAATTGATGATAAAATGGTTTTAAAAATTCTTATTCAGCCCATTAAAAAACTATTAATACCATCCAAATGAGAAAGGGATACATAATAAACAGAGAGAGATATCAAGCTGATTTAAATTCTTTGATTAATATTTATATTTTCAAATAGTATTATAAATTTAATTAATATAACCCACACAGAAGTGTCTAAGCTCAATTGTTAAATGTACTGTTCAATCTTTAAATTATATCAAATCTCTTCATTAAATTAATATACACATCTCACATTAGTTTTTAAGTATTTTAAAGAAACCTCAAACTTATTTAATATTTTAAAATAATATTATATACATTTTTAAAATATTCTATGTATATGTTACAGGGAAGGTTAAATATTAGAGTTGGTTGACATTACCAAGTAAAGGTTCAGTTCCACTAAAATGAAACTTGAAAATGAATAATAAAGTTAACTTTTACTAAATGTTAACCTACATAACCAAAGATCAGTGAAAATTGATTATCACAAAAAGCAAGACAAATAAAAGCATTCGCCAATCTAAACTTGCTTAAAATATGCTTTGACATAACATAATTTAGCTCAACTAATATAACCTTAACCAAACCTAGCTTAGCCTTAACCTAACCTAAATATGTACTGACAGAATGCTTAGAGTGTATCAATAAACTTTTTTGCAGTATGCTTACCCCTTTTTTTCTTTTTGTTTTAGCATCGAGTCTTACTATCCGTTCAGGTAATATGCTTATGTACTAATTACACTAATGGTTTTAAGGATGATGAAGGCTATATTTAGAAAAATATACCTAAATTTTCGTGGAGGTAGGGTTGAAAACCATTTTGGAAAAACCACCCTCAGTACACCAGACCGAGATTCGATCCTCAAGACTGCCACCATCCGCGAAAGTGGAGCCTTAGACCATGCAGCCACCAAAGCGGGTTTGCCTTTTTTATATTTAACTTTCCCAAATCTGATACAGTGAAGCTTAACAACACTATCTAGGAAGTGTCAACCTTCCCCAGTGAATGTTGATTAGTATTAATACACTTTCAACTTTCACCGAAAAGTTCAGTGAAAGTGTACCTACCCTAGTGGAACTAAACCTTCCCTGTAACATACCTTTATTATAACAATTTTTATATAATTTTTACCTCTTCTCAATTTGATTTGCACAATACTTTTAACCTAAATTCATTTCATTCCGTTTATCAATTTTAAT
Source organism: Timema podura (assembly GCA_033556935.1). Lineage (NCBI taxonomy): Eukaryota > Metazoa > Arthropoda > Insecta > Phasmatodea > Timematidae > Timema > Timema podura. The sequence goes on along the minus strand of JAVRXN010000010.1, from coordinate 58,225,749 downwards.
GTTTCAAACATATTTAAGATAGTCATATTATTTAACTTCAAATATAATTAGAGACCCTATATTATGGTAAGTAAATATTTGAGCTTTTGTCATAAAAAAATGAATTTAGTCATAAAAATTCTCAAATAAAGAAATATTTCATCCTAAAAATGATTTTATAACATCTGGATGGATCACAAAAAAAAAAGCCTTTTTCTAGTACATTATATATTTTTTACGAATATAATATAAAACAAATCATAAATGAAGACCGATACACAATAACAAATATGTATACAATGAAATCACAAAAGAAGAGAGAAACTCCAGGGCTTGCAAAGATAACAAACAACCAGAGATAAGAATGTAAAAAAAAAACATAAATATTAATTCAATATATCTATTTATTTATTTTTTTGTCTGAAAGGGAATAAAAATAACGTCTAATTTTAGGTATTGCATTGAATAATATAGAGTTCATGATTGCTTTTAAACTATCAAAATAAATACATTATAAATATTTTATCATTAGATTTGAAATGGAATACAATAAATTCATGGGATTTAAGCTATATTATTTTCAAGTATACATAGAAGAGAATAAAATTACACTCAAAATACTTTACTTTACTTAACTCCAATGCAATACTATACTTTAATTATTCTTATACTAAATATTTATACTACTTATAGTAAAACTATTTATTCTGTTTAATAAAAGAATGTACTTTACCTACTGTATATACAACATTATTCATATTTTAATTACTATAAACTAACCAAATTAAATTAGCGTTTTAAAACTATTATTTTATAAAGTCACCAGTGAATATTTCTTAAAATAAAGTTTTTTTAGTAATAGTTTCAATAATATAAACTCTCTAAGGGTGTGAAACGTGGTCTCTTATCCTACATGATGAAAACCAATTTGTGGTGTTCGAAAACCAGGTGATTATGAAGATATTTGGTCCAAAAAGGGATGAAGCTACTGGTGAGTGGAAGAGGTTACATAATGATGAGTTACATACACTATACTCATCACAAGACAATTTTTTGGATAGAAAATTATCATAGATTACGGTAGGCAGGACATTCAGCATGAATGGAAGAATCTAAAACCTTGTTTATGGTATTAACTGGCAGTCCCAATGGGAAAACCTAGACGCAGATGGGAAGACCACATTAGAACGGATCTGAGGGAGATAGGGTGTAGTGAGGTGGACTGGATAAAACTAAATCAATATAGGGACAGGTGGCATACTTTTTCAAGTGGGGCAGTGAGCTTTCAGGTTCCTTATGATATAAGTAATTATAATAAAAATTAGACGCTTGCTAGGAACTAGAGTCACAACGCAAAGGCATATCTATAAGACCACGGGTTTTGTCTTACCTCTTTGTCGCCTTGGAACCACTTCACAGTTGGTGGAGGTTCTCCTCGGATATTAACATCATATTTCACTATCTTACCAGCGCGCACAACAATTGGTTTCAGGTTGGTACGGTCGATTCTTGGTTTCACTAACAAATTGAAAAATATATATATATTAATTTAGTAAATCTTTTAATAAAAGTGATCCAAAAACCTCTTCTTTCAAATTAGGTATTATAAAGTTATAAACCGCATAGATTACAAAAGTTCTAAATTATCATGATCTTGTATTTCAATCCAATTTATAGTTTGAGTTTAAAGTGTAGACAATATATTAAACATATTGATTGTTTACATTTTTAAAAGTTCTAATTGATTCAAAAATGTATTTAGCAATATTTCATATCCAAACACTTTATTGAATCAATAAAATATTAAATAACCCTCTTAGCTGTTTAGATTGTTGGATAACGAAGAAAATATGAGATAACATAATTATATTACTATGGGTAGTGTATGTTTACATTATTAACAGGATTTTAAAGTCCCCCCACAAAACATTTTTAAGATTCAAGTCAGATGAATGTTGCGAACACGCAATTGGTCTTTATTCATATGGAAGTGTGTGTATTAATATTTAATAATAATTTTTAGGTGAAGGTGAAGTGTGGCAAAGCGCGATAATGCATCTAATACAAAAGATTGTTTGATCTAATAGGGAAGGTGTCTTATTTCAAATTCACATAAAACTAGTAAGAACTATAAATAAATGCTTGGTAATTATGATATGTATACATTAGGAGTGTGTGAAGGTCACCTTTTTAATGCGAAGCGAAGTCGAAGCTAGGCTTGAAACTTGCAAAGAAATTTGAAGTCAAAGTCGAAGGCCTATATTAAAAATTAATGCACACAGGCCTACTGATAAGCTTAGTAAATTATAAATAAAGTTTTAATATTTACTTACATCGTGGAGTTGATAAAATTATTTTGCAAATTTTACATATGCATGTCTTTTTATCTGCATTTCTATGATAATAATTATAAATTAAATTCTGTTTTTGTTTCACACTTTCCGTATCAGCCATTTTTAATAGTAAAGAAAACGCGAAGAAGCTATGAAATCTTTTGTGACAAAATGCACTTGTAAATTTGTCACAGATAATTCCAAAGAGATAGAATACTAAGGGCTAAACATTAGACGCGAGCTGGGATGATAGCACAATTAAAGTGATTTCTCTGCTTCATACCAGTTACCTTGGTGTTATTTCTTTAGGTATATTTTTATTCTTTACAAAATTATGTTGGCGATAGTGAATATAATATAGTATCATTTATTAATCTGCTTTTTATATATGCTTAAATTGGTAGTTAAATTACTAGTCGGTGTTAAAATTTTGTTTACTAACTAACGGTTTTAAAATGATCAAATATTGAAATATGTAATATTTAGTAAGATAAAATTAAATCGTTTGATAATTTATTGAAGTTTTATCTTTCCCTCGAAATTTCTAGAATGTGCGAAGGTTATTGTAGATGTCAAAGTAGAAGCCGAAGGAGATTTGACCTTTGACTCTTAACTTTGACTTTTCGAAGCTTCGCACACCATTAGTATATACTAATTTTGTGTTTGAGTTTTTGAAAAGGGGGCTGGCAAAATATAAAGAATGAGTCAGGGCTCACAAATTTATAGGATTTTGTTGTTTTATCATGGTTAGTTTATAAATATTAGGCTAATTTTATATATCAATATTCTCCCTTACAATAATATTAACATATGAGCAATTAGGGGCTTTTTTTTTAATTACTATCAACTAAATTAATTTTGCTTTTGAAATAAAATGGATAATTTGTAAATCCATGTAATACAAATACAAAATTTGACAAAGTGTATTTGAAAAATCTGTACAAACATTGGGGTTGAGCCCTACAAAAGCCAAATAGCATGAAAAAATAAACACAAGAATTGTAAATCTTCCTTTCCAAGTTAAATGCATTTGATGGTTTTGGGTGGACGAATAGGCCCTAAAATATGCAAAAAACCAATTCTTACAATTTTGAAAACCTTTGGTTTTCTACACAAATTTTACAGTGGGTAGTGCCGGATTGAGGGGGTGGTGGGGAAATGTATACAGGGAATGAAGCCCAGGGCCCTGCTGATTTTTAACTAACATCTTATTTTTAATTAAAAATTCACGAATAAAATGTTGAATTGTAATTATTTTGAAATAAATTACATGAATTCTTCAATAACCCAGGGCCTCCAAATACCTTAATCTGGCACTGACAGTGGTTGTTCATATTACCATTCATAATGTTACTCACAAGCCTAAATATGAAGCAGAATGAACTGCTGAGCCTGTATGAAAATAATAGGGTTTACGAATTCTTTAATTTGCATTAAAATATGCTGGGTAGTGTATGTTTACGTTATTAACAGGATTTTAAAGTCCCCCCACAAAACATTTTTAAGATTCAAGTCAGATGAATGTAGTGAACACGCAATTGGTCTTTATTCATATGGAAGTGTGTGTATTAATATTTAAGAATAATTTTTAGGTGAAGGTGAAGTGTGGCAAAGTGCAATAATGCATCTAATACAAAAGATTGTTTGATCTAATCTCTACATTTTATAATGAACCTAGAACAAAATTTGCCTCCTATATTCGAAAGCTGTAACAATTGAGTTTTCCTATCAAAACGCGAGGGGCTATCAAAATAAGAACAATACCGATATAAATATTAATGGTGAACTTCTCTTAATGTTGAAATATGAGAATCAAGAAAGTTTATATTTAGTTTGACCCCCACTGAGTGTTATGAGAATTCATAATGGCTTTCCTCGTGGATTCATCCACTTAAATAATACTAAATCAACTAATAAAAGTGTTTCATACTTTAGTAAGAGCCACGGTGAGAATATAAGCTCGGCTGGAAATTGGTGAGTGGGATATTATGAACACTGTCTAAATGATATGATTACAAATTCTGTACATTAAAGAGCTTCCATATTGTCATAATTAATTTTATTCTGCCATTATTATTAATTTATTGCAACAAGGTTCACCTTCACTGTGGTTAAATGAATTGATCCTAAGCATAAAGTGTCGGCACTATTTTGTGAAATGTAACTTAGTGGTTACACTATAAATATTTCCGAATACAGTGCTCAATTATGTCAAATTTAGAATATTATTAAATTATAAGTCCGAGAAAGTATAGTGACAGATGCTAATATCTTCATGATTAATATCCTATACAAGTCCATAAAATTATATTAAATGTATTCTAGTTGTCTATAAATACAAATAACCATTCACATTTCAAAGAACAAAAAACAGCAGTAGCTTAGAAAAAAAAAAATTATTTACCTTTTTAAATAAGCATATAAATCTTTAAAGCTCATGAATAATGCATCAAATATCTTTACCACTGTTTAAAACTGTATTTAATTAATGAGTGTCAAAGCTTATATGGAAGTACAAATCGGCCATTATGGCCTAACTGATAATCCCACCCGCAAATATGCTGCATTACGAGTTAAACCTAAAGTTTAAAATATTATTTTTTAAAGACAGTTTTATATTAGTATTTACCATTATTATGATATGTGAAACTCAACCCCAATGTTTTTAAATAGATTACAGATACAATTTGTGTGGTGGGGTAAATGGGTTACTTTAATGTGAAGTAAGCACACAAGTTAGCCTTGGTTTTAGTTATAGACTATTAACTTAAGGTGGGATGGAAGGTGACGGGAGAAAAACCTATTGTTTTTGCAATTTGTATGGCAACATTTTTTTTTTTTTTTGCCAAAATTAATAAAACATTGTTCCAGTACAAGGTTCTTCACATGGTGATATCAACAGTTCCTTAATATCTGTCAAGAACATGGTGGCATTATCTAACAAACTTTTTAAATGAAGAGAAAAAGTTTTTATTAAATTCCAGAACACCCTTGATAGATATACAAGAAATTTTTAGGCCACCATGTGAGGAATATTAAATCTATGTTTGTAGTGGAGCAATTTTTTTATTTTTTTTTGCTAGAAAAATGTTTTGCCATAAAAATTGCAAAAACCATTACCTTTTCTCGTGTCTCATTCCATCCCACCTTAATTTGTTGTAGCTTAATTTTGATAAGACAATTTCTTGTGACAAGTTGAGAAATATTTTTGAATCAAATTATAAATAAGCTAATAAGACATACGAAACATAGCCTATTATAGCTTAAATGGTTATATCAAAATATTAATAAAAAACAGAAGACTGCAATGTTATAGCTGAATATTTTCACTGTCCAAGCCAAGTTTAAATGGGAAGGGAACAGTGCAGAATTGTGTGCATGTTGCCCAGTTTCTTAATTATAATGATAAATTTCAATTGTTAGATTATTTGGCTTTCTAAAATCCTTATGATGGAAAGAGAGATCTAAAGAAAATTATATGTCATTCTATAGAGACCCTACTGTCTAAGCAAAGTTTATTTTATATTTAATATACCTGTTGTAATCCCAAAAGAATGTCTTAAAATACCAATTTAAATAAATATTCATAAATAAATCAATATTTTAATTTCAAATAAAACATTTCTAAAATTTGTACCGGTTAAAGAAATTGAGTTAAATAGGGATTTTTCAGACTAATTCAAGAAAATGTAGTCATTTATATAAAATCATAGTTTTCATGCTTGACGTTTCGTGATGCTTGTTTTAAAATCTCCTACGGGATAAACTCACATGCTTTGTGCTTCACAAGATGAGTCTTGGTGGAGTCAGATGGGGGTGAAGGTCCAGCTTTATTAACAGCTACCACTCGGAACTGATATTCTGCCCTTTCCTTAAGGTCAGGTACTTTGGCAGCCAGTTCATCTCCAGACACTTCGATAGCCTTTTCCCAATCTGGCTTATATCTGCAAATAAATATTGAAGATCAAATAGAATAATAGTTGTTGATATATATGGATTATTTCTGCTGTACTCTAGAATTCTAATGCATTGGTCTAAAAGCATTTACAAATCCAAATGGGATCCCCAGTGTATTCATTTTACTTAATTCCATTCACTCAAAGAGGACCTCAACATATTAAACAAAGAAACTTGGAGTCAACTATTTGTACAATTTTTATTAAGTGCCCCTGAAACGAGAATTTAAAGGGGTTAATAAAAATATTTCACCCTCCACATCCCATAAGAAATGTATGAAAGGCACGGGCCGGCTCTAAAGTGGGAGGAAGGAGTGTAGGCCTAGAGTGTAAATTTAAAAGGGCGGAAAAAATGAAATATCTAGTAATTTTATTTTATTTTTTAAGATTTCTATTACTAACCATGAAATAAGAATTTAGGTCATGTTACAAAAAGGTAATTCTTCAAAAAAAATGCATTTAGAATTAAAAATCTACTATGATTATAAAAAATTCAGAATTTTCTCTTAATGGGAGCGTGTTGGCTCTATTAATAAGATATATATATATATATATAAATTATTTTAAAAACAAATGAGATTGACATCATATGCAGAAAAACTAGTTGAGGATCAACTGTGTGGAGTTCTACAAAATAGGAAAAGATTACAGTAGATAAATGCATGCCATTACTATTGGTCAGTAAGTTGTTGATATCTCGCCTTTTGTCAAGGAATTTAAAACTCAGAATATACAAAGCTCTAGTTCTACCGGTGGTTCTTTATAGGTGTGAAACATTGTCTATTACCTTAAATGACAAAAAAAATTAGGGTGTTCGAAAAGGAAAATATTTTGTAAAAAAAAAGGGATTAAAATACATGGGAGTGGAGAAGGTTACATAATAATTAGTTATAAACCTTGTACTCATTACAATAAACTGTTAGGATAGTCAAACCTCGCAGTTTGGGTGGATACGACATGCAGCGTGAATGGGAGAATCTAGAACCTTGTTCAGTGGCTTGACTGATAAACCCAATGGGAAGAGATCATTGGGAAGAACTAAATATCGATAGGAGGGTAATATTAGAATGGATACAAAAGAAATAGGGTGTAATGATGTGGACTGGATATAACTAGCTTAAGGGAGGGAGAGGTGGCATGCTTTTGTAATTGTGGCAATTAACTTTTGAATTCCTAAGGCCATAGAGTAAGTAAGTAAATACATTTATAATCATTATTTTAAAAATTCAGCTCACAATACTTGTATATTCAAAACCCTTCTATTTAAACAAATATATATGTATAGTTGAACCAATAAAAGGAAAAATTTTCCAATTTTTTTATTTTGTGCCAATTATATGAATCAAACTTAATACTATAAATATTTACTTTTTGCTTTCAGGTAAATTGTAAATGGTGTTAACAATACTTAGGATTTAATCTTGTGTTACCAAATGATATAGAAAAATTCTCTCAACCCTCCACGCTTTGGGACTCCCCCAAGTTTTCCTCCATTCAGACATTAGGGACATTTTAAGGACCAAGGGAGATTTTGAATAATCTGATGATTTAGAAAAAGTTCCGATTAGATCGTTTTACTCAAATGTGTGGGTTTATATTTATTATTGAAGTGTAATTTTTATTTGGGACTAATATATACTACCTAATGTTTTAGTAAGATTAGTACCTGTCTTTCTTCTCAATGATATATTTTTCAATCTTTGCTCCACCATCACTGGAAGGAGCAGACCACTTCAGATCAACACTTTCATTGTCATAGTCTGTAATCTCTGGCGTTCCTGGTTTTGTTGGTTCATCTAAAAGAAAAATAAAACTAAAACTATAGAACGTTCCACTCATAAATTGCAGTAGAGGCTCTAAAAAAGACACTTACCATCTCTTTCTGACCCATTGGTTTGCCCGTTAGCGCTGTCCTTTTATCAGGGTGTCTAACTGACTATAGTTTTGAAATTCCAGTATATTTCCAGTATATTTTTTCTAAGAGATCCAGTATATATAAAAGGTACTCAGAGACACACAATGCTTATTTCAAAATCATAAAATGATAGGAAGTTAAGGTAGGCCTAGGTCTGTCATAGTTAAACATTTTTACATCAAGAATCAAGTGTATTGACGCATATATTCTCGTATATACTAAGGATGGGACCCTAGAACCTACAAGGAATATTCATGGATTCAAGACTTAAATCATAATAGTTTTTTTAAATAGGTACTAAGTTTGAGTTAATTTTTAAAGGTAGTAAAATAGTTAAATAGTTTCTTGTGGTTAAAACAAATATAATGATAGGAAAACATTACAACCAAACCCCAGATCATTAATTTACCATTTAATTTAAACAAAATCAAAGTGAAGGAAAAAATCCTAGTTATTGGGAAAGTTAAACACTTATGCTTACAATATTTTCTAAAATTCAAATTTTAATTAGGGATTTGATGGCAAAATGAAGTTTTAGATTTGAAAAAAGGTGGATCCGACCCATCTTTAATACCCGTGGACACACACACACACACACACACACACACATTACATCTTTGAATAACCTATACCACCGTCAACCTCGGTAGTCTTGGGTAGAGTGCTTGCCTCAGGACCCAATGTTTGTGGGTTTGAAACCAACAAAGGCTGAAGGCTTTTTCTTGAGCGAGAAAAAATTATACCTTAACATCCTTCAGGGGGGAAGTAAAGCCGTCGGTTCTATGTGGCATGTAAAAGAACCGTAGAAGGTATGTGAAAATACCTCGCCTGGCTAAATTGGTAGATCATTCCATCTCACTCGTAGAAAATTAGAGGTACAAGTAATCCGCCTTGGTAGTGCAACTTCAAAGAATGATTACAGCCAGGGAGATTACTCTACCACAAAAACTATTATCCCCACCACCCCTTGACAGTCGATACTTTCCAGAAGTTATATTTTTGATAATGAATTTGTTTAGTAAATATATAGTAATAAATATACAGAATTTTCAATGAAAAATAACCAACAAATATTATGTTGATAAAAATTACTTGGAAATAAAGATAATTGGAGTAACCTAAAATTATTAAAAATTAAGATGATAAAACCCAAAAACAAAATATTTTTTTAGAATGTAGACAAAAGTTTAAATTCATTCAACCACAAAACTTTTTCAATTTTTCAATTTCATGTTTTAACACTTATGCCTCTTCCTTTGCTTTCTGCAAAACTGTTCTTCTTTTCACTTCTAATTTTCTTATTTCTTCAGATGCTGTTTTTCTCTTTTGACTCAAGTCTACTTCAATATTTTGCTTCTTTTAAAGTGTTTCTTTTCTTATTCCTGATGCATTCCTCACAGCATGAATCATCTTCTTTTAAATTGTCATATTTAGAAGTCCCCGGGATGCAGTGACTGCATCATAAGTTATAGGTTTAGCAATAAGGCTGTCCTCATTATGGTTTAAAAAGGAGGGAAATGGTTATATTCCCATTGGGAGAAAGAATTGTTGTATGAGAAATATTAAAATATGTACTTGTAGCCTAGTGAATGTTTTAGTCAAGGCTTTTTAATAATCTATTTAATATTTTATTAATGAGAACGTTTAACTGGCGGGTTATTATATGATTAGACAAAGGTAGATGAATAAAGAAGGTATTCTGGAAGAAATTCAACTATATAAGCATGAAGATTGTATTTATAAACTACATTGGGAAAACATATGTGAGGAAATATTGTTTGGATTTTAGTTTAAACAAAAACAATTGCTACCAAGAATGAAATCGGTTTTATTTTGACATATTTTTATGTCAAGTGATTAAATCATAATGAGCTGGTTCTATATTATTTAAAGTTTAATATTTAGTCTTGAAGTGTATTAAATATATAGATTACACAGAACTGGCTAAATGACAACATAAATTAGCTGTTCCTCCAAATTTAGAGATTTTATACTTTGTAGCCTTATGTTTGGCTTTCCATTTGAAGAAAGTTCTATAGTTTGAAAGTCATGCGAATTTGAGTAATATTAAACTACTTACCAAATGGATTCTTAGCAATAATGGCCTTTTCAGTAACAAGGGCTCAGAATCTCCTTCATCATTGACAGCAGTGACACGGAATTTATATTCAGATCCAGGAGTGAGGCCGGTGATTTCCATTTCCGGATGGTCTCGGTCACCAGGTACCCTCCCAACACGAACCCACTTCCCTGTTGCTAAATCCATCTTCTCCACTTCATATTCTCTTATTGGTGAGCCGCCGTCATCTTCGGGTTTCTTCCATTTTAGTTTACAACTGTTCTTCGTGACATCTTTCACCTCGAGGGGGCCCATTGGGGAACTAGGTTTACCTGAAAGATTTATGGAAGTGTAAACCATTGTTCTACTATATTGGGGAAAGAGCTAAAAATAAACTTTCTTGATCCTCATTCGTCTAGTTTGAAACCTTATTAAATTAATATTGTGTTTTCTCCTCCTAATTGAGTAATTATATTTTTATAGTTTTTTTCTAGGAAAGCTCATTTCAAAAATTGTTCCAATCTTATTGAATTGTGTGTTTTTAAAAATAAACTAAGATCACTTTATGGTTAATAAGCAAATGGATTTAGCTAATGAAGTTTTAAATAACTCTAAGGTATTGATTACCTTCTATTGAAATTGAAAGGTATAACAAAAAATTTTAATTCAGTTTTTAAATAGTACAGATAATTTCAAAAATCTCCTTGACTATAACTTAGTTTAGCATCGCTTAAGTTGGCTGACTTTCTCTTAATTTACCAAATTGTGTGACCTTGATTTACATGAAAGATAGCAAGCTTACCTTGCGTGATCCCACAATGGTGCAACTTATAGGATAGGGCTATATTGCATCCTGTCAAGGTTAGACTGCTACCTTTAAGGTTGAACAGCATGTACATAGTTGTAAATACCACATTTGAAGTAAGATACTTTATTCGACTTACCTAGAACAGTCAACTCTACAGTTTCTTGATCTTTGCCAGATGCATTTTCTGCAATCAGAGTGTATTTCCCCGTGTCTCGCCTAACAGCATTCAAAATTGTGAAGTCCGTGTGATAATCAATGTTTTCAATCTTGATTTTCTCTGTGTTCACAAGGGTGATATTGTCTCGCCATACCCAAGAAAGCGCTGGCGGTGGCTCACCAGTGACATCCACAGACCATTTGTGTGTTCGGCCAGCTTTGATGATAATGCTCTTAATTGTTGCGCGGTCGATTCTTGGTTTCACTATTTCAAAATTTAAGAAATTAAGTTACCATTGTTTTGGATATGAGTATAGCAATTTAAGAGATGCATATTAATTGTGAAAGGTAATTATTTTTTATGTTCATAAAAGATTAAATAATTTGACCACACATCTAATAGACTAACAACCTTCACCATTCTTTCAGAGTGCATTGTATAGAAAGGCCTACTCATTTTTAGTACAGATATATCCTTTAGGGTAAAAGTCGCTTATTGAATTACAATGTTTGTAATATTATGCAATCAATCATTCTCAAATGTAATAATATGGTAAGTTTTTAGATGACTGTCAAATTACCACATTAGTTTTGATTCGCAAATATTTAAACAACTCTGAAAGGTAATTCAAAGTATTTAAAAGATTGATAATAACAAATTAATTAGATTTCTAGTTTATATAAATATTTTGTACTATCATTTGATTGTGTAGTGCCCACAAATTGTAAGCACTAAACTAGAAATTACAGCCGTCTTCAGAGAATTTGGGGTGCTCTTTTAATAGGGGAAATTACAGCTTTAGGAAATAGCTATTAGTAAATTTAGAGTCCACTCTGAACAAAAGGCTCCACATGTTTTTACCTTGGTATTAATAATTGGCTATGAAATTATAAAAATAAGGTAATCTCATAATGTTCAAATCAGGTCACACTTACAGTTTCTGTGTTTACATATGTGGCTGTCAGTTGGATCACTAGGCTCACTAGCTCCAGATTTATTGTGCGCTCTTACACGAAATTGGTAAATGTTTTTCTCCTTTAGATCTTCCACGATTCCTTCTGGAATGTTTTTTGTCTTTAAAACTTCTGTCCACTCAACAGAGAGTTTGTCTTTGATTTCCACTGTATAGTGCGTGATTGGACGACCACCGTCTGATTCAGGTTTAGCCCATTTAAGGCTTACACTCTTATTATCATAATCAATGATTTGAGGTTTGCCGGGTCGTCCAGGTTCATCTGAAAAATATTCACATATAATAAAGTTGTTTACTTGAATATTTTAAAGAGATTACTCCTTATAATTTGTTCCTGAAAACCATGTTTGATAGTCATATTACAATGTTTTGAAAAATATAATTCCTATATATCATCAGTTTAAATAAAAAAAAATCTGCTTTATTGGAGGATAGCAGGTAAATAATTTAAATTGGTACTTTCATAAATTAAATAGATACTTAGTTATGAAAATTATATTCATATGGATTGTATGAATCATAGTTATACTACATTCTTATATTTAAAATAATTATTATTTGTAATATTATCTTTCGTGACAATAATTTGTGTTTGTTGTAAATACAAATGCAAATTTATGTTGATAGATCATAATCATTATTTATACTATGTTTATATTATGTTTGTTTGCCAAGTATTTGAATTCAAAAAAAGTCCATGCGTATGGATCACTAAGAAGTTCGCATTTATATTCTATCAGGCACAGGATATGCACATAAAACTTGAGGAAATGAACTTTATTCAAATTGAAACAATGTCTATGGACATATATGCCAATTAATATAACTAATTTTGACTCAACCAAGATCTGTGTATATAAGTATTAATTAATGTAAGTAATTTTATTAAACTAAGTCCTGTGATCAAATATGTAGATTATTCTAGTAGATGCACATCCCCACTAGTATCTATGTTATACATAAATAAGCATTCATTAAAATAAGAAAATGCTTATATACTCTTTAATAATAATTATCATATTATGATAAATACTCACTCTGGTGGTTAAAAGGCATTAGGCTTAAGGGAAATGGTGTAGCAGAACAATTTAAAAAACACATTTTTTTTCTCGAAACAGCTCATTTTAGTTGTGTCTTGATTTCAAAAAGTATTTTACTATATTTTAATCTATTTTTATATCCTTTAAATTCTGTTTTATCTGATGAAATTAGATGTATAGATTCTTAAAAACCTATTAGCTTTAAGTGTTTGATATTTGAATTAATAACATGCTGTTGATGAACTATTATTTATATTAATATAAGTAATATTTACTACTGCACATAAAAACTACATTTTTATGTAGCAGTTTGATTTTATTTTTTATTTTACTTTGTCAAGATATTTAATTTATTTCAAACTCATAGGGGATTAGTTTTTAACCGTTAGATGTTCGATTTTTATTTTTAGGAGGTCGGGTTTTTAAAATAGCTTTGCCACCATCTCATGGTGTCCATTTTCACTTCGCTTAATACAATTTTGTGCGGGTATACCTATTTTATACGCTTAAGCAAGTACAAATTATTGTAGTGGTAATTTTAACTAACGTTTCTGGTTCTTAAACTCACCACCTCCGTCATGTTTTACTATCACAGCTTGAAATTGCACCCCATAGGCATTGTTGCCAAACAAGAGAATCACTTTAAAAGATATCACAGGTTGTGTAAATCAAGATAAGGGAGCTCACCTCGCTTGCCTGGTCTTGTACTCTAGCTCATTTAGTTTGCTTTGATGGTGAATTGGAGATCAGCGTTCAAATCCTAGCTGGATGTACTGAGGGTGTTTTTCCTAAATTGCTCCATTCAAATGATTGTGCATTTAATATAAAACTCTCCTCCCCAACCCAATAAAGATCGAAAAGACCATCCAGGTAATACAACGTGGTGCAAAAGTAATGTAACTCAAATTGGCCTGCCCCATTTCCTAATTATTTTTTTTGTTCAACATTTGAGTGTCATTTGTACTCTTATGTACCCGAATGTAAGCATTTGTGCTGTAAAATTAGGCCTTATAGAGAACATTTAATATGGCAAGCCAACTTGAGCTCTCTCAATTCCCTAACATGTAGAAATCTTGAGATTAAGATATCCCACCCACAGATTTACCTAAACAATGACTTATTTCAAAATATCTGGATCCCAAATATTTTATTTCTGCAAAGTTTATAAAAAAGAAGAATCAGGCCATGCTTGTATGTTGGCACTTTAAAAGGTTCGCGGACCACAAAGAGTCTTGAATAGGGCCACCAGTATGACATGCCTGCATTGAAGCATGCAAAAACCGTAGTGGGTCTTTATTAGCTGTTATACATTGACTAGCTTTATTTGATAAATATGTATCTTTTAATGTCAATTTATTAACTTACCATAAGGATTTTTAGCAGTAATAGCCTCATCTGTTTCCAAAGGTTCTGATTCACCTTCTTTATTTACAGCCTTGACTCTAAATTTGTACTTCTTCTTTGGTGTTAAACCATCAAACGTAAATGTGTCCTTATCTGGTCCAACCTATAAAATTTGAATATATATATATATATCACACACACACACACACACACACACACACACACACACACACACACACACACACACACACACACACACAATGACACATTTAAAAAAATAATTAATTTACAAGTAGGAACGATACATTCTAGTTCCAATGCATATTAGTTTGATTATATTTTCTTTTATTATGAGTCTAATCTTTTACAATTTGGGTCATAGAAAGAATGAAAGCTAGTTTTATAATAAAAGCTAGCTTTTTCAGTCATAACTGTAAGCAAGACATCAAAATTTAATGTTTCATTTAGTGTTTTCAGCACTAAAATAATTGAACTATAAGTATTCTTAGCTTTTAATTTGAATAGACATCAAACCACTTTTACCCTTAAACTAAATATTAACATTTTACTGTAAACCAAATTTATAGCAACAATGCAATTAATATTTTCCAAGGTAATTGATACACCCTTACATTTTAAGTCTTATCACGCTCATTCATGGTAAAACATTTAAGAAGTTAAAACATTCATGGCTCAAGTAGCTACTCAATAGGTCCCAGGTAGGTTATTGACCAAAAAAAGGAATTATAATGTTAGAAATTGATCATAAAGCTTAGTACATTAAACTGAAAGAGTTATACCCCCCATGGTGGTCAGTATTTTGAGATTAAGAACATTTGCAATGAAATAACTTGTTACAATTTCCATTCTGACCTCGCCTGCTGGGATCCATCTTCCTGTGTCCATGTCCATCTTCTCCAGGACATACCCAGTGATGTCACTGCCTCCATTGTCATCTGGTCTATTCCACTTCACCTTCACATGATCTGCACGCACCTCTTCCGCCTTAAGGGGTCCTTGGGGAGGTGTTGGTTTGTCTAGAAAGATACGAGCGCATTGTTTCACAGTTATTTACTATATTAAAGATATTATGAACCCTAAAGATTATAGCATTGAAAGTTAAATAGTAATTGTTCTACAAAATAAAGAACTTTTTTACACTAATATTTGTTTTCCAGTATTTTTTTGTTTAACTTCAGGCTTAATAAAATAATTAACTAAGGAGTAGGCTGAGAAAGGTAGTTTATAAGAAGAACATCAACATTTGTGTGGTGAGAGTCTATTAAAACCATAGTTATATATCACATTTGAGAGATCACCGCTAGTTTAATAAGACAGTATTAAAACACTGATTGCCCTCCCTTTCTTAATTTATCTGATATCTTTATCCCTATCCCATTAGTGTAAATAGCTGTTAGACTAAATAGGTAGAATGCCGTGTAACATGAAACAAGTGTATAAATTTGGGTTTTTGAAAAACTTCTCTAGATCAAATTTGTGCTTCATTTGTATCCTTTTGATTTGATCAGGTTTCAAAATTGGTTGGATTTAGTGGGATGAAGATTCTGATAACATCCTATTTTTAAACACAAGTATATTGTTTATTTAAACTGTCTTCCCAATTGCCTGTCTAGGACAAGCCTTTTAGTGCGTGTAGCTGAGAAATGGTGGTGAAACAATTCAAACATATTGTACACTAAAACAAATATTTAAATCATTATACTTAAATTTTTCATAGACCCGCCTCGGTGGCGTAGTTGGCTAACGCGCTAGTCGTGTTGAGCCCGACTGTCGAGGACGGGGAGATCGAGGTTCGAATCTCGGTCGGGTGAACTGGGGGTGGTTTTTCCTAAATGGTTTCCCACTCTCCCTCCACGCAAATGCGGGTTCACTTCCTCTATTCAACCTTCCCAATTCCTAATCCATTAGCGTAATTAGTACTTAAGCGTATAACCCAAACGGGTAGTAAGACGCGGTGCTAAATAATAAATAAATAATAACATTTTTCATACCTAAAACAACAACATCTGCAGTCTTCTCACATGTTCCTGAGTCATTTTTGAGTATCAACTTGTATTTGCCACTGTCAAGTCTAGTTGTCCTACGAACCGTTAGTACAGTGTTTCTTTCATATTTGTCAATTGTTATTCTGAAATGATAAAAAAACACATAATAAATGACATGAAAATGTTTGTATTAAAATTATTTTGAATTCAATCTATTAATCCAGCCACAGAGATTATCTCAATCACTATCCCATTGATATTTAATATCTATACTAACTATACTAGATACAACACTTAATATAACATTTAAGTATATACTTTAAAGTAGATAGTATTTTGATCAATTAAAGGAATTGAAATAAATCTAAACTAATTAACACAATTAGTATAAAAACTTTAAATTATTAAATTCCAATACATAAAAAAAAACTATTGAACATATTTGTTTCTAGGAGAACAAATTATAGAGGATAAAAACTCTTTAATAGAGAATATATTTACAAAATCCCAAGCTTAAGGGGGATACTCTTAAGTAAAATTGATAATAAATATAAAAAGTAAAATTATATAAAATGCACTCAAAACAATTATTATAATCTTAACCTAATTATCAAGTCTCCTCTTTATAACCTAGCTTAACTACTATTCTTAATACTATTTCAAAAGTTTAGTTAGAGGCTGAACATCCCCAACATTTTGATTTTAAAACATATCAGTTTTATATGATAATAATGAATTGAAACATTTTCTCCCTAAGAAATTTACTATTTCTATTACAAAAATATATATTATACTGATAAATGTCAACATGAAAATCATCTAATCTTACTACCTACTCACTAATGGAGTAGTATTTGGAGCAAAATCTATCCAAATTTGGATTGAGGGAGAGAAGGAAACAATTTAGGGAAAACTTACTTCAGTACACTCGATCAGAATTCAAACCTTGAGTTGCCCGTCTCCAAAAACCAGACTAGATGAGCCTACATATAGCCCATGCTCATCGATGAGAGTGATTATCGATATTAATATAAATTCGAGTACATAGATAAATTGAATAAAATGCATTATAGATTCTTCAATCAACCCAAGCTTATTTTTTTTAGCGACGTGTCTTACTACCCATTCAGACTTTAAGCTTAACAAGCTTATTGCAATAGCTTGGTAGTACCCGTTACTGTAACCAGCCCTAACAAATAATTTTATACTAATAATATATTTTTACCAAGGTTTGTACACAACTAAACCTCTAGGCCTAATTTATATACTTTGTTTTCATTAAATTATTCAGTAAATCAAATAGTATATTTTGAAAACAAAAAAAAAGATGAAATTTAACAGGACTATATCATAGTAGATGTGATATTATAATGTAGACATATGCAAGACTATATCTAGTTTTGATTTTTATATACTAAACTATGAATAATAATAATAATAATTATTATGTATAATATATAATATATAATAATAATTATTATTATATATTATATATATTATAATAATTATTATTATAATTAATATATAATATTTAATATATAATAATAATTAATATAATATAAAATATATAATATTAATTATTATTATTATATATATTATATATAATAATAATAATAATAATAATAATAATAATAATAATAATTATTATTATTATTATTATTATTATTATTATTATTATTATTATTATTATTATCACATCTACTATATCATAGTAGATGTGATATTATAATGTAGACATATGCAAGACTATATCTAGTTTTGATTTTTATATACTAAATTATGAATAATAATAATATTAATAATAATAATAATAATATATAATATATAATAATAATTATTATTATATATATTATATATATAATAATAATAATTATTATTATATATATAATAATAATAATTATTATAATTATTATAATATATATAATATAAATAATAATAATTATTATTATATATTATATATTAATTATAATAATTATTATTATAATATATATAATATATATAATAATAATTATTATTATATATTATATATTATACATAATTATTATTATTATTATTCATAATTTAGTATATAAAAATCAAAACTAGATATAGTCTTGCATATGTCTACATTATAATATCACATCTACTATGATATAGTAGATGTGATAATAATAATGTGATAATAATAATAATAATAATAATAATAATAATAATAATAATTATTATTATTATTATTATTATTATTATTATTATTATGATTATAATAATAATAATAATAATAATTATTATTATTATTATTATTATTATTATTATTATGATTATTATTATTAAACAAAGTAATATTATAAATAAAATTAGAAATAAACCAACACACTGACACAGATATAAACATAAAGGCTAAATAAAATTTAAAATTGGCAAGACATGCATCATAAATGAAAGAAACTGGAACCACATTCAAGGTATTTACTGGCCAACCCAATGGGAAGAGACCATTGAAAATACCTAGACGCATATGGGAGGATAATTAGATTGGCCCTGAAATAAATAGCTTAATAAGTGGACTGGAGATATATAGCTCAAGATATGGATCTTGTGTGATGAGGTGAACTGAATAGAACTAGCTCAAGATAGATATAGGGTGTAATGTGATGGAATGAATGGAACTAGATCAAGATATAGAAAGGGTGTAATAAGTTGAACTTAATATAACTAGCTCAATATCGGGAGAAGATGTAATGAGGGGGAAGGGATAGAACTAGGTCAAGGTATGGTGTAATGAGTTGGAGTTGATAGAACAAGCTCAATATAAGAGTAATGGTTTTTGTTAGTGCAGCAATGATTTTTTGGAGTTCCTAATGCTATAAAGTACCTAAGTAAGTGTGTATATATATATATATATATATATATATATATATATATAATACTATGCACACAATTAATTATAGGAATCTAAAACATTCAGTTATTATTTATATGTCTTAAATAATTTAAAAAGCCAAATTATATGAGATGAGGAAACACCTTTCTTGTGGATCTTCTTTGAGTTCAATGCCAACTTGATACCAAGAGGGCACAGGTTCCGGCTCACCACCATATTTGATGTCATATTTAATAACTTGACCCTTCTTCACCACTATATTGATAAGGTCATCTCCAATTATGAAGGGTTTGACTGAAAAAAAAAAGAAGATATATTTAAGCAAAAAATAAGTATATTTCTTGCTTATATTTTCAATGCAATATAAGTGTGTCTTAACCAATTTAGAAATAGTGAAAAGGGTAAATAAACTGAACTGAATTTATATTTAATAGCTGGGAGAATGGAAAACCTTTTTATGGAAAATTCGTCTTCTAAAGTAGGGACTGAACTTTTCCTTTCCTGAATATTTATTAAGATGTGTAAACCTTTCTACCAAGCTAGCCTGGATACCTATTTATTTTATGCTAATTTTTGTTATTAATATTTGTCTTCAAGTTTGGTCACATAGCTCTAACTTATGTTAATATCGCTCTAGAATATTAACTCAAGCTAAAATATTGTTTAGAAGTAGTTTTAAATTGTAATGAATATACTAGTAAAAATGCACATACTAAGTAAAATACCATCGATAGAGTCTAGTTATGTTATTCCTTATAAATCAAAATAGCTTATACAATAAATATTATATTGACTTCTAAGTATTGAATTATTTTGTATAGAGTACATTAAGCTATGTGAGATCATACAAATTTATTTATTTAGTGATTAGCTCAAACTCTTATAATATCAAGATCTATTTTTTCTCTAATTAGATACAATTTTGACTTAATGAATGGAAGCTACATTCCCAAACACTTAGTCGGCTGGAAAGATCTTCTGCAATGATTTTTTTATCTCTGATATGCTTCGTATTGGAATATTTTTTTACATTGATTACATTTACATTACATATTATAGTAGTACATAGTAATTTAAGAAATATAATGATATTCCAAGCAATGGTTTGATTTCCATATAAATTTTCCCAAATTTATTAATTAAACTAATAACATGAATAAATAGATCATAAATGTATCAAGTAATTTTAAATCTTAGTTTTGATAAATACCATCAAAATGAGAAATAACTTTTATCTCCAAAGCAATCTAAAAGTTCAATGCATGCACATTTGTTATAAAAAATATGTCAAATTGTATATATTCCCATCACTAGGATTTAATAAAACATATCATAAATTAAAGTCCAATGAAATTGAAAAGTAAAAATATTTTAAAACACTCAAAGTTATCTAACTGCATTAATGTTAGGTTGTATATGATTATTAAAACGTTTCTCTAACAGAAGGACTGAGGAGCATAGTAATTATAACTTTTATTATTATTAATTTTTTATTATTATTAATTTTATTATTATTAATATTATTATTATTAATATTATTATTATTAAATTTATTATTATTATTATTATTATTATTATTATTATTATTATTATTACCGCGTCTTACTAACCATTCGGGTTATACGCACTTACACTAATGTCTAATGGTATGGTGATTGTGAGACAAAATGAAGGACCTACAGTTTAACGTGGTCCCGAACGATGGTGGAGGCCTGGCATTCCACACATTCACAAGTTGTGATTAATACACATATTGTCAGGGGTGAAGGAAGACTTTGGTACCTAATCAGATAAATCTGTGTCGGGACCAAGGATTGAACCCCGCACCTCCAGCACAGAAGTCTGACACATTACCCCTAGACCACCAGGTCACCAATTATAACTTCTTTATGCTTACTACCCCCTCGGTGGCGTAGTTGGCTAATGCGCTAGTCGTGTTGAGCTCGACCGCCGAGGACGGGGAGATCGAGGTTCAAATCTCGGTCGGTTGAACTGGGGGTGGTTTTTCCTAAACGGTTTTCCACTCTCCCTCCACGTAAATGCGGGTTCACTTCCACTAAATTCAACCCTCCCAATTTCTAATCCATTAGCGTAATTAGTACTTAAGCGTATAACCCGAACGGGTAGTAGGACGCGGTGCTAAATACTTTAAATACTTTATGCTTACTAGTTTCTGACCTTAGAAAAGACTTTGGAAAAGTTTCCCTTTCCTCTTTTATAAATAGGGTTATTGGGTTGACAGAAGAGCAAAATTTTTTTAGCAGTGCAACTTTAGTTGATCAATTTGTTATTTACCTTTATTACATTTATCTATTGCTACAAAACACCGACACAATCATATTTTTTAGTTTTACTTAACTTACCCAAATTTCACTCTTTATAAATATCTACAATATTTGGTGCATTGAAAAAAGTCGCATTTACAATCAATCACCCTGATTCAATTTATATTCTGATCGTCGTTGAATATTTTTTTTTGCACTAAAATATATATTTAAGGGTTGTTTAAACCATCAAAATCAAGTCATTAAAATGTATAGGACGAAGATAGTTTTCTCATGCAGTGATGGTATTTGATGATCTATTATTACTGTTTGATATACTAAATTAAACTCGTTTTACTAAGATAAAAGTTATTGAACTAGTTTTCACATTAACCTGCAATAAACATACTATCAAAATACATCACTAGATTTTCCTCGATAATAATTCTATTTGGTTTTGATTTTTGTTTCAATCTATAGTATTCAAATATTTTAATAACGTTTACATTTGTCATATTTTGAGCCTTTTTATAAACTTCTATGTTTGGAGATAGTAATGAATCAGAAAGTAATAATACTTTATAATTGATAAACTCATGATTTAGAATGCATGTTCTTTTTCTTTGTTAATCAACAATATAGGAATATGATTATTTCATTGAAGAAAAATTAAATAATATAATTATATTTACAATATTTTTCTATTGATTATTAGGTATTATTTTTAAATCTATTTTGATATAAAATGTGTTAACACTTAGTAATCTATTAAGAAATAAAAATATTAGTGTGGAAGATTCGCCATTTTATTAAGCATACGGATGAAGGCTAAATGTTTTACTAAGTACATACCATCATCAATAGGATAAATTTTATCACCTTATCAAAAGTATTATAGTTTCTTTAAAATCTCAGGTTAAATGTATTTTTTTTAAACTACTGCTAATACAAATCTATTAAATTAAGAGTTCTTCTAAATTACAGGACTCACCAAAGCGTGCCTTGGCAATAATTGGTTTAGTAGCATCACTTGGTGCGCCTGGTCCTGCCTTGTTAATGGCCCGTATACGAAACTCATATTGCGTCCCCTCCTTGAGCCCATCCAATGTTGCCGCAGTGATATCTCCTTCCAGTACCTTCCCTTTAACCCAGTCCTTGCCAAACTTTTCCTGAAAAAGAAAGAAGTTTATTAAGATATATTTTTCTCAACAATATGACTTTATTAGACAAAAATAGGCCTACACTATCAAAAGCTGCTGGTCACATATACCGGCCCCAAAAGTGTTTCAAAGGGCTTAAAATGACAGGAATTTTATTAATAGAGTAATAAGGAAAAATAAATGTACTAAGTAGTATATTTTAATAAGAAGCTATTCATGTTGTGAAAAGGTTGTGTTCAGTACCTGTTGAAAGAATAACACAAATATATTAACTTTAATTTGAAGTAAAATAATTCTGGTGCTAGCGATTGATTTCATAGTAACATTTCCAAACCCATGTAATATCTGTTAAATTAACTTACATACCTTGAATTCGATGATGTAACCAGTGATTGGTGCACCACCATCATCTTCCGGCTTATTCCATTTTATATCAGCATGATCTTTGTCCCAATCCACAACTTCGACGTTGGTGGGTTTGCTTGGCTCATCTACATCCCAACAACAAAAATACATTAATGTTAATCACTTTATACAAATGCTATACAATATTGATGTAATATTTCCTTAGCTGTTAAATATTTTATTGGTGTAACATTACATAAGCGTTTTGTAGAATCAAACCGTTTCTAATGGACTTTTCAAATGTTAATGTGAGAATGTCGTTTGCTCGAGCAATATTGAGGGTGATATGACACACCGTTCAACATAACTAATGAAACAACTCCTCTAAAATATTTGTTTGTGCTTGATGCATTAGTAGTGGCGTTTAAATTAAATTTGAGCTAGTTTTACTAAGGAATCTTCAAATATTTTTTATTTTGGAAATTAAAAACTAAACAAACCGAAAGAATAGCAAGCATCTAATTTAGCCCTTTAATAATGAAGTTTTTAGCTGTTACTTTATAAATTGATCATGAAATTGGTACATTATTGATAAGTGTAAGTTCTTTAGATGCTGAGTAGGGAAATCTATGTTTTCTTTTAGTATATAATATTTTTTGTATTATTACTAGAGTTAATTTATTGTCCACTAACAAGCCAATAATTATAATTTAAGTTATGTATAGCAAGTAATTCCAGGTCATTATCTCATTAAAATCAATGTAATTTCAACAAAATTCATTGCATTTATGTCAACCATTAATGAGAATTAATGAGCCGATCATTAAAATAGTGCTCTATTTAACCCCTCCCTTTATAAGTATTATTTTCAAACTCCCATTCATCCTAAGCGAACCAAACATATTGTCAATGGACAATACTTTTGTTAACTTAACTAACTACTATGTTGAACTTTTGTAGTACTACTTACCCCAAGGATCTTTGGCGAGAACATTTTTTGCAAACAGAACTGGTTCTGAGCTTCCTAGCTTGTTGACTGCTCGGATGCGAAACTTGTATTCCTTTTTCGGAGTGAGGTCTTCACACTTGAAAATCGAAGGTTCGTTAGGAGGTATTTGAGCCACCGAGTCCCAGCCACCTAAAAAAATTAGCTAAAAAACTCAACACTAGGCAGGAAGAGATGAGACAATACTAAATAAGCTATATATAGTTTTAGAAAGAAACCATTTCCAGGCATCTACAGTCGATTAAGTTTACTATAGGCGGTTTCCTGCTTAATGTTATAAATTTGGAGTTGATCATAATTACTGGTGTAAGTAGACAATGTAGGATGATTTTTAGTCAGAGGGAATATTTATTTCAAAATATGTTGATGCTTCATATACAGGGTTGATCTATTTCCCCCTACTCATTAGATAGTTTCATAAATAGGTTAAACAACCTTCCAGGTACTAATAAGACCGCAAACATCAGGTAATATATAATATTAGATAAAGAAAAACAACTAAATAATTTTATATTATAATTATTTAATTTAAAAGCCACTAACCTTTTACGCTCATGTCAAGGCGCTCCACAACATAGTGTAGAATGGGCATACCCCCGTCATCTTTGGAAGGCTTCCAATGGACGACACACGATGTTTGGAACACGTCTGTCACATTGATTTCTTGAGGTGCAGATGGAACATCTAAAGAATAAGAGGTAAAGATTTATAAAACAACTAAGTAGAGAGTAAAATTAAGAACAAAATTTTGTCTAAGTAAGTTTTGATACTGCTTTGTGTTTCATAGTACATTATTGCATTGGAATGATAAAATGCAGTAATAATAGAGCATATTGCTAGTTTGGAATTCATAGTGTAAGGTTTAGTTTTGCACACTTATTCATTTATTTGCTTGAATCGTTTATAATGGGATAGGGATAAGGAAAGTACAGTCTAGATTAAGTAGACCCAAATTTGAATGAAGAAAGAGCAGGACACCTTTTGGGAATGTTATGGTAGAAAATGTAAAGTTGGCAGAAAGGTATTACCAAAGATAACAATAAACTTTCAAATTTGAAAATTGAGTTCAGGAAATGGTGTCTCTTGAAATACCTAAAATTATTTGTGATACCAACTTCTCGATGAGATAAAAAAAAGTGTATTTTTGACGGCAGATAGAGATTGGACAGATACCAACATAAGAAAATATTAAATTTATAAATTATTTAAGCTAATAGAAAAACATTGATTTCACAGTGGAGAAGTATATCTTAATTTGTCAAGCATTTAGAGAAACCCTTTAAAAAATATATATATTAGGCTTAATGTAAATTTTTAAAATTAAATGATAGCTCAGAAAAAGGGGACAGGGCGGTTCTTTTAAACTCCTAAACAAAATAAAAAACAAATTATCAGCATGGTGTGAAATTCAAATTAGTTTAAATATAGGGTGACTACTCCAAATAACAAAAAAGGTCTTAAAAGTTTAAAATTTAAACATATAATGCTGAAAAATAGGGGTTTAAATTTCCTAAGCTTTCAAGCTTTCTAGTGGGTTAAAAAATTTAAATTTGGTATGTAGGTAAGCAGAACAATCCCGAATAGTAATCAAAATCAAAAAAATTGATGTTTCAAATTTGGAGGCAAGAAATAAAGGGTTAAAAATATAAAATCTATTAGAAATAATTGGTAGAGAGCTATACGAGGAATTTCTCACTCCAGTGATTAAAAATGAAGACTTACTTAAAGTTCATAATATGATATGTGAATCAAAATAATATACACTAGCAAACCTAGGCACAAATTGCGCTATACTTAAATAAAATATTCGTTGACTCCCGATTTTAATATTATAATTTTATTTTTAAGGAATTAAAGTCTTCATTTGTATATTTGGACCAATGAAAAAGATCAATATTGGGTCAACAAGGGTCAGCATTTCGTATTAAAATTTCAATTTCCAGTTAAAATTTTTTAGATTTTATTAGGGGTTACACATCTTCAGATCATCACATTGTTATTAAATTCTATGGCTTTATAAAAATCTAATCAAATAAAAGTTTATTTTTTATTTTTAATGGCATAGCAATTTTTAAATGATAAGTTATTTATCCTCCCAAATAGTTGCGGATATATGGGAATTTCCACATCTGTAAGTTATCCTAAAAGTCATTTTCATGGGAAAATGAAGGTAGAGATTTTGTTAATAACCTTAATCAACACCTTGATATGAATTTTAATCAAAATCGTTAGAGCCAATTTTGAGAAAATCTATTTTTTTTTTCTTTTTGTCCTTTAGTTACACTAGTTTTTTTGGGGGGTTAGACAAGACACACAGACAGACGGAAATGCAAAAAACCCTTTTTTGGGTTTGGTGGGTCATGTAACATCGACATTCATCAACATTCGGGTGAGATTTTTTGACGGTCGCAATACTTAACTTTTAGTAATCGAATAATTAAGAAATATATACATTTGCGTGTAGCTTGAAACTTTTGGCTTTTATAAAAAAATATTTCAAATAAAAGATTTTTAATATATATAGTCTTAATATTTCCAAGGCTAAGTAATTTCATATCTCAAAGATTTATGGAGATATGATAAAATATTAGAATTTACGTATCAGTGTGGAGCCTTTAAATTTATTTTTACGAAAAGTGAGAGTAGCCATTTTGTTTTTAATATTGATCTATGCTTAGAAATGAAATTTTATCAAAATAGTTTGAGCCGAATTTGATAAAGATATGTTCTTTTTTTGCCCTTAAGGAAACTACCCTTAATTTTAGGGTAAGATATTCCTTTCCAAGAACACCTCTGGACAACCTAAAATCCTAGTACAACTTAGCCATCGATAAAATAGTTTAGTTCTACTTCAGGTACATACAGATCGACAGCATTGCAAAAAAAAAACTTTTTCAGATTCGGAGTGTCATAAAATGTTGACATTCATCAAAATCCCAAGTTCAATTTTTTCCAATGATCAAAACACTTTCTCTACATGTAAGGTAGCAACAAAGTAAAAAAGAAACCCTTTTAGATTTGATAGAAATATAAGTTATTTCTAGAGACTCAAGAAAAAATACCTACAAAAGTTGAATACTAAACAAAACAATATCTAAGAGGCCTTTCTAGTGATAATGAAAAGTTTAGTATAAAATTAGCCCTCGATGGGGCTAAAACCATTAAAGTAAAACATGTATATTGGTTACAAATTATGATCTTTGTTGGACCACAATACTACTTTTTTCAATCCACTCATATTTATCTATAAGTATTTTTCATTAAAAGTTATTTTACTTTATCTGTATACTCATTTTTCTCTCTAAGTTTCCCTTACTAAATATAATAATTTTTTTTTTTTCCTAATATAGTCATATTTCCCTCTTGGCGCTTTTTACTAAACATGATGTAACTTTTTTAAATATACTTATATTTCTCTGTTAGCATTTATTATAAAACACGATGTTTCTTTTTTCCATATACTCACATTTCTACACACCAGTACTCATATTTCTCTATAAGCGCCTATATAAAATATGGTGTTTTTTTATGTTAGTGTATATTATTTAATTTTACTTTATTTCTGATTGCAACTATCCAAGGATTGTGTCCATTTGTGTAATTTATGAACCGGGTTAGTAAAATTAGTTTGTTATTGATTACACATGCTTAGCCCCCACAACAGGAGGACACATATATCTATTATCTTTCTGTGATAGGGACTGAAACTTTGCATAAAGCGCCTCTTCAATAATGTACACAAATGATGTCATTAAAGGAAAACACGTTGTTTATTATATAATATGTTGCCTCTGTTTTGTGAATATTTGATTATAGGCCTAGAAGTAGTATGTATATTACAGTATTGTTATTGCTCTATATGTTTATAGATCTGCACTAGAACGGGTAAAGCTTTATACTGTATTACAGTGGTGCGCCAAGATATTTACTTGGGGGCAAAAGGGGGGGGGGGGCCCGAGACAGTCAAGGTTATATCCAGAATTAAATTTTAAAGGAGGATAGAGGGGGTGACTAGCAAAATAAAGTTTTTACAGAGGTTTGCCTTCCAACTCAAAGGGGAGTGCGAGAACCCTCTCCAGTAAAAAGTAAAATATTTGAATGCACATAAAAACTATTTGGAGAGATCTTTCTTTAAACAATTTTGAGAAATTAAGATGGCTCTGAAGCTGTTTGGATTTGTCCTCGCTTCGGAAAACTTTTAAAATTAGATACCTCTAAGAGTCTAAAACTATTTGAAGTCGTCTTAGCTTGGAAATGTTTTGAAAATTAGATGCCTCTATAAGCAATTGAGAGTGGTCAAATTGTTTATATTAGTTGCCTATTTGACTTAAAAATGTAGATTAAATTAATTTAACCCATCTTCAGTACTCGATTTTATATTTCAACTTTATGTATTTTAAGATTTTATTAAAATTATTTGGGTCTAAAAAGGAGGGGGTGTAACTGCCCTATTTGGCTCCTCTACTGGTGCGCCACTGCTGCATTCTTATATAAGTGAGCAAATACTTCTGTTTTGACTATATTATACTATATATATTATATATATTATATATATATATATATATATATAACATATTATACAATAATAAAAGTATTATCAAATCAACTATGGTATCCCAACACTACAACATCTCCAGATAGAGTGGTCTATATGTATGGTACAGATTTAAGTTATGAATCAAATAAATATGAATTGATTATTTCCCGAATAGAACTTAGTGTCTTATTTACCTTGCATGTTAATTTTAATATTTTGGACTGCCTCCCCTTGTGCATTTGAGATTTTAAGTTGATATTGTCCAGATAATTCACGAACGGGTTTTTTGAACTTATAGGTAGCTTTATCTTCAGCCATAATAATTTCAACTTCTTTGAGAGGTAAGGCTTTGCCATCCTTAATGAGCTTAGCTTCAACTTGTGACTGTCTGGTGCCATCCACTGTAAGAAGACACAGATTTATCCAAGTCATTTATTTGGTGAATGTAAATTGGCCAAATTCTAAAATATTTAACTGCAAGATAATCACATAACAATTGATTATTAGTTCAATCCAATAAATTTAATTTATTGACAAATCCTAAATGCATTTTCAACTAAACAAATTATATTTGAGCCTGGTAAATAAGAGTGATTGCTCGCTAGACAATAGTATAGTATTAAATCTCCAAAGCTCATTGGATGGATTTAGCCTGTGTACATGAGTAGCAATATGACTAATAGCTTTGGCTATTTGATTCTTATTTTATATTGGATTTATTTTTTGATTAGTAATTGCTTTACTTCAATAACTATAAAACAGCGAGACACATAAGTACTTTCTATATGGCAATGGGAACTCGAAAGTCCATTGCCTCAATTAGAAAAGTACGTTACCTATCCCTATCTTTAGCTAGTTCTATACAGTCCACCTCATTATACCCTATAAGCAAATCAAATTTATGAATACTTTTGTAAGAACTAAATTTTTTAAGTTATCTCTGAGTATCTGAAAATAAGCACAATATTGAAATGTGAGATATTGTTTTAAAAATATTGTTACTTAATATATTCTACCAAACCACCTACCAACATAGGGTACATCAAATATGATCGGTTTACTGCAAGGTCCATCAACTGTGTCTGGAAAGTTAATGACTGGTTTACTTTCTCCCTTCTTGACCACAACTTTGCATGATGATGTCATCTTTCCAGACTCGCACATGAAATCTCCACTGTCATCAAGTGTAGCACCTTTGAACACAAGCTGGTGTTTTCCTCCACCCAGATTTTTAATCTCGACCCTAAGGGAAGTGCATGTTTTAATGAGACTAAGTTATTATTTATTAGATTAACATTTAATCTTAAAATTATTTTTTTTGTATCAAGTCTTACTAAACGTTCGGGTTACATGCTTATGTACTAATTATGTTAATGGTTTTATGGATTAGTATGGTTATAATTAGAGGAACTGTACTAACATTTGAGTGGAGAGAGAGTGAAAAAACCATTTTGTAAAAAACACTCTCAGCACACACCACCAATATATGAATCTCGATCTCCCCATCATAAGCTAGTCTATTGCAAGAGTAGCGCCCTAGACCATGCGGCCACAGAAGCAGTAGATTGAAATATATTCAAACAAAGCTCAGTTTTCTTTATTATAGTTGTGAATAACTTTCAGAGTTATCAAAGCTTTGTATCTTAGTGTAAATAAATATTTCATTTCTATACAGAGGTAAATAAACTTTGCTTAGTAGCATACAATAATTACTGGTAACATATTCCTTCTTCTAAATTTAGGCCTATGTAACTTATTGTGAATTCTTGTTATATTGTATAATATAAAAGGTGTTTTTTTTTAACCTGTCAGACTCCTGAATTGGCTCTCCATTGAAGAACCAGTTAGCTGGAGCCGTTTGATCCTGCAGTTCCACATCTAGTACCAGCTTCTCTCGCTCCACAACAGTTGTATCCTTCAACTTCTTGTTGAAGCGGTTCATATCTACATAAAAACAAATAGCTCTCACTAGACTGTGTTTTATGGTATTACCAAGATTTCAAATGAAAGGTTATGAAATAGTTTATTTAAAGTAAGAGACAAAAATGAAAGAGAAAATAATATATAACTATCTGTGCAGATTAATATTAACTAGATAAACCTTATAATTGTAACCAACAGAGATGGAGTCACAACTATGCTTCAAGGTCAATGTTTTTAACTATAGTAGAGCCACTAATCATATTAAGGTAAGAGTATGGTATCAAAACTGATAAAATTAAGAGAGCATGTTTAATGCCATTATTTCGTATGTGTGATTGACCCAATAAGAATGGCTTTTCTTGTACTTTAAGTAGAATATAAATACATTAATATATTGGGTTTGTAGAGAAAAATGTACATTTATCAATTTACCACTAGCGACTTTAAAGTGGGAGCTAGTTAACAGCAGTGGTTTTGCAGTTCTAATAGAAAAACTTTTTTGGCCAAAATAAATAAAATATTGCCCCAGTAAAAAAAAAGGCTTAATTTTCTTCACAAGGTGATATCAACAGTTCTTGAATATTTGTAATGATCAAAATAAAGAGAAAAAGGTGTCAATATATTTCAGGACACCCTTGACATATAATAAATAAATATTTAGGTAAACATGTAAAGAAAACTTTTGATATAAAAATTGCCAAATTACTGCCTTTAACTCGTGTTTCCTACACCCACACCTTAAGTGGGCTACACGAGTCTGTTTCATATTATTACCAGGTATTTAAAAGCTATATTACTTTGAAATTCTGTAAAGTTAACAAATAAGTTTCTAAATATTACTTAATAATGCCTTATAAATTTGACTTTTCTATCTCTGGAGTTAGCTGACTATCTATTAGCTGTTTTAAACTTCTAATTTAGTAGAATATGAGCTACTCACACTTTGTCTGCCACCATTAGTCCCTTTCACTAGGCTAGGGATAATAACACTATCCACTAAAAATGCTGTGCTTTCAGCCAGGACAAAGAGTGATCAGAAATACTTAATTTTATGTTACTAAGTCGCACCTCGTAATTTGCAACTAAGGCTAGCAGGTCTTGAGAAGACTAAACTAGTACTGTACATTGTTTCCTCTTTTCAGTATCCAAGTTTCTTTTTCGAGGCAATTAATCAATATTTTCCCACTAACTGATTGGGATTGTGATTGGTCAAATGGCTAGTGAAGGGGATAGATTATATTTCTAGTACAGTCCTGTTAGCTGGGACAACATATGAATTTCGGTTGATATAACCACTACAGATTAAATGCATTATATTATTTTTGGTCATTAATAGATATATAGCAAAACATGAAGTTAATGGAGCATCTTATTTAATTTGGCTTATAAACCTTGCTTTTAATCAAATTTTGGAAGAATAAATTGAAAAATTGATACATGAACACGGGAATCAAACTCGGTTTAGCATGTAAATGCTCTCTACCAATGAGCTATTCAGGGATATGGTCTCGTGCTCAGGGTTAATCTTCACTCATATTTAATGGCTTGGTCCTTAATATTTACTTAAATGTATAGAGTTATTTTCTTCCATATTTTTGAAAGGTTAATTATTGTCTTCAAATATTATTTGTTTTATTAGATTATTTTAATATTTAAAAATTAAATGCACAATGGTATCATAATTGAAAGACATATAATTCTGGAAATAAAACAAGACTTACATTGTATGATGATCTCACACTCAGTCTTATCGGCATTACTCTCACAAGTGAAATTTCCTGCATCTGTTACTTTGCAGTCCTTGATCACCAACTTCCTTTTCCTGCCATCCTTAATAATTTGGACCCTTAAAATATAAAATATATAATCGTATATTATACCACCATACCCAAATGTGAATGCAAAATTATCCCAATATGTTTATAAACACACCTTTATCATTTAAGAATTTGAATAAAGTACTAACCAATAAAATGATAACCAAACCACTCTTCCGTTTGTTAATTAATAACAAGATGTCCCATTAAAGATTCAAATATGAAACAACTAGAAATTCTCAGTGGTTAAGAAGAATGTTGAATGAGCTCCATCTACTCATTAAATGTATTAAAGACTTTTTAAAGTTCCATGAATGCAATATTATACATTTTGTGTCATGTCTTTAAAAATTTTATTTCTGTATTTTAAAAGAACAAAATTAAAAGAGAATATAAACGTTAGATTACCCAATTTTATGATACCATAATGTCGATAACTATGAAATATCCATTATATAAAAATTAATTTCTAGCCTCAACTTGTAGTTTCTGTGTAACAAATCATGAATTATTTATTTGTGCTAATTTACATTATTTTATAAACCTTACACTTTTTAATTGAAAATGATTAAATTTTGACTATCTTACCATTGATGTGGTTGACTCTAATCCATAGCTATTATTTATATACATATAATAAATAGTAAATTAATGTTGACTATACTCTAAACACAAAACATAATTTTAAGATGTTAAAAAAGCTTGATTAGCTATTACAATTTGGCAATAATTTCTTTTTAAAATAAGCTTATTCTACCTTAAAATATACAAATTAAATTCTAACTATTGTGTCTAACGTCACATTGTGGAAAGTCAGGAGAGAATATATTTTGATTATTCATAATAATGCCCTATAGTATATTCAAGTTATCAGGTTCAAAGAATTAGTGTATCCATATGTGTACCTGAAATATAACAATGTCCACAAAATATTTCATTTTTAGCTAATCCAAACTTCCAATAATAACAAATTTAAAAATGTGATTTCCCATCTTCACCTCAAATGAACATCAGTTAGATTTACTATTTTCCTATCTTAATGTAGATAGTATGGGTTACTTATAGCCTGTACAATGACCTTAATTTGTTTCAATAAAACACTTTCTACAATCTAGTTAAACAAAATGTAAACATACAGTTACTGTAGAATATTATTACTTCTTAGTAATAGCTTAGTGATCAAGTCTTAAAGAGTTTGTTGGCTAAGTATATATTTTTAGTTAAAAACTTATTTCAGAATCATGCGTCTAGAAATTTTCAATGTATAGTGATAAATTACTCTTTGTCTTGGAGATTAAAAGATAATAATGTAAAGTTGTGTAACGAAAAAAATAGTTTTATTATTAAAAGTCTCCTGAGTTCGATATAGCTGGAATACTTGTTAAAATGTTTTTTGGCTGCCTCTGGAATATAATTACGGCCCACCCATTTCCTACGCACACAAACATTAAAATTAAGATCCTAATAAAAATACAGTATGCAGCAACATTGTCAGTCAAGCTTTCAATTCACTACAATCAAAATTTTAAGGCTTAGATTTTTGGTGGCTAATATATTTTGGAGTTCCAGATATTAGGGCTACGCATTTACCTATTTTTACTGACATATTAAATTGGTTAAAATGTAAGGCGGAATACATGAGTAGGGGAGATGGGTGGGAGGCGTGAGTGGAGGTGATGGAAAAATTCATAAAGCAGGAATTCATTTCTCCATAAAATAGGGAAAAGGTTA
The DNA here is from genome assembly GCA_033556935.1 of Timema podura. NCBI lineage: Eukaryota > Metazoa > Arthropoda > Insecta > Phasmatodea > Timematidae > Timema > Timema podura. The sequence goes on along the minus strand of JAVRXN010000010.1, from coordinate 58,191,536 downwards.
CAATAGTAGATTGAATCATTATTTATTTTGTAATTAACCACCTAAGCCCCATTATAGTGTATCTAACTATAAGAGCCACAGGAATGGAATATTAAGGGTTAATTTATGTTAATACACAAGAAATTGAATGCCAGTTATTGAAAATATCACCTAAGTCTATCACTTTAATATGGAACCCCCGCCTACCGGATATAAGTTAGGAATGATATCATTCCTCCCAACATTGTCAAGATAGCATACTTAAACTGAATAAACTAAAGCTTTAAAATGGTTGGTTTCATGAGTTTTATCTTCATTTAACTTCTAATTCCAAGGTCAAAAATATATTGCTTTCATTATAAACTCTTGAAGATAAATGAAGTATAATCTCAATAATATAATAGGAATCACCATCATAATTAGATTTGGAAACATTAAATATTTAATAATATATATTTATACATTATATTTAGAACCATATTCATATATTCTCGGATACATAAAGGTATACTTTTATTAAGTTTAATATTCAAGATCCACACACACACACCCACACACCCATACACACACACACATACATACATATATATATATACATATATATGTATATAATATACACACACACACATATTCATATTTAGAACAACATTCATATATTGTCGGAAGCATAAGCATTTATTTTTATTAAGTTCAATATTAAAAAAAAAAATTATATATATATACATACATGTATATGTGTGTGTTATGCATATAATAAAGAAAATTAATTGTGGTGATCTTGATTAGTCCTTTTACAATATAATAAAAATCGATCAATATACAGGATTGAAGGTGTTTAAGATGAATAAAGATTTTTTATATTTTTAAAAATGGATTTTATGTATTTAACATGTACTGTCTGAATGGACTGATTATATCTGTACACGAGGGTTTTTCTATAAGCAAGAAAGAGAGGGCCTTAAGATTTTACACAAATAAAATTACGTATAGATGTACACTAAAACTAAAGAATAGGCAGATCAATCTATCTTAGAGTTATACCTTGGTTAAAAATTCGAGGCAGTTCTTATCGTTATCAAATTATTAAGATTTTTTCCTTGAATTTAAAGAAGACTTAAATCAATATTGCATTATATTAATAAAAAATAGCTTTTGTGGATGTGCTTAGCATGCGGTATGTGGAGTGAAAAGATTTTTAACTTTTTTAGAGCATACTCATCATAGTTATTTTCTGTGCTCTAAAATAATATCATACATCAAAACCCCTCACTGCGCTCTCTGTAGGACACAAACCTAGCAATAGTAGGACGATGTTGGTTTGAGTTCTTTAGGCCTACTCAATTAATTATTTCAATGTCATCCATGAATATGTTAGCAATATCGTTTAACACTAAAACTTGTGTTGTTTAACCCGCTCTCTCAGGGATTCCAAAAACAAGAACACTGTTTCGCTTTGATATGGTTCCAGATCGTCTTTATCTGTGGCAATATCCCGTTTCATGTCATAAAACTCCTTATCAAGTATCTTTAGCTCGCTGGTGAAATTCTTGTTCGATTGAATATAGAATAAGAAGGGTGAATTAATGGATCTTTTCCACAACAGCGTGTGTCACAGCTTGCATGTGACAAGAAGCGAAATGATATATTTATTTTGCAAGGCCTCCTTTACTTGTTCCAGGACTGAGACTTGCAAGTCCACATTAATGGCAACGGACAACTTGTCCGCTATAGTGCAATGTATACAGTTTTTTGCTTTGATATTAGTTTAAAATAACACACAGCTGTGAAGTCAAAATTACTAATACTAATATGACAATATTACTCAAGTGGTTGTATAAGAATACTCTTAAACAAGTATTTAACACCTACTATAATTATTCAAATGAATATGAATCGAGACACACATAAGCTAACCTTGTCCGCCATCTTACAACATTCTGATAATTGGAACTAGAGAGTAGCCAGATCAGTATATATTAGATCGTGTTCTAAATATGCTTAATTGACTGGTCTTTCCATCTTAATCTCTAATAGTCTTAAAATCTTACAATCTTATGGTCTGACACTTCTGTGAAAATAAAATGTTATGACGTTTATAACTTGACAGCACAGACATGGAGTTTTATATTAAGCTATAGCGTGGCTATTATTAAAAATAGTTTAAACTAATGCTCAAAGTGATAAAGGTATAAATAATACAAAATGTATCGGCGTTTTGAGGTAACAGCCATTTGCTTTAGTATAAATAGACTAACAAGTAGAAGTCCTTTTTGTTAAGTTGAAGTACTTTTCACTAAAGGACTTATGTCCGTCTTGACTAATAGGCGCTATTTAACATAAATTGTATGTTCTATTCAATTATTATTTGTATGTACTCGTGATTTTTGACTATTTAATGTCTAGTTTGTAACGAAAGCCCTTCTTACGAGACTAAATTATTCTAGAAATGACTAAAATAACACAATGGGTTTTGGCCTAGACGATAAATTAATAACTATCCTAAGCAAAACTTTGTCAATATGCTAAGGTTAGTTTACCAAATTTTTTATAGATTATTAACAAAATATTTTTAAAATACCATTTTATTCCTCTCTGAATTAGTATGGATAAGCCAATCAATTCCAGTATTCCTAAGTAAATGCCAAAAATTAATTGAGGAAGACCCTTTAAAAGAGCAATTCCTAAAATAATAACATCATACTAAGCATTCTATCTGTTTGTACTACTCATAGTTCACAATAATGAGTCAAAGGGTGCTATTTGAGTAGTGAGAGTTTTAAATGAATACATCAGCATTCACTTGAAAAAATTATGGAAATAATTAACATAATAAGCAGTTCATAATCAACCTAGATAGAATTTTCATCATGGCATAATAGATCAAAGTCAAGGATGTAGGCGTTTAGATAGTATTTTACAAAGAACTGGAGATTTCAAACTGATTTTTTATAAAAATATTTAAAACTAGGGTGATTGATGTCATAATGTAATCAGATTAGAATGCCCAGAGTGATTAAGAGGAAATAATTTTGTTCAACTGGAGAAAGGATGAAAACCACAATTTAAAATCTCCTTTTGATTCCAGCTAATCTGGTCAGAAGTACAAACTCCATGAGAAAGAATAAGGCACACTCGTCATGCGTTTTTCTGCGGATCTAGCCCTGCCAGTCAAACTGCACAAAGATGAGTAATCAGATTGGTCTGTTGACGCAGTATCAGCGGGTTTGGACAAAGGTTCACGTCTCTACACTTTTCAAGCATTAGTCCTCAGCTTATACTCGTATATATGGCTTACCTTTTATCTGGTTTGACGGGCTCATTGTTCTTAAACCACTTGACATCACCACCTGCATCATCCAATTCACAGAGCATGGTGATGGTGTCTTTCTCAGTCACTTGCTGGCTTTTCAACACCTTCACGAACTTGTAAGGATATTCTAAACAAGAAGAAATTATAAAATCAGCTTAAAAACCATTATTGCTGTCTCAATTTATCATATATTCTAACATATCCTCTGAATTCTTGGCCAGGATTCTAATAATAGTTACACATCATCATACATAAACGTACAACTGAAGAATGGTGCATATCAATTTATAAATAACATTAGAAATTTGGTCGATTTTAACTAGTATAACCTAAATACATATTTAAAAAAAATCAAATACAAGGATAAGTTTAATATTTGTGCAATTTTTTTGAAACACTTTTTGTTTTTACAATTTTTCATTGGTTTGTGTGTAGGTGGAGGAAAAAGAATATTTACTTTCAAATTTCCAAAAGAAGCTATATTGTAATAGTATTAATATGAAAATAAAGATATCAAATATAAAAATATTAAATTTGTCATGGGAACAGCTCTAATGTCACAACACATAATTAATTTTTAAAAAAACGGTCATCTGTAAACTTCTTTTGAACATTTTTTTCCTTAAAAACTATCATGGTACTATTTTTCATTTAAAACACTCCACATTTTAAACAAAATAGTTAGATCAATTTACAAAATATTTTGAATTCTCAAAAATCGTTCATTGGTAAACTACCCTTAAATAAATTTTTATCCCAAAACATGTGTTTGTGTGTGTGTGTGGTGTGTGTGTATATATATATATATATAAATAAACACACACTTGGTTTTGGGATAACTAAATAAGCATATATATATATATATATTATATATATATAGTGTTATTTGATATGTTAAACAATTTATTATATATATGTATATAATATATATATCCATTTTAAACAAAATCGTGAAGCTATTTTAGAAAGATTTGGAATTTAAAAAAATCATTCATTACCAAACTATCCTTAATATAAGAGATAAGCTCAAAATAAAAAATTATGATGAGGTTCAAACATATAGGCTAATATCTAAATATCAATATTTGTGGCCAGTGACATACAGGAGAGAGAAAGAAAGATATTGGGACAGACAGAATTGTAAAATCCACTTTTTTGGGTTCGGAGGCACATGAAGTGTACAAATTCATCATAATCATAAGGTAAAACATTTTCACGATTACAATACTTTCTCTTTAAATGAGAAAGTAAAATCAAAATCAAAATGGCTAATTCAAGTTTCAGTGTCTAGTTTCTCGAGCAATTTCCTGAAGAAGAATCCGTACAAAACTTATGTTCTATTGCTCTTAAACCACCTAAGGATTAAGTTTAAATTTATTAAATCATAGCCCGCATGAGGCGTCACTCTAGTGTTAGACTGGCCTGCTGATGATGGAGATATTGGGGTTCAAAACCCAGTCGAATCTACTAAAGCGTTTATCACTAAATGGTTTCCTACTATACTTCGATGCTAATGCAGGTAGATTACCTTTAAAACGCTTCCTTCCTCATCCCTACCCCATTAGAGTAATTATAATATAGGCATGCAATATTATTAGGTCGTAAGACACCGTGATATACAATAGCAATTAAAAGATGATTAAACTATAACCGCTTCTGTTGCCGCATGCTAAAAGGCGTCTCTCCTGTGTTAGACTGGACCGCCAATGACGAGAAAATTGGGGTTCAAATTCCGGTTGGGTCTATTGAGGGTGTTTTTTCCTAAATGGTGTTCCACTCTTCCTCCATACAATTGGAGAACACTTCCTCTAAATTACACTTTCCACATCCCTAACACACTATCGTAATTAGTATATATGCGTATAACCCGACTGGGTAGTAAGCTTTTGTGATTAAAAAAAAATCCTGGATCTTACCAATGATAGTAACATTTGTTGATGTTTTATCACTTTGTTTTTCAATTCGGCAGTGTACTCTCCACTATCTTCCAAAGTACAGTCTTTGATTGTGAGTCTACACACGCCAGACATTTCCTTGGCGATCTCGTACTTGTCTCCTTCCTAGAGATCAAAATTATGCTCATTAGCAAAAGTTGGTTGTAAATTAAAACACTAATCATGACATGAATAAGATGTGGGGTAGCATAGTAGTAGGGTATTTGTATGATATGTCAAAGAGTGAGGTTTATATCCTTTATATTATGTAATATTTTAATAAAAACTTTCTATCTCAAATACACAAAGTATTGGATAATAAATATCTATTATTCCAGTTGAAATGACTGCGGGTCCATCATCAGTGAAGTCAATTCATTGGATGAGAAAATAATACACTATTTGGAGAAGCATAGACCACTGTCCCAATACGTCTATATCCGGGATTTGAGACAGTGGTAGTAGCTATGAAACTCATGCTCCTATCACATGATACTAGTTAGTGTTTGTAATAGTTGTCAGTATTTATTTGAATTGAAAGACCTAAGGTCTGTTTTTGAACATATCATTATTTAATTCAAATATCAAAACTATTGTAGTACAGAAGTCACTAACTTGTTTTTTTAAAATTTAATAAAATTTAGTACAATTTTGTTGGATAGGAGTGTCTTAATTTGGCGAATCTAAGGAAACATGTCAATTAGAGTGGGATAGTGGAAACCCCTCCAAACTTTATTCAGCTGGAGAGATGATAAAAATACACATTGTGGAAAAATAATTCCTGTACATACGGTCAGGATTAAAGACTCGAATTAACTACTCAAAGTACAAAATATTATCACTTTAATAAAATAGCAGTGAGAGGGCATTTAATAATAAATCTGGACGGACTCATTATTAATTTATTTATTTAATTGTATGATGTGCACGTCCTATATAAAGGTCCATTCCATAACTATAAATAGTTATCTTAACAAATGCTGACCCACATTACACACAACACACAACTCTAGCGCCGATAATCATAATCTATGAGTGCCAGGTCTAATATATAGTCTTTAATAAGCACAGGGGTTCAGTTGCATGTACTGTGCTTCCCCTCCAGAGCCAATTGGTCAAGAAAATGGGTTTAGTTGAAGCCATTGTATGGTTTGGCTCGTATTGTATTGCTTTATATGTACACTTAAGTGCCAGTATCACTGCTATTAGAGAATTATTTTCATTATATCTATGACCAAAACCACAACCAGCTCCTTGTTAGTTTACTATCTAGTGACATACTGACTGAATAAAGCTGATCCAACTAGTTCATTGAATTAGCCTGACAATCTTATATTCTTAACACTTTACCTCTCTATCACTGAGCCATTTAAATTATCATTGGGATTATTTTGGTCAAAATGTCTTGCCATTTATAAAGTATATTTTACTACTGAGCTAAAAACATTGATAGTCAAGACTATGGTAGAGGGTACTTGATTTAATTTGAACAATACATACACTGTCTCTAACAGAGGTCCCAGCTTATTTTCTTTGAGAGGGTGAGGGGGCAATAATATGTCCACTTAACTTCATGGGGCCTCTAAGTATTACATTTTCTAACTGCCCCTAACATTATTAACTAACCTCCGTTAGTTCTCATACTTGAATTATTTTGAATGAGTCGAATGTGTTTTAGAATGCCTTCGTTTTTATTTATTTATCTTTAGGAATTCTGAAAAATATTTTAACAATTCAAATTTAATCAGTGTCTAGAGTTAATCGAGATTGATAATAGCGGCTATGATCAGATGAAGAATACTAAGAGTGGTAGTAAAGTTTGTAAATAAATAGTCATTTAATAATAGAAATGTGTGTATTTATTGTAATACTTTACTAAATGTGACTGTACATAAACTACATACAACAGCTAAGCAACAGCGATGGCCTGCCCTATATATACATTCTTTAGCTTTAAAGTCCATGTTTAAGGAGTTTGCTAAAAATAATCATTTTCAGCACCACTAAGAATAAATTAAATACACTTAATGTTCCAGCATACGTCTGGAGAGAGCATGGGAAATCATATGGAGGGGGAGAACTTCTCAAGTATTTATAAAATAAAATCATATTCCAGACTAGCATGATATGAAAGATGATAGTTCTTGTGAAGATAAATATTTTAATGCAGGTTCTATTGTATTTTGTGCCAAAGAGGTGAGACTTAATATTTGTATAGCTACGAATTTATCATAGTGAAATGTTTTTTATGAGCACTTATTTATTCTAAGATTACACATACCTCCAGTTTCTTGTTGTTAATGTACCATCCCACGATGGCCATGCTGCTGCTGACGGTACACTCCATGAATGTCTCATGCTTAGTGAAACCATCTGTCTGTTTGCCAAGTGGCTTCGTAAATGTAAACATGGGATCAGGTTCTGAAATAAAACCCTCAAGAAGCTCAAATTATAATTATATACTCACTGCAAAATATTTAATAGGCTAAATTCATATATTCCATAAATATAGGTTAAAATACCTTATTTAACTATAGTACACAGTATTGATCTAAGTGTGAGCCTTAGGAAAACATAAAAAACAAACAAACAACCAAAAGATTATTCTTATTTTAGAAAATTATTAAGTATAAATTATACATTTTTTGCATTAAAATATATTATTTTTTTAATATTGCCTGTGTGTGTTTAATAAAGTGTTCTTGAACTAAATAACAAATTTAAGTTGAGCTTTGTATGTAATCAATCTCCCCTTTAAAATATTTTTCAGGTTTATATTGATATTCTCCTCTTTGTCACCATTTCAGGCCATTCGAATTGCGAGAAGTAGAAAATAAAGACCAGACTTACACAAGATCACAATTTGGTCATTAATAAGTAAATTAAGACATATTTTATATTTATTTTGAAAACATTATCTCAAAAAGAGATAAGATTCTTTCAGAACACATTCATGCTATAATTATATTACTGAAAAAATAGAATATCTTAATATCTTTAGTTAAATGTTTAATACAAATATTTATTATTATGGACATTTAAAATTATGTATTTCAATTTGAAAGAAAATACATTTACTATATTATGAAATTATCTCACATACCAAATGAACTCTAATGAAATAAATCAGTCACAATAATATTTAAAATATACTCCCCCACTTTGATTAATTGACTCCAAAGTAGCAGCTATCTAATTAAGCAAAGAGTTTAAAATATTTCATTTTAAAACTATTAGCGGTATCAGTAGTATACTAGGTAACTATATGATTACTGAAATATGTATATGTGTTAAAAGCAAGAGATATAGCAATATAATGAATGACAATCTCTCAAATATATTTTACAAAACCTTATAGTATGAACTGGCAGGACTAGACTAAAACAATTTGTGAATGGTTCGAATTTAATCAAAACATTTTATCTAAATTCTTCAGGTTTAGCCATTTATATCAAATAAAATAAGGAAAATAAAAATTTTACTGTTGGTCAGGACTCAGATCGTAACATCAAGTGTAAGTAACTTGTAAAGTGTTAGGAGAAGTTTGTGTCAGATAAGTTGAGAGATCTTATAAAAAAGCAACCGATCCTACTAGTCTCACAGGGCATGTCTAAAGTTAACTGTATATTTGCCACCTTAAGAGTCCTAAAATTCAGTATTTTACTATAAAAAAATACCAAAACATGAAACTAAGTCCAAGGTAACATAAAAAAGTATACAATTATTCAGATACTTACAAGTCATAGTTAACTAGGTGCCTGGAAAATTTGAATATAGCTTTGTACCCTTATTCAACCGAGTAGAAAGAAGTTTAATTCATACAACTAGCTATAAATTACTCAAAAAGACACTGAGAAGGTCCATAAGCTCAATTAAAGGCTTGAAATTTGTATCCAATACCTCTAAGACCATCAATAATAATCAGATTAGTACAAAAATAATGGAAATATGGAAATATAAAACCTACTGCTTACTTACTCCATGGCATTAGGAATTTTAAGGTTCATTGCCGCACTTTCAAAAGTACGCCACCTATCCCTATCATGAGTTAGTTCTGTCCAATCCGCCTAATTACACCCATCCTATCTATCTACCTAACCTTCCTATATTACATCATCTAACCCCATCTACACACATCGATATCTACCTATATTGGAGCTAGTTTTATCCTAGTACCAACCTAAGTATACAGTCACAATACCCTACCCTATCTTAGCTATTTCTCTTGAGCCCATCTCAGTACACCCCATTCCTATCTTGAGTAGTTATTTCGAGTCAACCTCAGTACACCCCATCCCTATATTGAAATAGATCCATCCAGTTCACCTAATTACACCTCATTCCTGTCTTGAGTTAGCTCTATCCAGTCAACCTCAGTACACCCTAATCCTATATTGAGATAGTTCTATCCATTCCATCTTATTACTCTCAATACATATCTTAAGCTATTTTTGTCCACCTAATTAGACCCTATATGCCTCCCATCTGCCTCTAGGTCATGGTGTCTACTCAACTTGACCAATGAAATTCCCGACTTTTTCCCTGATTTCCCCTGATCATTTCCAAAAATTCCTGACTAAAAACTATGTCCACACCCTTCTGTTCCCCTGTTCCCAAGGTATTTGTTATTATTACTAATATTATTATTATCACCGCGTCTTACCTACCCGTTCGGGTAATACCACTTACGCTAATGTGTAATGTTAGGGTGATTGTGAGATGACATGGAGGACTTACAGTTTAACGTGGGATCCGAACCACGTGGAGGCCTGGAATTCCACACATTCACAAGTTGTGATTAATACACGTCTTGTTAGAGGTGAAGGAAGGTTTTGGCAATCAGATAAATCTGTGCCAGGACCAAGGATTGAACCCCGGACCCCTAGCACAGAAGTCTGACACCTTACCCCTAGACCGCCAGGTCACCCAAGGTTTTTGTTTATCTTTTTTATGAATAATAATAAGTTTAAGATTTAAATAAATTTTTTTATTTGTATTAACATGGTCTACTAGGAATTAGAAAATTATAAAATATATTACACAGATACAAAAAAAAGAGAGTCTGAATCACATTGTAATTTACTGATTTAATGATTATTATATTTCATATTTTGAGTTAAACAACATTTTCCCGGACTTTTCTTAAATATACCAAATTCCTGACTTATTCCCGTTTTTTACTGACCACTTCAGATTCCTGGCTAATTCCAGTTTTCCCAGATGGTAGACACCCAGTAGGTCTTTCTACTGGTCACTTCTAATTAGGTTTGCCACTCAATAAACAGAGATAATTGTTCAGCTTCATTGCTGTGTATTTTGGAATGGAAATAGGATGGATATTACAGACTCATAAACGAAATATAACCATACTTTCCTATCATATGGGCAGATTAAGAGAAGATATGCAAAAAGTCCCCAAACTATTTTTATAACGGAAAATAGCTTTGAAGTAAACAAATGTTGAATATGCAAGCATAATTTATAAACAGAAAAAAAAGATTGAATAAACATACAAGTGCGCATAAAAATACATCTAATGATGACAACGGGGCATGATAAAAATGTAGTTTTACAGTGGAATTAATTTATAAAGGAAAACTCATTTTGAAAATTTTAGCAGAGCGAATACCAGCCAGCTAAGAATACCAACCAGCTCAGAATACCAGCCAGCTCAGAATACCGGTGGGGTCTAAAGAAAGTATATAGGTACCCTTCAATTAACCTGTAAGGAAGCAAGCTTACCTTGCTTTATTCCATTTAAATATAGTTTTTAAGTTTGGGTCATAGTGTAATTAGTCAGGGTAAGACAGCTTGGGTAGACGAATTGTACAAGATGAGAAAAGTGAAATCTAAGGAAGAGCACTTTGTCTAGCTCTAATGGTTTGTAGTAGTAAATATCCCCTACTTAAATAAATCTAATAAGAAATTAGACTCTCTGATAACCAGGGCGGATGAAAACCATATGGTATTGACGTAAATTCAAGGTCTGTTATTATATTCTAGAAAAGAGAGATAATTATAATTTTACCGATTACTAATCTTTTCCTTATTATATATAATTTATTGCTAAGCAACCGATCACTTCCAGTTCACGCCATGACAACCCCCTCGCTTAGGGTGGGGCAGAAAGTTTTGACACATTTAATAATACTATATATTTACAATATCAACCACTAAACGCTTAAAATTAAGCTTAAAATTTGAAAAAAATGTCGTCAACTTTCTACATACCCTTGAATTATTCACTTTTTAAAAGTTACACACCATTATATACAATACATTGTTGTATGTGCTTCTTGAATTTTGAAATGACTTTCCGCAATGTCTCTTTTTGAATTGCTTCAACTTCCACCACAGTTCTTCTTTAAGTTCCTGAATTGTTCTTGGACGAGTCACTTAAACATGACTCTTTGATATGCCTCAAATAGTAAAACGAGGTGATCAGGAAACATTTAGCAAACTACCTCCATTGATTTAAGGTTGTGTGAGCCACTGCCCCATCTTGCTGGAACCACATGTTGTTGGCATCCACGTCCTTACGTTACAATTCAGGGTTCAGAAAGGTCGAACATAAGGGAAGGGCTTCCCAAAATGTTTCCTAGGAACCTAGTTTCGATATTTTGGAAAATCACCTGGCCACCACATTCACCAGTCTTAACAAATCCGGACTTTTTCTTGTGTAGTGGAAGCTGAAGCAATTTAACGACAGCCATTGCTCAAAAATATGTCAAGATTCGAGACATGCATACAAAAAGCTATTGCATATTACTTAAGGACACTGTTTTAAAAAAATAAAAATAATTCAATGATGTATAGAAAATGATCAATATTTTGTTGTCATTTTAATATTATTTTGAAGCATTTAGTGTTTAAAAAATAAATATAGTGTTATTAAATTTGTCAACATTTTCTACCCCATCCTGTACAAGTTGTCTACACTCCATTATGGGATCAGATCAATGGATACAACACAAATTGAAACATATATGTTAACTTGTTTGTACTGGTATGCTACCTAAACAAATACTACCAAAATCTTAATAGCTATTGAATTTTTTGGGGTAATGTATTTTATCATTTCCACCACATGTTAAGTAAAACTTTATTATTTTAACTCCTAGTATAAGTCACTGCAGACAAAATCGCTGTTTTTGTTTGGCATGTTCACTATTCCTCTATTCATAATATTGAAATAGGCATTTAAAAGCATTCACGTCAAGCTTTATAAAGAAACCTATCCTTTAAATATTTAAATGAAAATTATAGGGAATTGAAAACCCATTAAAAGAAAAAAAATATTTGAACAAACAATATGTTTTATAGTCAAAATAGCTTCGGCCTATATGAATAGGGTTTCCTAATAATTTCTAAAGCATGAAGTATAGCAGTTGTGTAATTTACATTTCATTCATAAGATATATTGAAGAAATTGATTAACTAAAATGAATTTAAAAGTCAAAACATATGACTACAATAACTATTATTATTTATAATATCCCATTTGATGACAAAGATTTGAACTAAATATTGTTAGAAATAAAATTTATTTTAGAGCTATCATATCTTAATACGTTAACTTATATTGATTTATTTTTTTGATTAGGTATTTATGGGAATGGAGAGTACACCTACTTTAGACATTCTCTAATTTTTGACAAAAATAAAAATCTCTCTTAATTATTATTGTTTGTTTATTGATTTATCTATTAATATTTAATTTTTAGCTTTCATAAGATAAAAGAACACATAAATATTAATTGTATTTATTACTGTTCCTATTTACCTTTGAACACAACTATACTCCATTCACGGTAGGAATTACTCTTTGAAAGGTCTTTTTTCCTACCAATATCCTACTATATAATAGCTTTCTGGTTAGGAAAAAGGCCTTTCAGAAAACAATTCCTATGGTGAACAGACTTTACTTTAGTAATACCTAAAGATCATTTGCAGTGGTCTACCTTTTATATTTATGCACAGTAAGTTAAGATTTAATCAGGCACAAAGATAGTTTTAAGCTGTTCTAGAAATTATGGACAAATACGTACCTTCCACATTGAGATAACCAATAGAATTAATTCCACCAATTTCGATTGTGTATTTTCCAGTGTCTTCTACTTTTGGATTACTAATTATGAGAGTGTATGTATCGTTTTCATTCTTGAACTTGTACTTGGACCCTGGAAATAATTCCTAGAAAGAAATAATAAGTTTTATGGTTTGGATTTTTAGTATTTAATGGTATTATATTTTTAATTTAGTTTTAAGACTTGAAATAAAACACTATCATATTATAGTTTTTAAATTGATTATTTATTTATTTATATAAATAACAGACCAAGTGGTCTAGTGCTCAGAGTTCCTGGCTACGGATCCAGACATCCTGGGTTTAATCCCTGGCGCTTCCAGATTTTTTATGTGAAGCAGTGGGTTTGGAACAGGGTCAAACACAGGCTCGTTGAGACAAATAAAGAGCTACTTAAATAAATAGTTAGCGATTCCAGTTTAGAAAACTGAGTTTAACGGCTGGAGGGTTCGTTGTGTAGACAATTTTACACCATATATCCTCAAATGTTAGCCCTATCACCTATAACAGCAGTGGCCTTTCGGTCGGTAGCTCAATCGTGGGCTCAAGCCATGAAACATTTTATACAAACACCATTTACATTAATCAATAAAAATAAATGAAATTAATAAAAATATCAATAAAATGTTGTTTCATTGATTTTTTCATATACAATTGACTGTTAGGTGCATTTACACAATAAGGTAAAATATTAGAGACCCACTTTATGTGTTCAGGAGTGGTTTTAACATATGTTTGAAACCAATTTTTGTTTACATCTACCAATTTTGAAAACTTATGTGAATGGATATATTCATAAACTAAAATGTACATATTAAAGAACCAAAATCTATTTAAAACTAATACAGATGGTCTATTAATCAGTGGCATGGTGTGGCGTAAAATGTGGCCAGGGTAAGCAGATCTCGTTTAAACTGTGTCTGTGATGAGTTCTTCCCCATTGTCTCACCATTTGAACAATAAAACATACTGCATGCCTCAGACGGGAATGTAGTTACGCCAATACCTGTCCAATGAGTATTCTATTAAGTGGTGAGAACATATCACAGATAAAGTTTAAAATAACCCTGATTACTGGGGTAAACCTCAACAACATACCACTGCTGTTAATAGATATAAAATAAATATTAATCTTTAAAATAATCTCTAATAAAATGAAAACATGTTAAAAAACATTAATGTTCAAATGGAAGTATATTTACTCAGTTAATATATAATTTAGTTTATCTTATTTAATGTTAGAAACTACTTAGATTAAATACACACTGAGTAAACAAATACAATGATGAACATAATAATTTAATAGTAATTTTATTATATTTGGAAGAAGGTACAGAAAAGATGGATAGAAACATATAAATGGGGACGAATATGATATGGCTTTTACAATGAAGGGAAGAACACAGTTCACACTTTACATTGCTGCCAATGGACAAAGAGGTAATGGTTGCCTCTTAAAGAAAATCGATCATCACCGCCCAATCCCCCCGACCTAGGTTTCATTCTATCGGAACTCATCAGGGAGGAGTGTAAAACGCGCAACGCAACTTCCTAAAAGAGGGGGGAAAAAAAAACACAAAAGGGAGAAAATGGAAAATTATAAAGAATGATAGGACACATACATAGGAACATGTAAAAGGTATAACATAAAGGATAGAAATACATTAATAGTAATTTTAAAATTCCAATAATTAGATGAAAAATAAAATTAGTTAGTCTTTTTAAAACTCTTATAGAAATACATATAAAAATATAATCTGTTAGAATAACTAGAGAGCATACACTTACGTCTTTTCGTAGGAACCATTTTGGTTTTGAATTTGGTTTGGAGAATATGCACTCAAACACCACTTTTTTATCTTTGCCTTCCTTTGCATACTGGTCTACTAAAGGCTTCAAGAAAGACTCTTGTTTCTAGGTAATAGAAAAAAAGGAGAATTTAACATTATTTATTTATAATGAATTAATGCATTTATTCAATACGGCACCCAAGTAGAGACAATACTTAAATACATTGTATCTAACATTCTTCAATTGTGTGTGTATGGTTCTTCAATCTGAAATAATAATTCATTGACAAATTAACATTATAACATAATTGTATTCAGGAATGAGGCAATATGATTAGTGCCATCAACTTTAGTACATGGAATTAGTTAATCAAAACATAAATAAACACAACATAATAAAGAATATGGTAAGATATTAGGATTGTTAACAAGTCATAAGTATATATGTATGTGTCAGTAAATATTTAAAAATGGAATGTGAAAACAGTGATATAATATGCAAAATGTATAAAATAAAAGCCAAGGTATGAGTAAACATGAATATTGTATGCTAAAGTATTGATGTGTATAGTATTCTGTAAATGATTATAGAATTTACAAAGTTGGAAGGACAGAAAAAATATTTTGTTTAGTAATATGGTGCCCTCAATTGTTTTGTAAATATAAATAATAGTGAGGTATGATGGGAAGAAGTTTAAATAAAGAATAGAAAGAAGAAACATTTGCTTGTGAACTAATCCTCATTATGTTATTGTATTTAGAAATAAAGATAGTATAAAGAAGTCTAAAATAGTAAAGCTAGAAGAAACTTATTTTATTGTGATATATTGTCAATTATGTCGATGTGAACTGTCTAAAGGAGTTAAGTAAACATAAAAAAATATGAATAATTAATACAATAATAATAATATTTCATCTTCAAGTGATAACATAAATATTTTATAGTTCTTATCTCTGTGTGAATATTGATTGATGGAGCACTTACATAGTAGAATACTTGACCATATTTATTTCCTATTTTGAATATGTATTCCTGCATTGCAGTATATAATTTAATATATTTTGAGGATATTTTTGTGTCAGTATGATTCTTCATTTAAAAGAGTATTTATATAATTCATAAAACTATTGTAGGATTGATTATAGACACAGATTTTTATTTTTCAAGACATCAGTAATAAAATTAATTGTAAATTATTTATTATATTACTTTTAACATAGCATTTTAAGTTAATAACACAAAAACAGATAATATAAGTAAATTTGCATTTTCTTTTTCAGAAAATGAAACTTTAATTATTAATGTATACATAATAATAAACTTATAATGAATGTACTAAAACTAGCAATAAGCTACCAATTTTAAATGACATAGCTTTTGCAATATTTCATGTATGTTTAAATTTTTACAGATTTTTATTCATTGCGTATAAAACAAAAATGACGGTGTGATAAAAATTTGATCATGTAACGAAAATAAACAATATTATTTAGTATTAAAATTAATCCTCTAGTCTACTGACATATTTATAGACCTAATGAGTGAGACTAAATTAATTATATAAAAAATATAAAAGGGCTTTGTTAAACGATTAAAAATTTTTTTTATATTATATATACAGTATTTAAAATGGTGTCTTTTATAGTGTATTTGTAAATTACACGACAATAGCTTTTTATGTTGTTTTCATCTTTCAACGCTAAGAAATCCCTTCAGATAGATTTTTAAAATAATCTATTAATTATTACCTTTATTTTTTCAACTTATAATTTCCAAACATATTCCAAATGATTATTGATGCCCTGATTTTTGGGAGCTATGTATTTACACTAAATCCTGGTGTAAGGATAATTTTTTCCAACTACCATTTAGGTTCAAGTGAAAATCCCATTAGCTATGTATTATAAAGTTGATAAATATATTATTTCTACATTCAATCTCAACCTTAACTCTAGAATCAAATATAATTTCTCAGAAAAATTATAGGTGATGAACTCGTGGAAAATAAGTTCTACACATTAGTTTTCTATTCCTGAGTTATGCTTTCTCTAACATATACAATAGTCACTTGGATCAATCCATGAAGTATCCTGGATCGTCTTGTATCATTGTACATCCCACAGTCGATGTTTAAGGTGGTTATCTAAGTATTTATAGCCTGAATGATTCAGTTTTATTGGTCAAGCACTAAATTAATTTGAATCCAAACAATCTAATCCCAAAAAATCAAATGAAATCAAATGTATAGTTTAACAACAACAATTGTATTAAATTACACTTAGCCAATTATATATTTTTTAAATATCTTTGTAATCATTTTTACAATTAATTTTTGTGTATTATCACCCTTGAATATGTGTGCATTTATGTGCCCCTCATTATTATAAAGTACTTTTAATCAGCGATTTTTACAAGCTTAAGTCCTCTTGGTATTGTAAACATGGAGCTAGCTCGAAATTTCCTGAATTTTATTTTTGGTCCAAAAAAGGCTGTAATTTGTAAAGTTTAATTAAGAGCATCCCTATTTTAAATAATTAAATTTTATATTTTCACCTATAATGGTTTACTGTGCATATAATGTTTCTGTTTTTATTATTCATTTAAATTTTGTTTTTTAAATTATTTTTCTTTATTGTCTTCAAAATTAATTATTTTTATATTAAATGCACATTAACACACATCACTGGTCAAATGGTCCAAGGAAGCTGTCAGCAACCAACAACCTGTGGGTCGCAAACATCCCATTGATTGATTTTATCTGGCCCATAAGACATTTAGCAAACAAGCAACAGTGTTCATAAAAATAGACTATAACTAATTTATATGAAAGATATAAAGTTGAAGTTTTAGCCACGATATCAGGAAAGTTGCCGACCCCTAATCTAAGGGATCATACTAGCAATTGACAAGACTGTCGATGATGGGGAGATAGGAATTAAATTTTCAGTCAATTTTACTTGGGATGGTTTTTACTAAATAGTTTTACTCTCCCTCCACGCAAGTACACATCCTCTACATTCAACCTTGTTCATCCTTAACACATTAGAATAATTAGTTCATATGTATAGAACCGGAATGATTAGTAAGATGTGGTGACAACGCACATCAACATAATTACTGTTAAAACCTTTGAGAAAATCGAAGATTGTTTTTCATACCAAAGTCTAGCCTGTTTTAATTTTTAAAATATATAGTACTTATGAAAAAATAGTGTACAGTTTTCTAGTAATACTGCTCTAGACATTTATAAATAGCCTTAGTAGATATTAAGTCCATGTCAGTTTAATAACACAAAAATGTATTACTCTAACTTTGAAAATGCCTAGTTTCGGCCTAAGCACAGTAAACGGATACTGGCATGATAGAATGAATTTAGACAATAAATATAGAAAATACGTATAAATATATATTTAGGTAACACATTTGATTTAATGGGACTAATCAAGGTATAAGTGAAAAATGTGGATCTATTTTAATATAATTATCATCATGTACGTTTTAATAATCTCTAAGTTAAAAATTGAAGTTATTACTAGCACTTTTATGAGAAATTACTCTAAATATTGTGGATAAGTTGTTAACAAATTACTTTCAAATACCACTTTTACCACTTTTCCTCTGATCTTGATGATCATTTTATAAAAATGAGAAAATAAGTGAAGCCATGCCAACCTCTTACTTCATTTCATGACAAATAATGAAGAATGATAATCATATACACATTTGAGAAAAATATAATAAAGAGGAGACAGCAATCACGCCATTTAGTCAAATATCAATGTATTCACACAAATAAAGGAAAATGTGTTTTGTGTGTGTGTGTGTAAATATGTATATAGTTATGTATATATATATATATTATATATATATATATATAAAATACATATAAAGGGTGTATTGATTTATCTGGAAAGTAAATGGAGTGTGGGTAGTAAATCTTAAAGCCACACCAAAAAGTCAATGTGAACATATTTCCATTGTTCGATGGTTCCTGAGATAATACCTTCCAAGATACTTCTGAAAATTTAATAGCCATGCTTGACACACTCCTGTTTGTGTAGCCACTGACCTGCCTTTGTACCAGCAGTGGTACGTCATTTACAAGAGGTAAAACAGAGGTTTACCAAGTAGTGTTATTAGCAATTCCAGCAGAATTTGGAAAGCCTTATTTTGGGAAACATTGAACATAGGACATATGTTAACTTGGACTTTTGTGTTGTTTTGAGGTCTACTATCCACACCCCAGTTACTTCTCACATAAAGTGATACATACTGTATATGTATGTTTACATATAAACATATATGCTATGTATATATATACATGTATACATAGATATATATGCTAGATATATACTAAAAAAGAGAAATAAGAATTGGGCACACAGACTAAACGTAGATCTAGTTTGGTTTAGTTTTAAGGTGACAGGGATGTCAAAGTCAAAATCCGGGCTGGTTATACAGATGGTGACCTTTCCTAGATCAAATCCATCTATTCCTCTACACAACTTTGGGTACATTTATATTAAATTCTACTTTTATCAGCTATACTTTAATAGTATAACTGAATTTACATATCTTTGAAGGCTACTAATACATAGTGACAAATTAATGAAAGTATGATCAGGTCTAGTTTTGTTATTATAAGATTATGTTTAAATATATATTCTTTAACTATTCACACACAATAAATGTAATAAAGTGAATAAATGAAAACATATTACACTTAATGTAAATAGTTCTGTATGAAAACCAAGTTTATTGAAGTGTATTCTTTGTTCAGCTTCAACTCACACACATAAACACACACACACAAAAGAAAGATGACTGACATTCTAACCTACACTAAGTAGAATAAGAAACTATATTAACTTATGTGTGACAATTATGGTTGGAGGCCTTTGAAATAAATAGTTTCCAATGACTCTAGCTAAGATACAGTATTTATAAGCCTTTCATAACAAGAAATAACCTGTAAAGGTTTGATTTTTTTTTTAGGGTGCAACCTAAGTTTATATTATTATTTAAAATTCAAAGAGGTATAAAATAATCATTATGTTAAAGCTAGGGCCACCACAGGCACGTCAAAATTAGCAAAACAAATGATAGTGAAATAAGTAAAACTAATCATGTTATTTTTGTGAAATTTGGACACACTTTAGATATCGGTCTTTGGGTCTAAGAGAGGTTATATTGAACTATATTTGTAAAGGAATTGTAAAAATATGGGAAATAACTCTGAAAATGTAAAAATAATAACGTAAATTTAGAATATAATTTTAAAAACTCATGTCCGGGTTAGGCCAAAAGTGTAAAACATGGCAAATTTTAAACTATTAATATAAAACTTACTACGCTTGAGATTATTTATAAACATATTATCTCATTAATTTAAAGAACTATTGAATATATTAAATTATATTTACTATACATATTATATATGTTATTTATTGTCAAAATATAACACACAATTTTAAGTCATTTATAAAAGACCCATAAGGCAAAAAAAAATTTAAATAGGAAAACAACTTTTTAAAGTTGGGTCCAAAGTGTGAAATTTCTTTAAAACTTGTAAAAACTAATTTCAAACAGATTCTTTGTGTAAGAGTTTTATATTCTTGCAGTAAAATTGAAGCAAACAAAGAAGAAAAATGTTTGTAATTATTTATGTTCTGGTACTATCACGACTCACTGATAAACAAAGATAGAAATTTTCAGAGACGGACAATCGCGTTGTAAGTTAAAATTAGTTTTACATATATATTATGTCAAAGCATTGTATGCCAACATCCAAAACTTTGGGTTAAGTTTAAAACTCCCATAGATCATTAATCATGAAGATTTCAATTATTTCATTCAATTATGTTACACTTAATTGAATCAGTAAATATTAAATATTAATTTTTTAACTGTTTGATCCAACTTCTTGGCTCAGTGGGTACGTGCCTGTCTATTGAACTAAGGGTTCTGGGTTTGATTCCTAGCATGGTCGAAAACTTGATCATTGTGAAACTGTGAGTTTCCCCTTTAACAGTGATGAATTTATGGCTGGGAGTTGGATGTTGCGTTTGTTCTAGATTTTAGTTAGTTTAAATGTTGTGTGCTGAGATAATCATTCAGTTCAGAAAGTGAACATTAATACCTCAAATAAATGAAAAATAATTACATTTAACAGTTTGGTCCTCACTGGGGCCTAAATGATAGCAATAAATAAAATGAGCTTGTAGTTACATTTTGAAAGTTAATAAAGGATTCTAACATTTCCAATACACAAAAACAAAAATCATTATATATATCTTAAGTTTGTGTATAACTGAAAATATAAACATAAGTGACCCGCCTCGGTGGCGTAGTTGGCTAACGCGTCAGTCGTGTTGAGCCAGACCGCCGAGGACGGGAGATCGAGGTTCGAATCTCGGTCGGTGAACTGGGGTGGTTTTTCCTAAATGGTTTTCCACTCTTCCTCCACGCAAATGTGGGTTCACTTCCTCTAAATTCAACCTTCCCAATTCCTAATCCATTAGCGTAATTAGTACTTAAGCGTATAACCCGAACGGGTAGTAACGCGGTGCTAAATAAATAAATAAACATAAGTGCAAAATAAGATTAATTTTCATTGCTGTATGTCTAGTGATGGTTATTTGAATATAAATTCAAGAAAATATTTGTAATGATTGCTCTCTTTCTCTTTTAGAAATTTGCGGAAGCTCAAACTATTTCTTATGATTTTTTCAATAATTTAAGTATTATGTAAATTTTCAAACAAATATGGCATTGATCTTTTATAGAATAGTTAAGTACATTTATTTTCATTGTTTCCCACTATTTGCCAAAATGAAACAAGAGTGTTAAGATACAGTGATATTGTGATAAAATATAACATACCATTGACCATGCTAAAACAAGCTACGCAGATAGATGCATTCATTAATACTATAATATAAAGTAATAATACAATTACTTATTTGAATAACCAACTTTTAGCGTTGAAAAAATATTGAATGGAATGTTAGTCACTTAATACATTACCTAAAATAGTTACAAATTACGAATATATACAGAGGAATAGTGCATTAATTATTAGATTAATTAATTAAACATACATTTTTAAAAGTATTATTTTGCCAAAAGCATTTTATATCAAAGACTAGTTTAATTCTATTAAATATATACATATTTATTTAATTACAAGATATTTACATTTGCATAAAAGTAATGCAATGAATGTAAAGCACATTTATTAATTAGATATAGATATATTAATTAATAATGTTAAAATAAAATATTGTAATTATTCAATTTTTCAATAATATTATAGATAGCTATGGTAGGTTAAGAAATATTTTTAATACACAATATGCAAATGTGACTTGAAAACATAATGTTTGTATTTAAAATCAAAATTCATAGTAGATATCAAAATAATAGTTAAACTAACTTAAGTAAATGTGTGATTACTGGATATTCAGGTAAGTAAATGGTGTATAGTTTGGAATTAATGTACTGTACAATACATTACTCACAAACCATTTTTAATTACACTTTTTGAAAAAGGAGCAAAATATAATTTTGTTTTAAGCTTTGTTCTACAGAACATCTATATTTACTGATAAACAAAATAAAAAAAGGGTTTTGCTCCAAATTTTATCTATTGGCCAAAAATAATATAAAACACTTCAAATTTGGGGTGGACTGCTTCTAACGCTCCGCCAGATGTCATGGGTAGGGTAAATGTTTGAAATGGCGTCTTATATCAAAGCATGTCAGAAACAGTAAACCATCATTGAAAACCTAATGGATTAAGGATAAACAGTAGGGGGTATCCCTAAACATCTGAATCATATTTACAAAGACCACACTGTCGAAATAAGTTTAGTTAGATGATGAGCGACACATGTGAGATAATTAGATTAGGGGATTTTGAATATGGATGGTGGCATATAGCCCTATCACAATGGTAAATAACATATAAATGGCTTATATATATTATTTATATGTTGATGATGAGCCATCTGCTGCCATTCAACCTCGACCTGTTCATTCAAAGTTTTTAACTTGCCGATGCAAGTAATCCAAAGGATCAACAAGTCTATAACAAATAATGTTCACTGAATATCAGATTCAGTAAATGAAATGTGAACAGCACAATTCCCCAAATGTGATATTCAAAAATATGTTTACAACTTGTTAAGCAACAATTTACACCAGAACAAAAGGTCCAGAGGAAGTACATTCCCAATTATTTTCTATCATGACATGAGATGGGTTGGGATGACATCCTTTCAAGAGTTGTGATGACTGGGCATTGGCCATGGCTTCTCTAACTTAAGTTAGAAACAAAACCGCAATCTATGTAGAGGCATTACACAACTACGCTACACTAGAAGAAGTTCAAGATAAATTCTCACAGCAAGAAAAAAAATATGTTAATGGTTTATTGGCACATGAACGGTGGCATTTTGCTCAAAATTGGGAGAAAGAAACAAAAGTCAGTTCCAAGACATAATTCTCTACCATAAAAATACTTTGCATGGGCATGAAGGTTGTTTGATCAGAGGGCTAAATGTAAAGGATCCTTCTCTTGCATGAAAATACAAGACTGCATACCAGTTTGTGAACAAAATATGTCATCACAAAACTAGACCGTGTATCTGCATCACCATACAGTGTGGAATTTGATTTAAAAAAAATTAATTTGTTTTAATGAAGAAAGCCATTCATGGACAAATGCTTTTGAATGATATGCAGGTTATTGGGTATGGAAAATGGGCTTCGACATATACCATAAGAATTTTATTGACGATTAATACAAACCCTTGTTTTGAGATGCAGAAAGCTGTAAAAAAAGAATGTAAGCAGTGTGTGTGAATATTCTTACACCAATTGATGTGTCTTTGAACATTTTAGCCAATAAAAAATATAATGAGATTAAACTTATTAAGTGGCCCTAATATTTCCGAATAATATTTTAATTATTTTTCCAATTATATAAAATAAACTAATTTTGATTTAAAAAAAAATAAAATATTATCATGATTATAATATTAAATTAATTTAATTTATCACCTATATTCCAAATAATTTCAAAAATAAGTTAGCCGGCATCCAAAATATGAGTCTCTATTCTATTAAAACTAAAAATTGAATAGCAAATTAAAATAATTTTAACTCCAGAAGCAAATGTTATTACAAACGTTTCCTTTCCCATGTAACTCCAGTAGCAAATGTTATAACGAACGTTTCCTTTCCCAATATCCTCGAGATTGATACAGATTTATTAATAACAAGTGTAGGAATAAATAGCCACCAATCAAATATAGTTTTTGTAAAACTGAGGAACAGATAATTAATACATTTATTTTCATTCCACAAAAAAAGCGATTAATATATTCAATAAGTCCAAATATAAATTGTAGTTGTCATCTGTAAACAATTATTTAACGTTTTTGTATATGTCTTTAAAAGGTAGTGTGTGTTACATTGCTGTAGACAAGAGATCGTTTGTTACAGTTCTTGAAACTGTTAAATTATAACTTTACGGACTCTACTATGGCTTTATCATTCAAGCTGCAGTATAAAGGAAACAATATTAAGGTAAGCTTTCAATCTTTCAGTGTAAACCAAGTGTACACAAGGTTAAGTTATATCATAAAACACAAACACAAACATTAATAGTGATAGCATCGATTTACTAATTTGATATTACTCTGCTAACCATGAAAAAATGTCAATTGATCAACTATAATTCGAGTCAATTAAACAATCTCCCCGCTAATCTTCCAACGACTCTCTTGTCCACCCTACAATATAAACAGTAAAGTCAGTCATGGTGAAGCGTAGATAAAGGACAAGTATTACTACAGGACAACATCGATGACCAGCAGACATTCAGTTCCAAGTTGCAGCAGGCAACAGCCATTTCGCACTATAATGATAGCCATAAACATAGTAAAAATAGCTGAGAGAGAAAAAAAGATAAAGAAAAAAGAAAATAGAGTGACAAGATATATTAATTAGATGAAACAGCCCAACCTCCTTCTTCGTAAAGTGGTGGAGCACAGGCCAATCGGGAATTATTTCAGCCAAGGAAAGCTTCCGCGATGGTAGTTTTTCACTACTCTAAAACACAAATAATAACTTCTATCAACATTCATTCTGGTCAGCCACGCGCGCGTAGTCTTCTGATCGTTTAGGAATTGTTAATTCAAATCGAATTAACAATTTATTTAACGTTTAAAATATTGTCAAATCAGTCACTCTCCATCCCCACAGAAATACAATAATTCATTATATAGTTATTAATTTTGGAAATTCTCTAGGATTAAATTTAACGTTATCAATAAAGAAAATCAGGTGTCATTTGAACATGACTATATAGTTTGTTCAAAATAAATAAAATATAGGTTCTGTTTTCATAATAAATATGTTGTGTCAATATTACCCTATAATTTTATACTCTGTATAAACACTATAAATATATAAAATGTGAGAAATAAGCCTTGAAATGATTTATTTTTATTGTTCAAGATGTGATATACAATGAGTGACAGAGAGACCTAGAGCCGATAAGTAATGATGTTTTGAACAATCAAGGCTAGATTCCTCTTACTAAATTTGATCTTCAGCCATACTCGGGTAAGTGGGATTTTACTCAATTAGTGCCTTGGAGAAATAGGGTAACAGGAGTAGCTTACTTGGCATAGAATATAAAAAAAAACTGCTATAGCAAATCTAAGTGATTTATAAATACAAAAGTTGATTTGTTACATGGTCATACATTAAATTTAGATCTAATCTAGTTAATGTTTAGAATATATGTAAGTTTTAATATATACTCATAAAGGAATTATCTATATATCCAGAGTCAATGGACACATTGGCAAATACGTCCGTCTCATCTTGTCCGGTTTGGCAGTGATGGGAAGGTCGGGGTTAAAAATGTTGTCCCGGTTTAATTAGGTGGTTCTACCTAAATGGTTTCCCACTCTCCAGCCATGCAAATATTCTTATAATTTGTTTAAAATCCCAAATTCCTTATCGCTGTTTTATAAAAGTTTAACCATCCAGATAGCCTTGGTGGGTGACTGTCAGAGCTGTTGTGGCTGTCGTGCAAGAAAAGACAAGGTTCAATATAATGGCCAATTTTAATTGGACCGGTACTTTTTAAAATAAAATATATGCTTAAAGTGCTAGTTACCTAATTATGTCTACGAGCCATTAAACACAAGTAATAATAACAACATTAAATTTATCTGAACACTGTCAAATTAAAATGGATATTTCACACATTAAAATTATTTCCAAAGAAACCAGTACAATTTGATTAATTTATCAAAAAAAGTTGTAACGCTCAAATTTGAAAAAAAAAAAAAATTAAAGGAAGTTTCAATGATTTAATATTTATCATTAATTATTATGGGCATCCGCAGTGATATTTACTAGAAGTCTGTCATGTATGAGCTCTGCCTTGATGCTTGACTATTTAAAATAATATAACATATTATATATTTTAATTTAAAAAAATACTCAAGAATATATATTTTAAGAGCATTCTGCTCAACATGTTAATATTTTTAATAATCACTTTACCTTATAATTCTAATTATATCATGAAGTAAAAAAGAATAAATAGTAATTTAAAATGTATATATATAAGAATAAATAGTTTAATTTCAATCGAGTTTTACGTAGTTCCAAAGAAAATGGAAGGCTTGCAAGAACACACTATACTTAAGATTGTCTGCTATAAATTAGGAAGTTAGATTTGTATCAATTTTATATATTTATTTAATTTAACCTCAATCTAAAAGTTTTCATTTATTTGGCAAAATAATTAATTCAATAAAAAGTAAGTTACTATCAGATTTATTAGAAGTGGGCCATCCTGATGTTCAATCAGCATATTAATAGTTGTATTTTCTATTTAATAAAACCCGCCTCGGTGGCATAGTTGGCTAACGCGCCAGTCGTGTTGAGCTCGACCGCCGAGGACGGGGAGATCGAGGTTCGAATCTCGGTCGGGTGAATTGGGGGTGGTTTTTCCTAAATGGTTTTCCACTCTCCTTCCTCGCAAATGCGGGTTCACTTCCTTTAAATCCAACCCTCCCAATTCCTAATCCATTGTAATTAGAACTTAAGCGATAAACGTAAGGTTAGTATAGACGCGGTGCACTAATAAATAAATAAATATATATCATTTAATAAATTTCACAATATTAAGATAATTTATTCAATTAATTTATACAATTATCCATAATGTGAGATTAAATAAACTCCAATCATTGTATAGGCTATATGTATAATTAAAAAACTTTCAAAAGTAATAAATATTTACCATTTTATTTGTTGAATGGTCGAAGAGGCTATAATCATAGATATTCCTTGCTTGAATTAAAGCTTTCGTAATTAACAAAGAAACCGAACACACCTATAATACTTTAGTTAATACTGTATGATATTTAATAAAAACCACGGTATCGATTTATTTTGTAGAGCATGGCAATGAAAAGCTACTGAAATGTTTAATAAATAAATAACTTCACAAAATGTGATTCTCAATTTATTATTGTTAGCTACAAATTTAAAGTTTATGGGTGGGGCTAAGTTTTCTTAATATTCTATGAAAAATAAATAAATAGCTAATAATACCAAAGTTTTGATTTCTTGGAGATATGTAGAATATTTGAAATACACATTTAATATCAAATAATTCACTAAGTTCTAACACTTTCAAAATAAAATAAATTTATTGTCACCCTTTAATTTAAAGAATATTAAGTACATTTAGAAATACCATGTAAGATAATAATGATTCACTTGAAAATTCAATTAGCAGATACACTTCCTTTGTTAAAATTTAATATGACTTTATTAATTTTAGTTTTAAATATATTTGTGAGTGAGCTTATTCTTTCAAATATTTAAGGTCTAAAAGAATTGAAGTGAAACAAAAAATTAGGATTCATGAAACCTATTATTTATTTTATACACAGGTGTATTATAAATTATTTGAAAGAGATTTTAAAGTAAATAGCTTAATATTTTACAGAGATTGAAAAATTAAACCACCATAAAGTAGAAGTTAGATAAATATTACAGTGAAAAGTATGCCAGATCATCAAATATATTATTTAAATTAGAATTTATTTAAATTCCTTTGGTTTGAGACAAATTTGACTAAATCAGTAAACATCATTTTCCGAGTATTAAAATTAGTATATACTTCTAACTATAAAGTCAATATTGATCTATAAAAATATGCAATGAATAATGGTTTACATTATGCGGTTAGTGAGATATATGCAGTTTAAATTAAGTTTTATAGAGCGCAAAAAAAAAAAATCGTAGAGGAAATATATATAAGACCAAAATAAATTTGATTGATGCTATTATTTTTAAGATGTGTTTACATTTTAGGTTATGTAATGTACATATGTATAAAGCAATTAAGTTTTAATTTACTTTAGTGCTGAAACAGTTGTTTTATGTAACCACTTAAGTTTTTTAGGGGTGTATATTTTTTTAAGAATCACATTACACGCACGTCATTGGAATATAAAGTAAATAGTCTGGGGGGGGGGGGATTTTCTCCTGTATGTTGTCAATAGACTAAGTTGGTGTGAGAAGATTAACAATACTTTAGGGCATTTAATTTAATATTTTTTGGCATTTGTTTATAATTTATCTTGTAAAGAGAAGAGAATAATTAATACCCACTTGTCCACAATTTTAGGTTGACACATGACTTTATTATATTTATTTTATGTAGATTAATATTTTACAATTTATTTATGAAAGTTGTTTAAACACAATCAAGTTTATAGATCTGAAAACCATCATTTTACATAATTTTCTCTCCTATTTTAAATTCTATAGTTTATTTCTGATTAAATATCTGGGTAATGTGACCGGTTATTTATTATTTATCATAGTTAAGTCCTTGATTTTGGGGCTCATCCATCTCAAAATATTTGAAAGCTTCAATACATTTTTTATCATACATAACTATATATATATTTTTTTTTACACTTAAGAATAGAAATTTAAGAAATATATTATAGTTATGAGAAAACATGATTTTATACATTAATTTAATTATGTGTTTTGTTAGAAGTTAATTCATAGCAAATAAAATTATTGTACTTAAAATTTTGACTTTGGTATTTAAAAAAAAAATCAGCATTTGAAGACTAAATTGATTTAATAAAAATATGTGATAGAAATTTCACTTCAATAGGATAAAAAATATGTTAAATTGTTTCAAAATATAGTAAGTATAGTGTAGCTTTGAACAGTATACTATTTAAAATAATGTGCATTGTTTTTGGAGAAATTTACATCATAAACT
The DNA here is from genome assembly GCA_033556935.1 of Timema podura. Lineage (NCBI taxonomy): Eukaryota > Metazoa > Arthropoda > Insecta > Phasmatodea > Timematidae > Timema > Timema podura. The sequence goes on along the minus strand of JAVRXN010000010.1, from coordinate 58,162,092 downwards.
TACTTATGTACAGTGCCTAACTCTATAGCGGGGATTATCTAGTTCTACTTCCATTTCATATTATAATGTCATCAGTGATCGTCTTTGAAGACTTGGCTTTCTCTTATACTTTAATACTGGTCTTTCTGGATCAATGATGCATTTTCAATGATTGTTACTCTTTACTATTCTCAACATACAAGCCCAATATTTTCAAAGCCCTACACTTTGATATCTATCCGTCAATGAAACATGCCTCCTTTTTATATTGTCTAAAATATAGCACTTTAATTCTCATATATGCATTATGGGTAATACGTGTACAAATAGAACTGTTCATTTAATTATTCTGATTTTTTATCCGTCCGTGGAAACATTTCTTTAAAAACTCATTATCAGAAAGATCTCAGAATTTTGGTTTGGTTTTGTCCATAATGGTAGCTGGTACGTTATACAAGTGGCTATATGTTTCTCTTGTCATTAAATATTTTCAATAGTGGCAGCAGCTATTAAATATTTTAGGGAGCAATACATGAAGAGGGCTTCAATTCGATGAAAATCTGTATAAGTAAAGTGCTCATACTGCCTGTTTCCTATTATCCCAAATATTTGTGCTGCAGTATATATACATAGCATGATAAGTCTGAATTTGATCCATCCAGCCATCATTGAGAAGATTTTTAACCTCCTAAATCAAGGAGTCCTAATACCTCCTAATACCTATCTTATATTTATATCGAAAGTTTACTTCGGTTTAATTTATGTATTATATAAATTTACAATATTTACATTTAATATCTGGGGTTTGGGGGAGGGGGGCTTACACTAGAAAAATTGATGTAATATCTTGAGTACGTGTGCGTGTGCGTGTGTGTGCATGTGCGTGTGTGTGTGTGCGTGTGTGTGTGCGTGTGTGTGTGTGTGTGTGTGTGTGTGTGTGTGTGTGTGTGTGTGTGTGTGTGTGTGTGTGAAAGAGAGTTGGGGTTTATTTATAAAGATTAAGAACAATCTAATAGTTTATAACAAAAATATTTGACTTATTTTATAACACTCACTAACTTATTTCATTCCAAGAAACATCTTTTGTGCTACGATGACATTTGATCGACCCTAAAATTATCTATTATTTGAAATGTTGACAGAGATCGTGTTTCAATAAGAGATTTAAAAATGGATCTTGTAGAGGAATATCAAAATAATAATTAACTATTATTTGGCTAGTGGCATATAAAATTAATGGTAAAATAAAAAAAAACATTATTTAAGTGTTTAAAAGTGTATGTGGACCCCTTTCTGGGAAGTACATCTATTTCAAGAAAATGGGAGGGGAGGGGTATGATCACAACTTTTCTATGCTCATGATCACTCCAATCTTTAAAACATACTGAGCTCATCAAGGCATTTGACAATATTGGCATGGATACAATTATATTTCTATCTGATTTTTCTTTGAAATTATTATATCAATACCACTAAAATTTTGTTTCTGATATAGACTTTTCTTTAAATAGGCATACCTGTAACAAAATAATCCAAGCAGAGGATGTAAACAGAGTGGTTTACAAACAGAATTTGTAAATAGATTTAACAAACTGCAGACACAATATTGAAAAAGAGCCAATTGATTGAAAACAAAGAATATGCATCCCTCTATTGGATTTCAAAAAGATTATGGAAACAGATCTAGTTAATTGAAAACATAAGATTGAAACAGATTTGGTAGATTTAGAACAGAGAATTGAAACACATTTCTTGTGGATTGAAAACAGAGTATAAAATCAGATATATTTATTAGTAGACCTCTAAAGTGGTTTCAGGATTTTTTTTTTAATATTTATATTTATGAATGAGTTTTTATATGTAATATAATATAATTTAATATTACCTAGGCAATGATATCAAAAGATATACAGTGGTATTTTAGGCTATATGGCTTATAGATACCATAACACAATTGAATGAAATTGTTAGCAAAGATATTTAAGTTACTATAATAAACATAATAAATGAAGATAATAAATATTTAAGTGAGATTATAATTAAATGGTAGGGAATATTTTCCTATCATATTAGTAAGAAACCATTAACAATGGAGCTATATTGTTCACACATAATTTTGTATCAAGATTCATTTTAAAATGTAGAAGTATCTGTTCATAAAATTAAATTGGCAAAGTGCTACCTAAATTGGGAAAAAGCCTATTTTTGAAGGTAACACCTTGTAATCTATTTCATACAATTGCACATGTTAGTAAGAAGAATTTTCTATGTTAGAAAATAACAATATCCATAAAGATGGCAGTGAAGTATTTACTATAACTATTTGTTTATAAGCAAATATAATCAAATCAAGAAAGAATCAATTTAAAATGGGTGATAATTATAAATTTATGTTAATGATTATAAAATTCTAATTAAAAACTATGATTTAAAATTTAAGGTCATTAACCTATTTTTTGTGAAAGCTTATCATTGTTTTAACAATATTACAGTACATCGAAGTTTTGTTTGTGAATGATGTTATATATTTCATATGCAATTTTGGGATACTGTCTAAAATGTTTGATTTAATTCATGAAAACTTTCATTTAATAATCTGAGAGTATAAGAAAAGTTTAAAAAAATATGTATGGATTTTAAATTAAGATGTTCAAGACTGTACTGAGTGCATTGTTAAGAATATGGTTAAACTGAATATTATAGTTAAATAAGGGAAGCTAAAGATGCAAACATTTTCATCAAATATTAATAGTTAGTGGAAAGTATATATAATATAAAATTATATCTCGATTTAGTTATGTTTTCTAATTATATATGATAAAATAAAATTTAATTTTTTTTATGATATTAACGTAATAGCTTTAAATGATGATAGTTTTAGAATAAAGTGATTTACTAATATAATACTAATATTATGTAAAATACATTTTACACTATGAGTATTAATTATATAAAATAATATTTGCCTAAATGAGTTGAATATGACAAACAAATGTTATAAAATTTGATTATTTATATAAATATATATTAGTCTATATCACAAATCCTATTTTGAGTTAGTTAATGGCAATAATGTATTTTGTTATATAATATTTCTTATTGTTAACTAGTTATGACTCTATAATAATTTCTTATAATGATTTAATTAAAATATGATATATATTTAAAGTAGTACTAATGATATATTAATTTTAATTAATTAGTTCAAATATCAAATACAAAATATTTAAAGATACTACTAAAACAGGACATTAAAGTCTATTTAAAAAAAAAGTATTTTGTAACAGTTGGTTTAAAAGATAAGAGTTTTTTTTTTTTTTTTTTGGGAAACGTATAAACAATTTTAATATAGGACCTCATTGCAAGTACAGTATTTAATTTTCAATATAAAATGTATGTTTGGTATAAAGTAATTTTAGCAAATCAGACAAAATCTAAATGCAGAGGAGAACTATCAGCTTTATTTTTATTATTATCTGAGACAATAACTAATATTTTTCAATTTCAGATTCATATTGAAAAATAGTAATAAAATAATGTTTTGAAATTAGATTCGATTTTAATATTAAGAAGATATCGAGTTTTAGTTGTTTAAGAGATTTGTTCACCTTTATCCACTCTTCCCTCCCCCAATTAACCTTCTAGCCCCAACTAAACACCGTGCCACGCCCCCTCCCTAAAATATTCACATGCGAATGTTGTTCAAATTAAAAATTCCATTCAGTACAATACAGATCTTCTCGTGCATAATAAAGTTGGGTAGGTAAATAAAGACAGGGAACCAGGTAAGTCAGGGTTCTTTAGAATTTGAAATTTAAGCACTAGTTTATTGTAGATTATGTTTGGTCATTTTAATTTAATACTTTAAATATTTAAAATTTTATTTAATGGAAGTAGACAAGAAATGAATTTATTTGCGAACCTTTAGTAATTCTTTGTCCACCATGAGAAGTTTGGGCCAATCGGTAATTAGTTCTTGAAGAGATGGCCTTCTTCTTATCTCAAATACGTCCTGAGGACATTTTGTGCAAATAAGTCATTGGTTGGTTACAGTTTCTCTTTAAATTTTGATACTTAGCTTAATTAAAAAGGTGTGGATTGATAGAATAAGAGAAAGATTGGTTTAGGTCGCTATTCATTGATGCATTTTTAACTATTATGATTAGTGTATGGAATCCTAGGTAAATATAAGACATAATACTACCATATATTAAATTATATATAAATATATTATGTAAACAATTATCAAAATGTATTAGATTATTAGATTTCAAAAATGTTAATGATCTTATTTTAATATTTTTAATTACAATATAAACACCACTTAAACCAAATCTAAAAACGTTTAATTCATGGAGTTAAAGAAATTAATTGTATCATATCTAAGACAATTCATTGTTTAAAAAATATGTTTCAATATGGTTACTTTTAAAATTATTACGAGTAAATTTATTAATAATTGTAAAATATTTTAACCAACATCCAAAAATAAGTATATTAAGATTCTGTTGGCAAGAATATTAAAGATAAGTATATTTTTGAGAAGTTTCCCAAATGAATATGTCTATATTAATTTGTGGATATAAATTGCCTTCATAGGTTGTCTATTATATTTACAATCCTATATAGAATTATGTTTATGTCTTCTTAATTAACAATAATTTATACTAATATAATAACATTTTCATTTAATATATTATTAAATAAAGATTTGTAAATTATCAAGGATTCTCAGGCGAGACTCATGTAAAACAGTAGGATTCACTCGACATATTTCAAAGCTTGTTACAATTCTAATGCTCGTCTCTTCATTTCCACACCCTTTAATTAAACTGTCAAACGAGTTATTGTAAAATTCGATTATCCTGAAAAGTACCAAGCTTACCTTGCATTATTAAACTATGGTGCAACTCATAAGATAGGGCCATAGTGTAGTCCGTCAAGTTAAGACCGCTAACTTTCAGGGTAAACGAAGTGTACATTGCATATCTTTATAATGATGGGATATTGTTATATTGGTCCAAAACAGATTATTTTCACGTTTTAGAAATAATACAATATTTTAGAAATTTAAATTACATTTTAAAAGTTTCAATTAATTTTTTTTATTACTAAATCAAATTATATTTCAACTAAAGTAATTATGTGTGTATTTAAAATCTGATTTAATTTATTTTATTAATAAAATACACTTACAAATTTGTATTAAAATATTTATTCCCAAAATTTGTAAATATATATTTAAGTCTATTAAGGGCTGTTAGCCGATTAATATACGTAGTTAATAGCGTACATATGTTTTTCCGATTCTCCTATTAAACCCTTTTTAATCTGTCCAGTCAGTAAACCTATTTGAACAACACTTGATATAAAAGCCCAGTTTTCTGCTCTGAGGAAACATTTACTCCCCAGCCCCAGAAACTATTATTAGGAATACACTACTTATTTAAACATTTGGAGAAGAACTTCAAGAATACCTAAAGGTTTGTGTAATTTTAGAATAATTTAACTGGCCGAATAACTATAATGATGGCAGCTGACTCGAGTGAGATGTTGGTAAAACAAATTGCCTAATAGACACAAACCCTGTTACACTGGGCTTTACTGTTGTAAAGAGACTGCTTATGCTGGAATATTGGATAGGTTGATGGCCCGAATATGATTGAAATAATTACCTATACTATAAACTATTGCTAATTTAATGAAGACATAACTTTTTATTTCACCCTAAGTTTTTATTAATATATAAATTATAAATAGGATATTCTTTCAAATTATCAGCATACAAAATTTTATTTTATATTTTTAAATTTTCAATTAATGCGTAGTTAATCAATGTATATGCGTTTGTTAAAATCGCGAAAATTTTAATCGGTTCGCAGCCCTAATATATACACACATGTATTACAATAATAAGGTTTAATATCATATGTATATAAATATACAAATACAATATTCTTCATTTCTAGAATGCAATATAACGCCGTTTGTAAATATTAAAATTAAGAATGTATAACATATCTTTAGGTTTTAAATATTTTATAATGTACTTTTATTTTAAAATTTTAGTATTTTTTAAGAAAGTTTCAATTAAAAAATAATTTATAGACTCATTTTTAATATTAAATGGCATATTTGTTTCTTACACATTCAGAAGTGAACTAATATACATTTATTTTACACAAATGATTTTAATTAAAAACAAAGATACTTCTCTGAATTATATTTTATAATGATATTTAATTTAAATATTCCATTAATAATTTAAATTTATGTATAGTTATAAAAATTTATTCCTTTATTTTATCCTTTCAGTTTAGTTACATGACTTGTATTTTGTTTCAAAAGAAATATCTAATACTTTTAATATAGTTACTAAAAACCACCCACAAATATCATCTTGGTTTTTAGTCAAACTTTTCTTTTGTAAACAGTCCAAAGGTGAACAAACTCTCCACGAATCAAATTAATGGCAATAATTAACTTCACGAACTATTCTGATGGCGTGTAAGACACAACAATGCTCCATGTCAGTGGCATGGCATGTGGTATTGCCACAGGATAACACATTTTGCTGAAACTGTACCTTTGATATGTTCATTCCCATTGATCAATCATACATAGGCTCTGCTCTACATACTTCACCGTTGACAGAGAACAGTTCGGAGGTACAATTTAAACAAGCTTTGCTTGCCAAGGCAACATGCTTTGCCACGCCACAGTGTAGTTTTTCAAATATTTAAGAGTTAGCTCAAGGAAAATTAGAATAAAATGTTTAGGATCAAATTCAAGGTGAGGTGATGATTTAGGAGAAGAAAATTAAAGGATGTACCTAAACTTGAAAATGTTACTTTAAAAAAAGTATGTCAATAGGTGACATAAAGATGAGCCTCCAGGAAGATGGAAAACACTAGTTTTAGGATGAGATGCATTGTTGGCAATGTCGAAAGCCACGGGCTAATAAATAGATTTTCAAAAGCGCATCCATTATTAGTTGCACAAATATAAAAATGTAAGTGGTTTTATGTATGAGAATATAAAATAAACATAAAGGAGAAAGAATCAATGATAAAGATGTATAAAAAACTAGTAAAATAGAATATAATTGAAGATACATTCATACGTAGCAAATTACTTCAGACCTTCGATTTTATGGTGGCCACCGATTGAAGTGTTGGCCAATCTGGGATTACATCAGCTAGAGAGAACCTGCGTCCTTGAGATGAAGATATTGGAGACATGGCTTCGTCGTCATCCTGGTTCACAACGATAAAAACAACAGGAGGCATGTAGATCGAGTCGTAGGACAATAAACAACGGTGGTGTTTCGAAAAAAAAAAGATATAATAATTGTCTTCCTGCTTTACTTACATTGAAACCGATTCTCTTTTAACCTAATTCAGAATCATAGTCTTTTTATTTTGTACTAAGATTTGAAATTATTTTTATCAATTTAAAATGTTAGGACTAAGATTAAAAATGTTGTGTTAAGTAAGAGAAATTCCCATTAATTCAACTAAATGGGATATTTATGTGTAAAGTTGAAAGGGCAAATTATTTCGTTTTTGATACATTCACCATTCTAAAAGGGATAATACGTGGACCTATTACTAGACGAGAACTAACGAGCCTGGTCAACAGAAGCTATTCTGTAACTCTCACCATATTGACGAAAATGAAGAAAGCTATGTCGTGGCTTCTGCGAAATCATAAACCTACCCACATAAATGGTCTCATTGTCAAAGCCGGTCCCACACTACTTGGCAAGCATTGGCCAGCGTTGACAAATATGAGCAATTTCCATAAGGTGAGACGATTACTTGTAGGCTTGACGATACATGTAGATACTTGCCAAATAACGAGGCACTAGCCATCAACTTGAGGTTTTTTGTCACAAGTCAAAGGCAGCCAACAGCTGGCCCAGTAACTGGACCAGGCACTTTGTGTAGTTCCCACACCACTTGGAGAACATTGGCCATCATCGCTAAGCAACAGCCAGCATCTAACCCTGCTCCCACCATCACCTATAGGCTACACATGATCCCTTAGTGTTTAGTATTGGAATGTCTTAACGTGCATAGCTCGACTCTCTTTAATTTTTATTTTTTCGTCTTTGTTTTTTTTTTTTTTGTTTTTTAATAGCCGCTTATAATTTTTTTTTATCTTTCGCCACTGCTGCTATAAAATAAGGTATAAATCACAACAAACAACGAATTCATAAATTAAGAGATTTTTTCATTCATTCATTTTTGTTAACACTTGTGACCACAATGAGAGAACATCGTAAGTTGTGTGTGAATGGGAAGCCCTGTTTTTGGCCAGTATCAATGGACGAGTACATGTACAAATACTAGCCTTGTGATACTTGTGATGTGTGTGGGAGCCCCACTTGTTTATTACCTAATATTTGCCCAATATTTACCGAAATACTAGAAAAAGCCGTCCTTCATATATTCCAAAAAGTGTGTATTTGGCTTACGCCGTCAGTCTGAGTGGTGTCAGTGTAGGAGTTGAGCCTAGAATCTCAGCCAGGGGCAATAGGAGTGATTTTTCACCTTAAATTTATCAACAGGGTATTCCATTCCCTTCCATTCATTTTTGGTGAACTTTCTCTTACCTGCCTTCTTCATCCTTATGATTAAAATTTGGCTCTATATAAACATGGTGTTTAACGTAATAATTAAAGAAAATTCGCCAACAAATGTAATACAAATCTCATGATTGTTCTTGATTTTTCAATTAGCTTAGTGTGGGCCATTTGTATCACAGCTGTCTCAAACGGATTCTGAAGCAAGTTTAGGGAATTAATTTTATAGCTCTCCCCGGGTTGTCATGCTGATAGTAAAGAAAAAAACATGTATTGTAACTCTCCCCAACTCGTAATTCTGCTAGTTTACCTAACATATATTGAATCTCTCCAACTCATACGATTTCACTAACGTACACATTTCAAACCAAGATAACTTAAATCTTAATGATCACTAGCTTATACATCAATTCCATTGATTCTCTGATGCCATATGATTTGCATGACAAATCCCAAACCATGCCACATGTTGTTCTATAGAACCTTTAGATCCTTTACACTAGTTTATCTCAGTTCATGGGATAGTTAGGGAATAAAGCGGGACAAGCAGTGCTGAGGTTTGCTAAGGGATAATTTATACCATTAGACTGGGAGTTTTATCTTTGTTCTTTTTCTTCTAATCCAGTTTTGTGTCCGATGGATGGGTGCAAGTAGACGCATCGAATGAAAGTTGTTCCAGAAAAACCTTTAAATTTCTTTTTTAAGTGGTCCAACGATAACCTGAATATTATATATATATATATATATATATATAAAATGTGTTGAAGCGAAACGTTTTGAGCACCTAAGCTAAAATGTTAGTAAGTGGTGTTTTGTCCACAACTGAATGTGTGTTAAAATTAAGTCATATGTATATTCTGATCATCGTCATCACAGTAAAGATACAATGCAAGAGATTTAAACATTTGCCAAGCAGTTGTTTAATCTTAACTATTTTTTCAATTGTTTAGTTTTAAACACTTAGTGTACGTTACACACTTACACACAATCGTTTGCAATGTAATAGTAGGAAGATTTAGTAGGGAAGAATTCCAAAAACCTTGCCTAGGTTTCTAACAATCTAATAAAATTAATGTGTATACAAGGGCCTTACGGAATTGTTTCTATTTTCAAAAGTGATTACTATTGTTGAATATTTATGAAAATATGTTTTTATAATATGGAACAATGTTTGATTAAAAATTATTTAAAATCTATATTTATTGCTTGATATCTATTCAAAAGTGAATTATTTATATACTGTAATTATCGATAGAAACCAAAACAGAACTTTGATTGAAATTAATTATTTTAAATGTGAAAAGAGTTCATTTTTCTATTCTTTAGTATGTGTTTATATATTTCAGCTAGTATTCCAAACAATATTTAGTAAGAAATATCTTACTAACATAAATATTTCATGCGGTTTGTTTTGTTGAGAGGTAGTGATAGGAATAGAATGGAGACTCATCCTTATTTTGAATCATTTATGGTAAATTTTGAAAAATAAAGTAAAAGAAATACAAACCTCAGATTTGGAGGAAATAACACTTGAGAATTATATTTCTAAGAATTCCTGTTAGTAAGAGTTGTAGGGAAATAGGATATGGCATACACTGACAGGAGATGTGGATGTTTCTGAAGTGACCGTTGGCTACCTTTAGCCAACTCCAATATGATATGCCCTTCTTAGCTGCTGGGATTCGAGCAACTTCTTGGCCATCAACTTTGATAACTATGCACCCATTCTCCTTATCTTCATACACCCCTGTTTCTAAGTTTGCTCCTGAACTGGCTTGTTCTTGCTGGAATGAACCACTCATTAATTTTTACCATCAGGCGTGCTAACAATTTATATTATTCAATTAGAATATCAACTAAATGAGAAAATATTTCCAAAATTCCCTCTGCACATTTGATTCGTCAAATTATTCAAATAAATATTTATACTGGATTAAAATAAATATTATAATATTATTATTAATAACTACATATATAAAGAGTGTTCGGAAACTCGTAGCCCAAAATGCACATATAGCTTTTTTGAATCAAAATAATACAAAATTCCTAAATACTTAAATCCTGAAAACTATGCTAGTACCATTAAATTATATTCAAAGTTTAGGCGCAAAGTGCAGCGAGACTAGGGCTTTTCAGGCTTGCGTATACAAGTTGCATGGGAGTTAGGTGCAAGGCACTGAACATGTAGTGATAGCAAGAACTTTCTGTGATGTAGGACCATTAATGATGACACTCAGAACGTATTCGCATTTCTAGATGGACTGGTGTGTTGATTACTATTAATTGTGAAATGTTCTGCTGCCGTACTCCAAGAAGTCGAAGTGTGTAGTGCCACGCACCTAGCTCCTATGCAGCCTGTTATACACACTTGCTAAAACAGCTTTGCTCTCCCAATGCTGTATATCAAAACCTTGAACACAATTTAATGTTAGCATAGTTTTCAAGATGTAAGTGTATGGGGATTTTGTGTTACTTTTAGTTCAAACAAACTATATGTGTAGTTTGGGTTGTGAATTTCTGAATACCCTGTCTGTATATATATATGTATTTAGTTGTGTATATACAACATCTAGAATTTTAAATGATCAACCATTCTTATTTATAAATATATACAATTGTAATTTTTAATTTTTTTATCATTGTGTTCTAATAATTATTATCTCTTGTGGCCTAGGCAAGGTTGTGTGAAAGTATAATATAAATAAGAATTACATTTTTCTAAAATACACCCACAAAAAGAGAGTTCGTTTATACAGTTTCAAGATGAAAGACAAGAAAAATTAGGCATAACCAAAAAACACAACGTTTCTTGTAGAAAAAGTCTTGAGAATATGTCTAGTTTGTCAGTCATATGTTAATTACAAATTACATGTAAAGTCAATGCAAAAACAAAAAACAAAATATACAAATACCAAACAATGTTAAAAATATATAATGATGATCCAGTAAGAGTCTTGAAATTGTACCTGAAAAAGTGAATCTCACAATTTGTTAGTTATATATTTCAGTTTACTTATATAATATTACTTTATCATTTCTATACAAAAAATGTGAAACTATAATTTTGGCATAGTTAAAAATTTGATTTCATTTGACTGGAAATGATTGTTATAATAAATAAAATAAACTTACCTTTTCCACTTTTTTGAGTGCTGGTACAGGTTTTTCTGTTTCCTTGAGGTCTCCCCAGTTTGGGTCACCTTTGTCTTTTGCCCACTGTTGATACTTTCGTTTCTTTAGCATTGCTCGGAAATCCATACCACTAGAATCTGAGAATAGACTAAACCATTACTATTTGATTTAAGTAACTCATATAGCATAAATCTAAAAGATCGAATAGAATTCACCCAATTGACTTGTTAAAATTCTGATAATCCTAAAATTAACTTAAGGTTTGCAATTTAATACTAGGATAATCTTTGTGACACAATCAAATAGTATTTTGTAGTATTTATTTGGGCATTGTTTAAAATTAACCAAATAGAAATATAGCTTGGTGGCAAATTAAGAATACGCTTGCTACACATCTGCCATTGCAACCAATCAATATCATTTCCTTATGTATAGTTTGTTGACACGAATTTTTAAGAATTAACATATCAATTTGATAATGCAAAACTATCTATTACATAAAAATTTTAAAAATCACAATATACAGAGCTCCTCCATTGCTATAAATTAGTCTACATATCCTAAATTTTTTAAGTCAGCCATAAATTAAGTAATAAATATTCAATTTCTTAACTTTATAAAAACATATGTTTATATCTTGATCGATGATGCTTTGCCTTTATTTATATGTAAATTTTATAGTATACTATTTAATTTTTAGCTATTAATGAAAATAATTTTATGCACTTCAAATCTGTGTTAAATTCACTGACAGCTCTATAGATTTTTATTAAAAAACACTTTAAAAAAATATAACTAATATTAATTTTGAGAAATTTGCTAACCGAATTAGCTAAAAATGCAAAAGTGTTATTTGCAAGTAGTAGACAACAACTGTATCTTAATTTTGTAAGTACCTGTAATAATTATTATTATTGATCCTGCTGGCAGACTGATTTATTTTCATGTCTTAATTTTTAACCAACCAGAATATGTTTTATCTTAAAGAGAAGCATTATTACTTGTAACTAATCATGGTGCACCTAAAATTTTAAGCGAAAGGGAAAGTAGGATCCAACGTCTATTTACCTACTCTTTCTCCCAAAAAATATTTTTAAGATTATAGAAAAAATAAAATAATTCTACAAGAATTAAGTGGTATAAAAGCACAGCATCTGAAAACTATAGATAAATAAAGCTGTAATCTTCCATATATAGACATTTACAAGAAATATTGAAAACCTTATTCAGTAATTAAATTTGTTTTGAATGATTAAAAGGTTTAAAAAATTCAATTAAATCATTCAATAACACATAACCAAAAAGCAACAAAACTGATGCCAGAGATAGAAGTCATAAAATCAAAAAACACAAAACATTATAATCCTATGCATATTTACTAAACAATATTTCATTTTCTGGATATTATGTTAGAGAGAATTCTATTTAACGATTTGATACTGACACAAATTTCTCCCCTATATATTATTTTCAGTGTCTAGGCCCAAAGTGGTCGGGATTAGAGATTCCGAACTAGTTTGAAACATTATAGTTCTTAACTCTCTTTTCATATTGTCATTGGAGAAGAGCCTTGAGAACACTACTCGACAAAATTAAAAAGATTAAATCTAGTAGATTCAAATTAGTAGAATAGTCCTTAGTCACAACCTTTAAAAAGCAGAGGCGGATTCAGGGTAAGGTCAACAGGGCACATGCCCCCTCCATTATAGATTTTTGGTTAATATAGATTTATATTACCTTTAGCGAGAAATCTTTTTTCATTTTTAACATAGGATTTTAGATATTTTTGCATTGTGAGCTATCTATTTTAAACTGGCTACAGCTGGCAACACTGAAGCTGATTTTATCCCCATTATAGTTCTAGCCATCATGAAATTTATTAGTGCATAATGTTTAGTTCATATTAATTCATATTTTAGCTGTGTGCCTGTGTCTGCCAATCACACTACATTTGAGTGTTGTATTTGTTTGGTTTTGTGCATTATTTTGTTCCTTATTTATACATAATCTTACAATAGTTAAAATGAGAATATATTTATCTATGATTCTACTATAGATATTTTTTATCATTAGTTGCAGATTTATTGCTATGGAATAACATGATCGAAGAAACGACCTATTCCTCAAGCATTTTTTAACAAGTCTAAAGGTAGTAAAAACAATTTTGAGAAAAATATGGGTTTAAAAGCAGAAGAGATAATGTAATAAATACAGGAGTTGTTTCATCACTAAGCTCTTTAGAAGAATGTTCAGCTTCAACTTCAAATTAATTTCAATATGTTAGAGATATTGGTTGTTATATTTGTTTTATGCAGAAAATATTTGAAGAAGAAAATTAAAATGTACTTTGTAATCCATGGTTTCTAATTGAAAATTACCAATTTCCCTCTGTTGCCCAAGGAAATAAGAATAAATGCCAGTAATTCAAAATGAACTGGATATAGGAACTCCCTTGGTTGTCTTATAGTCAATGGTTGTTTATGCAGAATTTATTTTTCATTCGGAGGAGATGAAAGAGGTTGCCATGCGAGGCTGAAAAAGATGATGATATAACCTTTATCATCATTCAAAACTGGCAAGTACTATTTCAGAGTTCGTGAGAAAAAATAATACCGTGAGAACAACTTAGGTCTCAGAATGTTATTGACATTATGGATGGCAAAATATAAACATTTTTAATTCTTTTAGCTCCGCATCTTACTAACTGTTCAGGTTATACATCCACCAACTATTGAAGTAGTAATATACAGTGATGACGAGGGAATAATAGAAGGCAAGAGAAGAAACTTGAAGATCAATCTTTAAGACTATAATATTTTGAGGGGTCATAGAAATGATGGGTTCACTTTCAAAGACGGAGACGAAGATAATGAAGATAGGTTGAAAACAAAAGAAATATTTCATGTCGATGCCGCTGACAACATCCTTGAGAACCATTTTAAGGTTGATAAAAAATATGGTACATTTATTAGTAAAACAACCTAAAATGAAATAATTAAGTACTGTGGATAAATCAGACAAATACTAATTTTATAAAAAAAAGTATGTAAATAACTTTGGCATTCTCGATTAGCCTTTATTCTTCGTTCGTTATTTCAACACAAAAAAGTGCACTAGGTCCTATAGAAATACATTTTCTTGAGATTTTACTATATTCTCAAGTTGTACACATGTCCTAATGTACTATGTACTAATTACGTCAATGTGTTAGTGATGAAGAAGAGTGAATTCAGAGTAGGAATGGAAGAGAGAAAGAGTGGTAAACCATTTGGGAAAAATCACCCTCATTACACATGACCGAAATTCAAATCCCAATCTCCTTGGAATCGTCATTTTTGGATATTGCGAGATTGATGTCTTATATCATGTGGCCACCACAGCAGATGTCAATTTCTGTAAGGCAATTGCAATGGTATAAATTGCTAAATTGGAATTAAATTGAATAAGAGAAATTCAAAAAATTAATTAAGAATTATAATTACCAGACCCAAAGTATTGCCGAAAAATTAGATGAAGAAATAAAATTTTCAACAGTGAGTAATGTGCAACAAAACCAAGCTACTTTGACCAATCCGATAAACTATTTTGAAGTTGACTAAGTATTACTTTTTCTCGACTCTGTTCAGGATTATTTTCCAAAAATTGTACAACTCTATTTTAAAATTGCAAACATTAATTCCCAAATATTATTTTGATTCATATACAACAGATGAAAAGATACTAGATGCAGAAAAAATATATGAATCAGATTTACCACACTTTGTCGAGGTACCTAATTGGTAATTGAAATGATTGAGGTAATTCTTATTACAGAGATCCGAAAAGGTCTACGCCAAAAGAAGCTTTCAGATCCGCATCTATGTTTACAAACATCGGGTGCCTAATGGAAATTCTTTGTATAATACCAGTTACTACTTTAACCGAAGAGGGATCTTTCAGCTCATGAAAATAATTAAAACTTACTTGAAATCAATAATGTGTCATGAAGGACTCAATGGTTTAGCCACGTTCAAAATAAAGAGAAATACTGAGAAAACCCTGAAAAGGTTCCAAACATATTTGCGAGAGAGAATTCGTGAAAAATTAAAAAAATGGAACATGTGTAAACTTGTTCTCTTCTCTTCTCAAATTACGAAGAAGGATTTTGATATGAAGATCACAAAAATAAATACAATAATTGCGTTACTTTTTGTTTCTCCCATATTTTTATGAAATTTTAATATTTCATATAGATTATACATGCTCTACTTTATTATAATCACTATAAATGTATATTTATAGATTTTCAAACTGTAGTTAGTATTTTAAAATAGATTAAATCACCTATCTCGAAAGTGTTTATTAATATTTATGAGCCACACTCACCTGAGACATACAACTGCGTTTCTGCTGAATCTTCCCCATGGACGTTGCTGATTACAATCTTGTACTTTCCCTCATCATTGGGTTTAACCTTTCTCATACATAACGTGATAGAGTTAGTTTCTCCATCTGTCAAGAATCGGAACCGACCTCCTTCGATGATTTCCGTCATTCCCTGAGATAACCACACATTACATTAGAATCTTTCAATAAATTATTTCTAGTTCAAGATTAGTTAAAAAATTTCACATATCCTATATTTAATAATTTCATATCATATTGGAAAATAATAATTTCCATCAAAGTTTCTAATTAACATTTAGAGAGTGGATTTTTCTATGGATTTTTATAAAATATAGTTTAATATTTTAGGTTTCTGAAATTATTGTTGCTATTTTTACTGTTAAATAAATGTCTAAGTTAATAATATCAAATAATACTTAAACATTTATATATTATGTATATAAGAATCTGATAGCGAAGATATTATTTATGCTTCTTAGTGAGGAATTTTCCATCTAGATATATTCTGAAAATTGAAAAATTACACCTGGACACGGGAATCGAACCCGGAACCTTTGGCTTAGTATGCCAATGCTCTATTCACTTAGCTGTCCAGTAATCGTCCCATGCACAAGGTCATTCTTCACTCATATTTTAAGGCAGAGTCTATGATGGACATGCGGAAATTGTAGTCTAGATAGAGAATTCCTCACTAAAAAGCATAAATAATAGCTTCGCTATCTGATTCTTAAATATGCAATCCCTTACAATTATAATAATTGTACAAGTGCTAGCATTAAGCCAACTACCAAGTTGAAGGTGGCTGCATTATCTGATAGCTCATGATCTCAATAAAAAACACATTTGTAGCCGACGATTTCCGCACATCAATCAAAGACTCTGCCTTAAAATATGAGTGAAGAATGACCCTGGGCACGGGACGATTCCTGGATAGCTCAGTGGTTAGAGAATTAGCGTAAAAATCCAAAGGTCCCGGGTTCAATTCCTGTGTCCAAGTGTCATTTTTCAATTTTCAGAATATTATGTATATAAGTTGATTAATAAGTTCATTAATTAAAATATAGAACTCTATGTTAATTATATTAATAAATCGTAATATATTGTGGAATAAATATTTTGGCAGATGCTGATGACACAAACTTACCTATAATTATCATTAGTTAATCATAAATTACGTTTAATATAGAATTTATAAATTTAAATTTTTACATATGCTGATTTGCAAGAAATAGACATTGTTATTAAAACCTCTAAATCATCCCTAGAATATTAGAGTTAAACA
Organism: Timema podura; assembly: GCA_033556935.1. Classification (NCBI taxonomy): domain Eukaryota; kingdom Metazoa; phylum Arthropoda; class Insecta; order Phasmatodea; family Timematidae; genus Timema; species Timema podura. Next base: position 58,144,726 of record JAVRXN010000010.1, on the reverse strand, counting down.
GCCAAACGATGTTTAAAAATTATGGTACATTTACAGAACTGATCAATCAATATACTTCTAGTAATCAATATAGGATAAATTTAAAAAAATCTTAATTTTTTATAAACATAATCTAAACATAGCATTTTAACTTTACATTTAATAATAATCTTTATTATACATACATATTATTAAGGAAGAAAACAATGGTATGCAACAAAATATATATGAAAGAGGAAGCTTATGAGATGAATGATTATAATTACGGAGGTCATCCCTAACTGAGTCATATTCAAATACGTTGAAAGAATGACAGAGCTACAACAGAGTTGTCGTTGGGGTGATACCAACCATAGCTCTTTGTAGCCAATGATATTTTGTCCAACACAGACTCTGCATTAACATAATAAATTAGTGAACAATCAACCTGAGAATGGATGATCCATGGATAGCTCAGATGTAGAACAATGTCACACTAAGCCAAGGGTCCCAGGATCGATTCCAGTGTTTAGGTGTCATTTTTCAATTTATTACTATACATATTTTTTTTAACTCTTTGAGGAAAACTATATTTAAATTTTGACTTAAATTATATCTTAAAAGTGACTGGCGTTTAATTATAACGTTCATTATATAGTACTAACTAGGTTATATCAGTAAGAATGAGTAGGAGTCCTTTAGAGGAAATGTATGCACATTTTCATGGGGAGAGAGAGTAGGATACCATTTATGAAAAAAATACACCTGGCCAAGATTCAAACCCTGACCTACCAATCACCAGCAAATTAGAATAAACTCTCTTGACTTTTGACACAGACCGAGTACCTACCGATGTGGGCTAAATTGTTTATTCTCATTTAATTGTTTTCTATACCATTTTTCCTTAGCTTGACTGATTCCACTATGCCCTACCTTATAAAATAGGGCTATAGCACAATCATTCAAGAATACCTTTAGAAGTAAATGAGTGTATAGTATTTCATACATAAAACTATTAGGGGTGTGTGAAGGCCACTTTTTAAATGTGAAGCAAAGTCGAACCCAGTTTGAAACTTGTGAAGAAAAGTCAAAGTCGAAGGCCTAAATTAATAATTAATGCACACAGGCTTACTTATAAGTTTAGTAAATTATCAATAAAGTTTTAATATTTACTTACATCAGAGAGTTGATAAAATTATTTTGCAAATTTTACATATGCATGTCTTTTTATCTGCATTTCCATAATAATAATTATACATTAAATTCTGTTTTCGTTCCCCACTTTCTGTATCAGTCATTTTGAATAATAAAGAATGCGAAGAAGCTATGAAGAACTTCTGTGACAAAATGTACTTGTAAATTTGTCACAGATAATTCCAAAGAGATAGAATATTAAGGACTAAACATTTGACGTAAGCTGGGATGATAGCACAACTAAAGTGATTTATCTGCTACATACCAGTGACCTTGGTGTTATTTCTTTATTTGTATTTTTATTTCTTAGAATATTATGTTGGCAGTAGTGAATATAATATATTAACATTTACTTACCTGATTTTGATCTATGTTTACATTATGGTAGTTAAATTACTAGTTGGTGTTAAAATTATGTTTAGTAATGGTTTTAAGATGACCAAATATTGAAATATGTAATATTTAGTATGATCAAATTTAATCATTTGATAATTTATCAAAGTTTTATCCTTCCTTAAAAATGTTTCGAATATGCAAAAGTTATTGTAGATGTCAAAGTTGAAGCCTATGGAGATTTGACCTTCGACTCCAACTTTGACTTTTCGAAGCTTCACACATTATTAAAAACTATCTACCTCTAATTGGAAAAGCGATATTTTTTTAGTGCTACAAATTTATTAGATATGATCATTTCTTTATTTATATATTATTTTATTTTCCCATTGGTTAGATCAGTTTACTTTCATTTAGTCCCTTTAGTTTTTCCTGATTATTTTAAAAAATATAAAATCCTTTATCCATTCTATGGTATTTCCTCTCTTATAGAGTTGAATTGAGAGTCTCAAGTTGTAAACCTTCTCATCTTATTGATAACATGCAACTTAGATATACATCGTTTTATGGCCTGAACCAAATGTTGAATAATACGATATTACTTTAACTTGCAGGCTTCATTCATTGTTACAATTTATGCTCATTGAATTGAATTGAATGATTGAATTGAATTGAATTGAATGAATTGAATTGAATTGAAGAGAGGTTTGATATTAATTTTCAATTTTGAGTTTATATTTTCTGTATTTATATGTTTGAAGACATATTAGTTTTAAAAGAACAATTGTATTTATAATCATTTCTTTCCCAAACATAATTATATTTGTATGAACTAGGCTGCTTTGTTTTCTAAAGCTGTTTGGACAAAAGTAGAATCTAAAAGTCATTATGAACATAAATAATTTTAATAATCTGATGAATTAATTAAATATAATCAAAAAATGGCTTCATACACTTCCTCTTAATTACATAGTCCTCATCACTAACAAATAATCATGATTGGTTCAATTGCCTAGAAACCTAAAGGTTTGGGTGTCGCAGTGACAAAAAGTTAATTAAAATAATATTAGTTGCTCTAATTATTTGAAGAGTTTAATTTTTCTTAATTTCTGTGTTAAATATATTATCAAATTTTCTCACCTTATAAAACTTAAATGTGGGTGGGGGATTTCCTTCCACCTGGATGGTGATGTAGCCAACGGCATCTAAAAAAAATAAGGAAATTTGATTGATATGATTATATAATTTATAAATTATCAAGTGATAGCTGACAAATAAAAAATTGTAGTAGTAGTCAGAAAATTAAAAATAAAAGTACTCTTGAAAAAAAATACATTTAACACAATTACTTTTCATAAAGACCAGCTTCTTGGTCTAGTGATCATCATTCCTAGCGACCAATCTAGAGGGCCTGGGTTTGATTCCCGGCATTACCATATGTATTTCTCCCGAAGAAGAATTGTTCCTGTTGTTGTATTCCTAGTTAATAAGGCTCATTGCCATTATCATCACATCATCTCATTGGGGCAGAGTACTAAGGTGGCCCAACCTTAGAAAATATATTCCAGAAATTTCTAGCTGACAAACCATGGTCGATGGTATAAAAAAGGACCAGTGTGAAAGGGAAATTCAAACAGGGCCTGGCACAGTTTGATAGTGAACACACTAATATAAAACATACCATAAACAAAAGATACCTTATTAATAAATGGCTGATTGAGAGGGTTGTGGCAGATACCAAGAATTTACTAAGAGTGACACTATATATTTGTATCCCAACATGACAACTAATCTCAGTCGGTAGCATGTCTATCTACTGAGTTAAGGGTCCTTGGTTCCATTCCTGGCATGGCTGAAAAATGTATTATTCGTGAAATGTGCATTTATCCTTTCACAATGATGAATTAAAGTGCTGGGGACTGGATGTTGTGCCTGTCCTAGCCTTAAGTTAGATTATAGGGCATATGAGGCTACGACAGGCCTAGCCAGCCGTTAATGGAAAATATATGGCTTGTATACAAAACTGACCTAGGCCATAGGCTGGAAAGTGGAAACACTAATGGATGTAAAATGTATATATCACCGCTATTAGCTAAATAATAAAATGATACAGCAAAAATATAAATAAAACATCGATTAACTTATGAAATATAAATTTGCACTGATTTTTACAAATTACCCAATACTGTTATTCAGATTGCATTTATTTCAATTGTATAACCAAATAGGCGAATTTATAATGAGTAAAGTTGGACAAAATGTCTGTGTAAAAATAAAGGGGGCATAAAATTAAGTGAATATATGTATATACTGTACGAACAACACATTGGAAAAAGAATGAAAGTGGACATAAAGTTAGTGGGCGAAATGTGCCTTAATCTAAAATTGTATCTTACAAATAACTATCATCAATCTTGGAATTTATATTTAGTGTATACTCCATTCACGGTAGGAATTACTCTCTGAAAGGTCTTTTTTCCTACCAATATCCTACTATATAATAGCTTTCTGGTAGGGAAAAAGGCCTTTCAGAAAACAATTTCTACGCTGAATAGACTTTAGTGAGGTAAAGTTTGCCGAACCGGTATCGGGTTTATACATTTTACTAACAATGAATATACAAAACATCAAGTTTTATGATTTTAACTATTTTTTATATTCCAGGTAGAATTGATGTATTTTTTTTATTTAGCACTGTGTCTTACTACCCATTCAGGTTATATGCTTATGTACTAATTAGTCTAATGGGTTATGAATTGGGAAGGTTGAATTTAGTGAAAGTGAACTCGCATTAGCGCAGAGGGAGAGTGGAAAACCATTTAGGGAAAACCATGCCTAGTTTACCCAACCGAGATTCTAACCTCAATCTCCCCGTCCTCAAGAGTCTAGCTAAATATGAAACTAGGGCGTTGACTAACTATGCAGCCAAGGCAGGTAATAATTATTGGTGTAGAGTGTTTTTCTGCCTATATATGAAAAAAATTGTAATAGTATAAAATGTAGTAAATTGGGGAAGGGGGGGTAGTTTGAAACATAATTATTTTAATATACGTAATTATATTTTTGTTTTTCTACCTTTTTAATGTATGCGGGCCTTTAATAAGCTCAATAATAATTTATAAAATGATGAAATGTAAGTTATTTTAAATATCTCATCTCTTTATGCTAAGGCCTGACTGTACTAAGTTATTTCTATCCAGATCATATTTGATAGAAACATAACCACCTACCCTCTACTGCAGTGTAACTTTCTTGAACATCGACGATGACCGGTGGACCAGGTTCTCCGATTGGCTTAAGAGGTGTTGATGGCTTGTCAATTCTGTCATCCAACTCTGCAACGCTAGGCCGACGCATGTCTGTGCTCGGTCTCCTACGCTGTAGTTACACAGAAATAAGTCGATATTAATCTCTAGCTAGCTCTCCACGCCTAGAAATTTTTTTGACTTTGAAAATACCTCATGGGACTATACCAGTCACATCGGAGTGATGCTACTTTGAATTGTTAAAGGCAATTAATCTTTCAATTTGAAGTTGAATTACACATTTCAAATACTATAATACTAAACAAAATAAATTTTAAAATTAATCATTAATTTTTATACAAAATGATATACTTAAATTATACAGTATTCTATCACTGAACCAACCAGATAAATATTGATTCAAACAATTAAAAATGATAACCTCAAATGAATACTAATAGTGCTGATACATATTCACATATATGACATTTTAAAACGTAAAACACACACACTTATAACACAAAGGAGTATTTTTTAAGGAAAAGTTAGTGACAGCTACTGTTGATCCAGTAGAGTTGTTGGCAAAATAAACATGAGTCGGAACACAATAAATGGATGACTGAACTAAATAACACATTTAGGAATAAAATGAAAATTAAAACCATAAACTCAAATGAGGGTACATAAAACTGGAAAAAGGAAACAAAATAAATAAGGTACTTGCAAAAAATAAAATCAACATAAAACAATAATAAAACAAACAAACAAACAAACAAACAAAATAAAGAGTTTTTGTTGTCCGTTTGGCAGCTCCCGAGCCTACAAGCTCCTAGGTAGACATACAAAATAAAACCAAATAGTTTGCCAGAATTGAATAGGTCCAGTTAGTTTGTGAACATGATATGTACTTTGTTTTAGCTATGTTTTGTTTTTAAGTGTTTTAAGTAGGACATCCAAGGATAGAACATCCATCCAATACCTAATGTTGACTGCAAGGACCCCTGACTAAAGTCTACACTATTCGCAAACATTGGAAAGGCCCAAGAAAGTCAACCTAACTGCGTTCTTGGAGGAAATATATAATAAATAAGCTTTTGGTTTTATGGATTCATTATTTGTACCTGTTTCTAATAAAAAAAGCCAGTTTTAGGAAATAAAACATTTTGCGGCCAAAATTGATATTTTTTAAAACTTTATTATTATTATTATACATTATAAATTATTATTTATTATTATTTTATTATTATTATTATTATTATATTATTATTATTATTATTATTATTATTATTATTATTATTATTATTATTATTATTATTATTATTATTTTATAGACAACCGATAGTATCTAGCAAAGGTAACAGTTGCTGATCACATGATTTGATGTATGAATACGTTAGTATATTTACTAGCTTTTATAGCTGTCGAATAATGGGCTTCATTAGAAAATCAGGGTATAGTATTCTTTGTTGTATATATAAAATGTAATGTCTACAACTAATAACTTATTTTATCAAAACTAATATTAATATTTTAATATAATTGAGTATTTAACATACCCAAGGATTGGGCTAATAACGTTGCCCAAAATATCCAAGATGCCCAGAGAGTATATGAGACATATAACATGCACTTGAATAGCTATTCGGTCTGGGTAAGGAATTAATTTCATGTGTAAATATATTTCCGAAAGCTCACCTATCTTTCATATTTTTTTGCGTTAGTTGGATTATAGCTAATTTTTAGTCGAAAACAAAATGAAACTTATGAAGACAGCAATACTAAGAATCTAATATGTACCTTTAAAAACAGGCATCGAGTTCACGATACAATTTAAGAAATAATTTACTATGAATACATCCATTAATATTTCTAAGTAATTGTGTTATGATCCTGGAAGTTATTTGTCTCAAGTTTTATCTCCTTGTATGACAGTAGGTACAAATAAAATAATTATGTATTCATATTACTAATATTGTTTTTATTAAATATATTCTACCCTGTAAAGTAATATAATATATATGAACGGAATCACAAATAAATATTTGTTAAGAATAGCTTTAGCGAACTTGAATAATTTAATACATCGAAATGTACAGCACTTCATATTAGAGTCTAATTCAACAAAATTTACTTAAGTGACCTATTGCTTAGGAATTTTAATGAAGACTTCACTAACTTTTGACTAACATATTTTCTCCAGTCTGTTTAGTATACAAATCAAACAGTTTAGGAAATTAAATGTCTCAAATCTGGGTATAACTATATAGTAGACCCTATATGCACCCTATATTAATACATTTTCATATTTAGTTTATATAGAATGTCAATTTTAGTTACCAATTTTGATGTCAGTAAATTAATTTCATGTTATAAAATTGCGACTGTCCAGCGTGTCTATTCAGTGTTTCCTACATATGGGTGAAATGTATCAAGTGTCTTCTAGATGACGGTAAAACATTATTTCTGAACTTGAATCTATCCCTCACTACACATGGAACGTGGAATAGAGTGTCACTTTGTTTCTGGACTTCGATCCATCCCTCATTATACATGGAACATGGAATAGTGAGTTACTTTGTTTCTGGACTTGAATTTATCCCTCACTACACATGGAACAAGGAAAAGAGTGTCACTTTGTTTCTGGACTTGAATCTATCCCTCAGTACACATAGAACATGGAACAGAGTGTCACTTTGTTTATGGAATCAAATCTATCCCTCACTACAAATGAAACATGGAAAAGAGTGTCACACTGTTTCTGGACTCTAATCTATCCTTCACTAAACATGGAACATGGAACAGAATGTCACTTTTTTCTGGACTTGAATCTATACCTCACCACACATGGAACATGGAACAGAGTGTCACTTTGTTTCTGGACTTGAATCTATCCCTCACTACACAAGGAACAGAGTGTTACACTGTTTCTGAACTTGAATCTATCCCTCACTACACATGGAACATGGAACAGAGTGTCACAGCTGCCTGAGCAGCTCTAACCTGTTGTTTGTCCTTGTCTTGAACCTCGCCAGGGCGGGAGCCTTTTCTCTGTTGTGTCAAAACAAAATAAAACAAGGACATAAATATGGAATGGAAATTTAATAAATAAAAATGAAACAAAATAATAAATTCACAGTCACAAAATGAGGTAAGTGAAAAAGGGATAGGCAAAAATTGTATCAGTAAAATTGTGCTCTAGAAATCCAACATAATAAGAATGCGATTTTGTATCTGACTTCAGTTTGTATTTCATAAATAATAATTTTTTGTATTGTTATTGTGGTTGTGGTTATTAGGGTCAAAATAATATTATTCACAATAATTACTAAGGGTAGGCCTTTTATAGGCGTATGTATTAAATTACTCAGAATAATTATAATCTAAGCCCACATCAGTTATCGCATGGACTGTACTTTTTTTTTTTTTTTTTGTTCTAGTTGGTTGGTGATGGGAGAGCGGAATTAAGGTTTGGATGGGTGTACTGAAATTGTTTTTTACGAAATTATTTTTCACTCTCTATCCACGAAAGTTTGTGAACATTATTCCTAAGGTTTTACCTTACCACTTATACAGATAAGTGTAAATATGGTAGTAGCCTGGAAGGGTAGTAATGTACAGCACATACAAATTATAATAATACAGGATAGGTATCAAAAAATTAGTAGTTCTGAAATTGCCTACTTTAAATTAATTTAGTTTTTTGAATTGTTAAAATAATGTACGTGATGCATTATTCAGTGACGTTCCATGACATAAGAAAGTTTCCTAAATTCAACCGTACACAAAGCTTAAAATAACTAATTAACCTGTATATTTATCCCAATCTTAACAACTCACCCTTTTTAAAAAAATAGGTAATAAGAAACATTGATTGTTAAAAAAATAATTCCTTGTATCCATATTAAAATGTATCTTTTTTATACTCTACATTAAATTGAATTGTCTGATTCCCAAACAATTTATATTTGAACATTGATTGATGTACATTTTGAAACTTTTGTATTATATAATCTGTATTAACCAAAACAAATCTATAACGATACTGTCCGAAGCTATGAATAGAATTATAATATGTGTAAAAGGTTAATCAAATTCATTTGAATACATTTTTTATTAATTAAAAATATATATTATTTAAATGTTTGAAAATAGTGTAATCTGTTTACACATTTTTAGATAATGGTAGCTATCGTAGAATGATGCAAGGAGCCTGAATTACTAACCACAAGAAGTACTGATCATCTAAAAATAATGGCCAAAAATATAGGCCTATACATTTTATGTAAAAGTGTGGTGTAAATATGTAGAAATCTAGAGTAGTTTTTCGATTTATTAAATGTTACCGTCTATATATTAGAGTATTTTTCATGTATCTATAAAAAAATAACAAGCTTAGTTTGATTTGTTTATTTTAGCACCGCGTTTTACTACCCGTTCGGGCTCTAAGCATAATGTCTTGTAAAGTGTAGCACTTGACTGTATATGTCATAATTATTTTATAATTTTTAACACCTATGAATTGTTGATAAAGAATAGTATTAATAACATTCTTCAAAAACGTTCCTATAGAGACTCAAGTTACAAAATGTTTGGTTGGAAATAAACAAATATTTCCAGAGTTAGAAAGATAATTCAATAGACACCTTAGAATAGAATGTATCTTTTAACTACAAACTACAATCTGTTTTATAAAATACCATATATATTAATACAAAATCACATATTTTAAACCAATGGATTTCTTACAATGTTTATAATTAATGTATATTTTTTGAGTTCCCAATGAAAATTGCATCACATATATTAGTTTAATATGAGAAAGAAATTGGAAAATTAACAATACTAAATAATGTATTATAGCTATAATAATTATTACTTTCAAACAGATATATTTTAATTTAAGAAGGGTAATAACATATTAACAAGTTGTGTCAGAGATACAATATTCTTTATGGAAGAGGATTTCTTGAGCAAAAAATAATAGTAAGAACAAGCAAGGTACAATACAGAGCAAACAAAATAAAACAAAATATTTTAAATTGCTGTATTTCTTTGGCATTTATTGCTATTTCAGATTTAACTAATAGGAAAAAAAACAATGTTTTAAATTTAAATAAAAACTAAAGCGATATTATTGTATTACTTCAACTACTATAACAAGTACTATGACTAATAATAACAAAAATAATAACTTTTAAATTGATAAATTACATTTATTATTAAATAACTTATTCTTTTTCATTGTTGATAATAGCAGAGATTAATAAATGGGTAAGGTATACATTACTGTGGTAATAATACATTGTGGTTTGCATACTGCAATTGATTATCTACCACTTCATTTGGAATACCTTGCAGAATAATGTGTAAAATGTAATATATCCTTAAATAAACAATTATATATAGGGTTTAATTCTATAGTTTGTTAATGAATATTTCTTTTATAAAATAGCCATCATGTCACGTCAAGGATCAATGTTGTATTTTGTGTATCCGAAACTAGCGCAGTCCTCTTAAGTCACGATAGACGACAAATGCCAAAGAACGAGGTCAGCTTTGTGCTACTAACAACACAAATCTCACCTTTTGATCAAATACCTCACCAGGCCGCAATTTTCCAACCTGTAGACAGATAATGAATGAAAGCAAGTGAACAAAGGAGGTATGCATGATTTTGATGTACTTCCGTTAATCTTGATGAGATGGTGTGGAAATATGGAATTAAGTTTCAACAGGGATACAATTACAAAATACAGTACAGTACATTACATTTGACACCACCGCAAAAGACGTCACACTAAGACTCCAGCTCACATCCCATAGTTTTTAAGTAGAAAAATAAATTAATAAAATGAACGTAGTCAAAAAATATATTATTTTATATAATTAATAAAACAAATAGATGTAGATGTTTTAATTGTCAATTTAAATGCATGAAAAGCAAATGCTAATATGACAGTAGAATGCTCGCGGATTAACTGAAGCCAATAAGTTGGAGAGCCGTGCAGTGACGAGAAGGTAGTGGAAATGAAGCAACTGAAATAAAATAGAAAAAGTTTTAGCCCAGATAAAATAAAAAGAGAATTATAAATGAAAATAAAAAAGAGTTGTGTTAATACAATAATAGCAGCAATAATATATAGTGGAATAACCGGGATAGTACATTGCGTACTATGATAATAGCAGTTGCAATCTATAAATAAATATCAAATATAATTATATTTTACAAAATGAAAACATTAAGTACATTGGATGTATGGAATCAAAATAGAAAACATGTATCTTTAAAGGTATTATATTGATTAATGATCATTAAATATTAATTATGATTTTATTAATAATGGTTTCTCCTTAAAGCTGTAAATTTGTTTCATATTTGAGATCCAAAGCTTTCTTTTAAAATAGCAGGTAGTTTTTTATTCTTAAATATCTCAGAGGTTGTAGATGATCTACCATTGTTTGTACTTAAAGTATATAAATATTTGTTTCTGTGAAATTAAAATCATTTCAGTGGAAGTTTAGTTATAAAACAAAGTTCCATTCAAAGTGAAAATATTATACCCGCTTGAATGCGTTTTGCCGAGCAAAGAATTTCCTTGAGTGAGAATACTATTTGATAGTACACAATGTATGAGCAATCCAGGTTACTCTAAGTGTGGTTGCGCTAGGAGCGCACTGCATCGACGTATTCCCAAAGTAATAAGAAAAAATAAATAAACTGAGTAAACGAGCGAGCGAGAACAAGGTCATGCTAACATGATGGTGATGTCTGTCAACCGACAATCTCACCTTGCGCTCTTCCAAAACTTCTCCTGGCCGCAATTTTCTATTTTCCTAAAATCAGAACAGAGCATCAATGAACAAACCAGAACCTTTTTAACAAAACCGTGCTGGCTCTTGTCTTCATAATGATATTTCTCATTGATTAGAGAAACAGATAAATATGTATATGCTATTTTCATAAACTTGCCCACTCTTGAACATTCTAGTTACTATAGCAAGAGTGTGACATTGAGCCAAACTTAGCTTTATCACAAGCAGATATTATTTGGCAAGGGATATTTGAAAAATTGGAAAATCTTGTTTCTAGATAAAATAGTGAAAATAATTTTCCAGCCGTGAATGACTATTTTTATATGTTTTAAGATTTTATTTTCAAATAACTTCATTAGGATTTTATTTGTAGTACTTGCAGTAATCCGGGTAAGTTATAGCCATAGCTAAATTTAGTGAAAGGCAGTAAATGTATTTATCATAAAAAATAAAAATTAAAAAATACACGAGAATAAATGATCAACCTGTCCTAATTTTTAGACTAAGTATATAAGCCCTAATGTTTACCCTATTATTAATAAAAGCTATGCAAACCTATATTTTCACATTATTTTTAATTAAAATAATTACTATCAATGAGTTTATGTTAACTCATGTTAACTGTAGAGTAAGTAGCTTCAAACATTGTAATTTTTATAAAACAAGATTTAAAATTATATATATTATATATTGTACCTAGTTGGATAACCAATGACTAATAACCAAATGGTTATATATAATTATATAAAAATGATATGGAGATTATTGGTTGTTACACAAGTCAAACTAATAATAATATTTTGAGATTTAAAAGTTTTATTGTTTATTTTAAGACAATATATATGTATATAAATACCTAAGATTAAGAGTGGCTTGTAAACTTTACAAAGCTTATTTAAGAAATTAAAGCTTGATGGTAATAAATAAAAGTCTTCAATAATATGCACTTTAAAATTTAGTCAAATTAACTTGCCTCTAAGCTAGGGAGCCGATTTACCAGTAATAAATAGTCGGTCCAAATGTAAGAAATAATAATTTGAGACTTAAATAAATCTAATAGAATTGCTACTGGGAAAATAAGAGTTGGTATTTATAATGGATTTGGCGAAAGCATATTTAATTGGAATTGCAATTATCATTATGATTGATAATATTTTCTTTGTTCCGACTTGTATGCAAACTAAACTAATGTTGATACATGAGTTTTTAAAATTCGATTTGTAAATATTATCTATATATATTCAATACCGATTTTTTAAATTTATGTTTAGTTTTAAAATATTATGTCATACTAAACTTTTTTTTTTACTTTCTACAATTATTCTAACATATATACATAGTACATATTAATATAATTCTTCAAATATTATAACACTCTACCTATTGATTAAAATATATGAATTCTTTTTAAATTGCCTTAGTATCTTACATTTGTTTTGGTCCGGATTTGAACACGAATCTCCTTGGGAGCATTTGGTGATGTGCTAGCGTTAAGCTCCACACTTTGTTGCTCGTGGCACTGATGGAATTACTAAACATAGCTGCTCGTGTCCCTGATGAAACTACTAAACCTGGCTGCTCATGTCCTTGATGAACGTACAATACCCGTCTAATTATGGCCTTGATGGAATTACTACACTTGGATGCTTGTGGCCCTGATAGAATTTCAACCCTTTATTGCTCATGGACCTGATGAAATTACTATACTTGGCTGCTAGTGTCCCTGATTGAAATTGTTACACCTGGATGCTCGTGTCCCTAATGGAATTACTATGCTTGGCTGCTCGTGTCCCTGATGGAATTAATATGCTTGGCTGCTCGTGTCCCTGATGGAATTAATATCCTTGGCTGCTCATGGCCCAGATGGAATTACTATAAATGGCTGTTCGTAGCCAGATTGAATTACTATAATTGGCTGCTCGTGGCCAGATGGAATTACTATACTTGGCTGCTCGTGGCCAGATGGAATTACTATACTTGGCTGCTCGTGGCCAGATGGAATTACTATACTTGGCTGCTCGTGGCCCAGATGGAATTACTATACTGGCTGCTCGTGGCCAGATGGAATTAATATACTTGGCTGCTCTTGACCCTAATGTAATTATTACATTTGTCTGCTTGTGGTACCGGTACAATAACTACTTTACTTATCCAACTTCTCAAACAAAACGTAAACATAATTTTCTACACAAAATCATGTATATAAAAATCGTCTTACTTAATTTATAATCAAGCTAGATAGTAGGCCTATAAATTTATATTACTTATGTTATCTGAAGAAGGTATTTATATAAATAAGTTATGGTAGTTCTCTGCTATGCATTTTCAGAATATGGTGGCTCACTATACAATATTGCTAAAAAAGAAAATCAGTGAACATGAGCATAATGAACCAAAATGTATCTGTAAAATTTGTTCATTACTCCTAGCATTAACTATTCTAGAATTTAATTTAATGAGTTTATCTGAGTGAAAGTCGATTAAATTGGAAATAATTACGGTATAAACAGGTTTTATTATAAAAGCATTATTATACTATATTTCAATGTATATATTAACTTGTTTAACTAATCATAATAAGAATATTAATTTTCTTATTTTACTAAATTAGTGGAAAATAACTGGTAAAATAATTGTATTTATAACAGAGACACTTTGGTAACAAATAACTACTAATAACTAAACATCACAAACGGATGAGTTAGTAAGAAATTTACATTAGGTTCTAGTTGGTAACTATCTTGGATCCACATGGTTCACAGACCCGACCCTACTGTACATTTATAAATGTCACGTGATTAATTTCAGAAACTTGAAACAAAAGTAGACAAGTAAAAAATATATAAATATTGTATCACATTCTGTATACATTTGTTTGCTCTATACAATCTAAAATAATATTTAGGCATAGAAACAGATGGTAAATATTACACCACAATTACTAGGTATCAGTCGTTTCCTGAGGAAGTGATTAATAATTATTATGATTTTAGACCACTTAATTAAACCAATGATATTAATTATTTTGGAACTTATAAATGAAAATGAATAAGTATTCCTTATTCATGGTGTATAGAACACCAATGATTTATTAATGATTTAACCATTAACCATCTTGCTAAATGTTGCTTGGTGTCATTTGTAAAAAAATAGAGAAGCAAAAAAAAAAAAATTTCAAATCGCCAACCTATATTTATATTTTAGCACAATTAACACAGTGTGCAGATATGGAATAAGTAATTTTACATTAAATGTGAGTATTTATTGTTTTAATGAATTTAATTTAAAATATGATACTTATTTTACACCACCATGTTTAAAGGATTTACTGAGAATTATTTGTTTACTTTTGTTCAGCAACAGACACACAAATTTACACAGAAATATTAGAGAAGTGGGAAGAAAATGTTAATTTGGAAGTTTAACACAAAACATAAGATATCACAATATATTTAAATACCTATATTTATACATATATGCATTGACATACTTGCTACTTATGATAGTTCCACAAATACTAGAATATAATTATATATACACATATCAATGGGAATAATACAATTATGTGAATGCTGACCCATTGTACAAAACATGATATTAAAGTATTCTCACAGTGATTTGAAATAATTTAAATAGTATTCTAAGAATATGAAAACAACTCTTGAATCATAACTATGGCGATTATTTCCACAAAACTAAATGAAAATATTCATCGTAGCTTATTGTTAGTATAGGAAATATATTGTGTCAAGCTATTTTTTATGTAATTCGTTAAATGAATACAGCAACTTGTAAGTTTAAGTGATGTCCACCAAGTAATGGAGCATGAGGAATCACATTTTATTTCATAGCAATTATTAGTTTTGTTCTTTCTAACAGTAATTCACATATAAAAGTTATCTTAGATATCCTAATAATATTATGTGATTCAAAACTATTTTTAAATTTGTACTCTTCTAAATGTATGTTATATAAACTACTTTTAACCCTTAGTGTCCAAGTAAAATTATGAGACATGTTTAGTGATTGTAATGAAATCATAACCCACATCAGTGGCCGAATGGTCGAAGAAGTCACTCTCATGTTAGACCTGCCTACTGGTGATGGGGAGATTAGGGTTTGAATCAAAGTCGGGTCTACTGAGACAACATCCATACACGGAGTCATACATGCTCTTTTATTCTTAAAACTTTTAATGTTTCTCTTTTTCCCACATTCATCTACAACATTTAGCCACGTCTTACACGTCCAACCCCTTCCTTTTGATCCACACACTCTACCTTCTTATTTTTGCTTTGTCAATGATCCACACTTATCCTATCAACATGTCCAAGCCAACGTAACACGCTTCTTTCACTTTGTCTTATTCGATTCCCTTTATAACTGCACTCCTTCAGCATTTCGACTAACATAATATTTGACATGGGTAATAAGTTGAAATACTTAAGAACGATTTTTTGACTATCAATACCATTATTAGAGTCGAGATTAAGAAAATAATACAGGCAGGAGCTGTATGCTATTACTCGGTCAGTAAGTAGTTTACATCTTGCCTGCTGTCCAGAAATGTAAAACTCAGAATCTAAAAAATAATGATTTTACCAGTTGTTCTCAATAGTGTGAAACATGATATCTTATCTTACATGATGAAAAAAATAGGGTTTTCGAAAACAGGGTGCTTAGGAAGATATTTGGTCCAAAAAGGGACGAGGCTCTTAGGGGGAGGAGGTTACATAATGATCAGTTACATAACCTGTACTCATCACAAGACAATGTTAGGATAATCAAGTTTCGTAAATTACGATGGGCAGCACATGTAATGTTAAGTCAAGCATCTAGAAATATGTCCAGCGTATTGACAAAGCAACCCAATGGCAAGAGACCATTGGGAATATCTATACACAGGTGGGCTAGAGTTCCTAATGCCATTGAGTAAGTAAGTAAAGCTTGTATTTGGAGTTAATAAATAGAAAGGAACTAATTATATTGATTTTAAAAAAATACACTAATGCTATTAGAACCATTTATCAAGCATATAAGTGAATAATAGATATAAAAATTTTTAAGTTAATTTTATTTCAAACTCATAAGATGATGTAGATGTATGGATGCGATATTGTCGTTGGTGTGGAGCATACAAACCTCCTAGAATAGGCTGAACTGTCATGTCCTTTAGTGGAAGCGTTCTCAGACTTTTCAACACCTCTTCACGTAACTTGGAATTTTCAAACGTACAGTTGGTTATATAAAACTTATCAAAAACCTCATAATGCTTGCTTATATATACATTATTATAGCACTCAGACTTGGTCAGAGCTGTGTTAAGCCTTGTGGGACTTGTGTTGACTATACGATGAAGACTTTCATCTTTAACAACGATAGCTTTTATATATTAATAATGTTGTGGAACTTTTTATTATAATCATGGACTTGAGGAACTAATCATATAAATCAATTGATATGTCCCTCTCACGCTGATATTGTGCTCATCATTTTCATTAGCGTGAGATTTAGATGCTCTTACTGCACTTGAAGTTTCCCTGCCTCAAATAATAATATATCAATTTCCTTATTATGAAAGCATTGTAAGCTCTGTCCCTGGATGTATCTCCAAATAACGTTGAGGATATAGTTTAAGCTAGATTTGATTTAGGGTAGGATATTATGTCCACATTTACCTTTATAAGTTTGTTCAAGACGTCACCTTACAGGACGAAAAGGCTCACATGCTATCTCCCACATAACAAACATGTTTCAGAACATAGCATGTGTGAGTTATTAATTTACTGGTAGTTTTTTTAGTTTGTATTGGTTGTTCCCACAATTAATGCACAATATGAAAAGATCTAGTGGACATTCACCAAAAGGCTCGCTCCATTCAAGGCGTGCATAAGACATATTATGTCTGCCAGCTTGCAAAGATTGTCCCAAAAAACATAGTCTACCCCTTTCCTTCACTCCTTTTGATTATTTTCACTCTCCTCTTCATAAAATCATCATCATTAGCCCACTAATATTGCTATTGTTTTGCTGCAACTCTCAACTTTTGCCTATCCTGAGTTAAATTTTTAACAGTGTTGTACCTTCTTCTGACAACATTATTCGCTATTTGATTCATATACTCCATTCTTGGTCTCCTTCTTGAATTTCTCCATTACTCCATTACACATATTCTTATATAATTATCTTTATCTAACTATCATGTTTCATTATATGGCATACCATGTTAACCCTTATAAAATAATAATAATAATAATAATAATAATAATAATAATAATAATGATTATGATGGTGATAAAAAATAAAGTTTTTACTATACTTAAAATACTGTGTTCCAAGGCTTGTCTTGAACCGTGCGTTGGGTTCGTTCTCAAAAAGAGGCACGTTCATTTATACAACCTAAAAAGTATTGATTTAAAGATATTTCTGAATGTAGTGCATTTTTTAAAGTAGTGCAATTATTGCAAAAAATAAGAGTGATAACTAATGATGGAATTCATGATTTTTCCGGGTATAGGTTTCAGACTTTTAAGGGACGGATAGTATTATTAAAGAGCTATTTAAATAAACGCGAGAATGATCATTTTTTTTTATCACCGCTAACATGTGTACCAGGAATTGTGGGAACCTATCATATCCGTTATTGTTTTAGTCTCCAGACAAGAAGATCCGGTCTCGAGGGTGATTTAGTAAAAAATTTAGTCATTATCATGGATGAGACAGCTTTCATTCACTTGTTATGATTTAATGTTATGTTTCCTTACTGAGCAGGAAAAAACTAATGGTGCACCCATTCTCCACACATTCTACATATAATTTTGTGAATACTCTCAAAAGTTGTGAGGTCAAGTAGATTGAAACAATATTTCTAATAAAGTATTTTCTTGCATACAGTCAAATACTATAACCTTCTCATTTTAGCCCACTTGAAGGAATTATTATTCAACTCGAACCCATGTCTACCAATTGGTTGGTAGACATTTTGTGTGTCTCACCTACTGGGATTGTCAGAAAAAAATTAATCTCTCGTTAATGTATTCTAACAAGAACTGGTACCATATCTAATATAATAAATAATAAACAATCATTCGACTCCAAACCTCCATCCTCCTTTACAATTGCTGTCTGCACTCCTTCCACCACTCTACTTTTCTCTAGATCTATCACCTTATGTTGTCATTCATTCTCACATGGCACTATCCCTAGAAGGGAAAAGCTATAAAATTATCAGATTTTGGGTATAAAAGACACAAAGATTCTCTAAAGCATCGTACACACGTCAGAGGGCTTGGATGGTTTTTGTGCCAAGTGAAATGAAATAAATGTATTTGGACACCATGTTTTAGTACCTATCCAGGATATCCACAAATCTACACTAATATAGAGGAAGATATGATATAATTTTAGATAAAATGTAGCCGAATTAGCATGGAGGGAAGGTGTTAAACAATTTAGGAAAACCATCTTCAGTATACTCAGCCGGGATTCTAACGCAAACTTCTTTGTCTCAGGCAAGCCATATTGAGTTGATCATGAGCATATGTATGTAACAATATACAATTAGGCTTAACTAAACTAACGCTAATGTATCTTATCAACGAACCTATTTAATTCAAATAATTGAATGTAGATTATTGTATTTTAATATTATGTGGAAAGTAAAAATAATCAAAGAAAGATTTTTTTTATTAGACAATATGCAGTAAAAGTTAATAACCTTTGTGTTTGTTGTTAGCTTGCAAGGTTAAGATATAATTAAATTTGCCCCAATTTTAATCAATTAGTTATATTTTAATAACCACAATGGCAGGCACAAATTCAAAGGTGACATGCTTCTCTGCGCTGGTCTAGTATTCAGGTGGTATTGTGTTTGGTATTTAAATCCTGGGCTGGCATACTGATGTAATATTTCCTCAGTCATTTAAAACTATTCGGGTAAACCTTTTCCAAAATCCTACCTCGCTCATTCCAACTCCCTTAGTGTAAATATGCAGAGATCGAGGACATGCACAAAAAACCAGTTTTAACTATGAATGAATGTATCGTACAACCACTCCCTCCCATTCACCACTACCCTCGCTTGTTTGATTACCACAAAATATATTCTATCATTATATTAAATCATTCAAATGCTATTTTCTAGAAGGGGTTTTATATTTTAAAGTAAATTTGTTTATTAATAAGAGCTTCATTAAAGTTAATTTGGCTAAATTCTTATTTCTACAAATTTTTTCCCCAGTATATCCTAAAAATACTCACATATTGTATATATATTCATCCTAAATATTTAGGTTAGCATAGTTGATTATATTAAAAAATATTTTTTTTAAAAGAATACATCAAATTTATCTGGAAACTAATTACATAATTTTTACTTATATTACCATCTACTACAATTAATTTAGTATTATAGGAAAAAAACAACAATAATGGGTTAGAAGTTTTGAAAAATGAATTCATTAATATTATATAACAATAATTACAGTAGCAACTTAATAAGTAATGTCTATCCTTACAAAAAATTTAGAGCTACAATACTATTATAATTACATTTACGACTATTTAAAAGCTCATATCAATAAAAAAATAAATTTATATTATGTTATTTGTGAAAATAACTAAACTACAAAGTCACAATAGGAACTACATGGTGTCCTAAAGGAAATTAGCTTTATTAGATTAAGATATTACCAACTAAACTACACAATCAGTAGACTGATTAGATCAAAGCTGGAATGATAAAGGAATTGTTTTATCTATCTAAAATGAAAATAAATGAAAATGGTTTATTAGTTTACACAGATAACTAAGAATATGTTTCTTATGATAACAACATTTTCAATATTACTAGGTAATAAGTGCCTGTATTCTAACACTATAAAATTATGTGTAAAAAAGTTGGCATTATTATAGTCACCAAGGATAACCAAAATTGTTGTGATAAAATATTTAAAACTAAATATTTTAGAAATTGAGCTACAAAATTTACACATTTAAAGAATCAATATGAGCAGTGAGATATCACGTTTTACCTTCATTTATTTATGTTAATTTTTCCTAAGATATATGAAAATATAATTATTGTATGTGTGGAGTGCTAAGGAATATTGACTTAATCTTTTTGATATATTAGAAATTATCATTAAAGGTGATCAATTTTATGCCAGTGATCTCAAATATACGCCATTTAAACAAAAACATTGTTAAATTAAAATGAAATTGTGAGGGTTTATATGATACCTATCAAAGATATTACTTTTATAAATCCCAATAATTTAAAAAACTATTCATATAAGTAATATTAAAATGTTAATATATATATAAAACACAGACTGAATTAATTATCTGAAATGTGGTACCCTTAAATTCACACAAATAATTATTAGGTTGATATAAAATGTGCAATGTACATAATAATATGGTGTGCTAAATAGCGGAATACATAGGCATCTACTCATTCCTTGATAAAAAATGAATAAACCAAAAACTCCCAAAAACTTAATAGAAAAACTATAGGCTCACGGAGTAGATTAAAGCACATACACATCTTTAAATATAACTAATTTCACATCACATAAAACTCTTTCATCTGTTTGACAACTGATTGACACTGGTTTGTCTTTTTAATAATTTGCTTGGATCCTGGAATTGAGTTGAGTCACCTTAGATAGGATTCAGAAGGTGGTTGTTTATAATGGCCTCGTTAAACTCAAATAATGAATGCAGTGAAATTAATGTACATAATATTATGAAGATAATTGTTGTGGTTGCTTGATGAAATGTGAGTAAAATATAAATTTATATCACATTATATTGAATTTTTTTTTTTTTGTATTTGACTATTAAAACGCGTTTGGAGATTCCTGTTATTAGTATAATAATTAATATTAAAACATACTATTATAGTTACAATGTGATTTCACATATTTCATCATAGTGGCCATAGTAATAACAATATTCAGATCTATATTACATAATATATAAGACACGAATTTAAACAAAGCACTAAAAACTAGCAACTTTAAAATCCAACTAGAGTGTACTCATCTCACTCAAGATAAGTTGGAATATTCAAATACATGATTCAAGAGAATATAATTCAAAACTAAACCAGTGTTACAGTTTTAACTAGTGTTTAACTTTATTGATGAAAAAGCTCCATGGAGACAAACCATAATAGTATTCAATGTGGGTGTGTTTTATATTATTCTCTGGATCTAGCTTATTTATGGGAACTAGTTAAGCCTTATTGTGTTATTTAGTTTGTCATTAATCAATATTTTCTATTTTGTTTTTCTTTATGAAAATTATAAAATTGTATCTTCTTGTTAAAACTTGTTACTATTACTTTTGATACGCAAAAGATGTTGATTAAATTTTATCTAATAAATATTCATAAACACATGCTTTTAAATAATCTGAGTCTATAGCCTATCGTCATAGTATATTTTATATGAGTAACCCATTTATTAAAACACCGGTATCATATTTAATTAGAATATTCAACTGTTCGGAAATATTAGACTGCACTCAACGATAATATCGTTAAGTGTAGAACCCGTGCCCTATCCTAGCGAACAAGTGCCAATATCTTTGGTGATCCATATTGGCCACGTATATTTGAGATCAACTCACCTCGAACTACAGCTACTCTTGCACACAAGCAGTGATAGCAGCACTAGGATGCACGTCTCACACGCAAGCTTAGAGCCTACCTCGTCACTGATAATAAGACTGGGACGTCGTTCCTGGTCTGCTGGGGGGATGAGTGAGCCACGACGACTCGGAGGGCCGGATCCAGGGGCTAGGGAACCTTTCCTAGTATCAGCTGCTGGGGACTTTTCTCGGCTCACTTCGATCTTTGGCGCTTCAATCTCAGGAGCTTTGATCTCTGGCACCTTGATGCCCGCTTTCTTCAATTTCTTCTCTATAGGCTAAGTGAATAACACACAAACCAATAGGTAAATAATGGTATTACGGACAATTAATGTGATTGAGATCAAATCCAAAATAGAACCATTATAGCGTGAATGGAAAACAATCGTACAAAAGATGAAGTGAGCTATGTTGCCAAGACTATCACCACTGAACGAAAACTATTATGTGTCGGCTCGTCTGCTTGGCGTTTGTCTCTTCTTAACATTATAATGTGTCTAGTCAAAGAAATATGGAGATACTGAAAGATGTTACATTTAGTTTTTAAAAGATAAAATAAATAGATATCATTATTGTTAGTTTGTTTCTTTGCTGTCTGACCTCCTCCCAGGTCTGTTTGGTTGTGAATTGAGACGACGCCAAACCTTGGCAAAGAAAGTGAGTGAGCGAGGAGTCGGGGCACTGTTAAATGCTCATTTTCTTGGCTCATAATAGCAACCTAACAAACGCTCCCCCTCACCTCGAGACAAAATCAGCAAGAATGACTCCTTTCATAAAATGCCAACTTCTGTAATCTTTTTGAAAATAAAATACAAAAAACGCCCCGAGAATGTTTCAACTAAAGTAGAACAGATGAAGTGTATTTTAAAATGGTCACATACGCGCACTAAGTATTGGAGCCAAAATACTAAAAAGAACAAGATTATATTTTTATTTTTAGATTGCAGATAATTAGTTATGATAATTATGTCACGGGGATGAAGCCCACATAGTTTAGAAAAAAAGATTCAACTTCCAAAATAATATAGTGAATCCTTTTTGTGATGATTTATTTATGATCTATTTATGTTTTATTCCACAATGGTTTCAAATGAGATATATGAAAGAGGTAAAAATATATGGCAAATATTCAACACGTTCAATTCATATGTTTTAATACTTTAGCGTGATAGAGCCAGACTTATAATAGTGATACTGCAATTATACATTTAATTTGTTAATGATTGAAACTTTTTCACAGGTTGAATAGATATTAACATATGTTGAAACACTTATATTTAATCCTCAAGGAAATTATAGTTTTAGACAAATGTATAAAATTTTTAATTAAAAATAAGGTACGATTTGTCATTTAGACAACATTAATTATTGTATACCTCAAAGGCGTTTGTTCATGGATATTCGGCTTATTAAAATTGAAGTACTTGTATTTTTATCATATTATATTATAAGTAACATAATATAAAAATTGAGAATTTTGAAGTTATTATTACTTATTTTTTTTAGGAAAAGTTCCTTAGTTAGATTTTTATTGACATTTATAATTATAATGAAAGCTATTAATCAAACAATTTTGCAAAGAATTAATGAAAGAACCACACCACTAGCTACATGATAATGGCGTCAAGCTCGCAATATACTGAATTGCCGGGAGAATTCAAAGTTTTAATCCGGGCTGGATGCATATAAGGTGTTTTCCTAAATGTGATTTCCTACTTTAACTTTCCCATCACCCTCCCATTATAATTTTGATATGCTTACTCCAAATTACCCTCACATTTAATACCATATAGTATAAGTAGCTAAATATGTTTATGTTAAAAGTACCCAAAAAAAAAATCAATGAAATATATGTATTTTCAGCTATTCTTTAAATCCCCTGTTGAAGACTTTATTTTGAATAGTGCTTCATTAGAATAAAATAATCTTGCATGGTTTTACTTATTTTAGTACTATCAATATTTCATTTTATTACTTTTGAATTTGGAAGAGGCGTATTAATATATGTTGCAAAGTGCAGTAACAAATATCAATATTTGATAAAGACACTGTTTTAAATTAATTGTATTAATAGTATTGTAGTAGTTAAAAATTTCTGATGGGTGTGAAATGTTTTTTAAATAATAGAAATAGGTGCAAATAGTAAACTAAAGACAGGCTTTGTAAGATATTAACAATGGAGGTGTAAATAGGAATAAAGAGACGGGATTTTTAAAGGAAGGAAGGATGATACTAACAATAGAGGTGTAATAGGAATAGAGAAACCAACTTTGAAAGGGTAGTGAGGAAGATATTATCAAAGGAGGTGTAGGTAGGAATAGAGGGACAGGCTTTTCAAGGGTACAAAAGAAACTACTAGTAATGGATATGTGTAGATATGTCGCTAGTTCAAATAAATTTAAAAAATGTTTTTCAAATTATTTTTGTATAGTAAATAATTACCGCGTGGGAGCTTAAAACTAAGTGCATTTGTTTTTATATACATGGATTAGAAAAAAATTAAGATTATATTTTGAGTTTTAAGGTCTCATAAACATGACTTCTTAACTTAAATGTGAAATTATGTCTTTATTCACAATATAATGTATGTATAAGTCACAAATTATCAGATGTTTTCTCTTTACAATTATAATTTATTGTTATTTTAATTGAGTATTAAAACGATTAAAATAGTCTTTTAATCATTTGTTCTTAATTATATAAAAAAAAAGCCTTCCAGAAAGTATTTTCTGAATGAGTGATCAAAATAGGAGATGGTTATTCATTATAACATACTAAGAATATTTTGTAGTGGAACACTTTTAACTCCAGTATATGTTGATAGAGTGAACCTGAACATTTATTGTAATAAGAGTGTTGAGAATTATTTGGAAATAGCACATAATTAGTAATAAATATTGATTTCAAAATATTTACTAGAATCAATAGAGAATATTTTCATTATATGAAATTGTGGGCTATTGTGATATCCATACTTTTTTTTTTGCTAACACCGCGTCTAACTATCTGTTCAGGTTACACCCATATGTACTACTTTATCTAATGAGTTAGGGTTAAAAAAGGTTTAATTTATAGTAATTGTACTCGCATTAGTGTGGAGTGAGAGTGGAAAACGATTGTGAAAAAACTCTCAGTAGAAATGACCGGTATTCAAGCCTCGATCTCCCTGTTATCGGCAGTCTAATCTGTTGCAAGAGTAACGCCTTAGACCATGCACAAATGGGATACAGTTCTAGATATTTTGTGTATATTACTAAAATAATTTTAAATCAAAACTTATTTAGCAAGTTTTTTTTTTAAAATTGAATTTAAAAAAAGGATATTAAATATTTATTTTTACAAAGTACTTTATGTTGATGCATGAATATTAAATACAATATTAATTTTAATAATATCAAAATAAAATAAAAAATTTCAATGAATTATAGGATAGCCATTTTAAAATTAAGTTTTAACCGTTAAATTGATCAAAACTGACTTTGACTTAAAATATTATATCATAATATAATGAAAATTAATTAGTTTTCTTACCAAAAATTAAATTAATATAGTGAAAAATAAAACCTTGGGAGTATTTATTTCTACAGCTTTATCTTAAAACATTCAATTGATTTGAAATTCTTATTTAAGCTTTAGAATATGCTCTATTATAAACAGTGGATTTCGTAAATATATTTAATATAATTATCTAGGTTGGCATAAAATAACAACACACAAATTATCTATCTTATGATTCATATTTAGATATCGAACAAAAAAAAAATTATAAGTATAAAATAAATATTTATTATACTTCTTTACATCTACAAAACCTTGCAGTAAAAATTTTGAAGATGATAAATAAGAGAATCAACATACTTTTTTCAGAATTCAAATCACAATTCATAATTTTTTATTAAGCTGTTCATATATAAATAATTTATCAAAATGATCTACTTTCTAATGGTAAAAATATCAACAAAAGCGATTAAAAGAATCGAACATTGAAATTACTGTTGTTACACTTAGTACGAGCAACAAAGCCACGGACGCTGGTAATCCAAAATCACACTGATTGGACGTAATAGACAAACACAGGACTATTTGAAAGCAACTAACACAGCAGCTGTAGCTAGACGGAGACGAAACAAACGATTGAAGACGAGACAAACGAAGCGAAATGAAACAAATCTACAATTATCTAGAGCTGACAAGATGAAATGTTACATGTCTAGTTTAAAACTAGATTGGAGTAACCGAACGAAAACAGATTCTAATACCAATTAACATCTGAAAATCTAAGTCAATTTACTGAGTAAATAAAATTTGACTTGTATTTATTGTTAGATTGTGTCCTTTAAAACATCTAAATTAAATATTTAGTTCTCAGCTCTAGATGAAATGTTGTTATATATCTCTAACTATGTAGATCCAGACTACATGAAGTTGGTGACATGAAGGAAGGTGGAATAACGTCCTACAAACAGCTGACAGCGGAGCGCGTGAAACAGCGCTCACCTGCGCAGAGATTGTCAAGTTCTCGACCATGTCTTGCTCTTCATCTTTCCCATCTTCTTCCATTTCCTCCTCAGCTTCTTCACCGTTGCTCTCCTCTTCCGAACTACTTGGCACATAGGCCATAGGGTCGTACTTACGAATCTATACAAGCAAGGAGTTTTTCACGCCGCCATTGTTATTTTACAGAGATTGTTAATTCAAAATCGCAAAATTGTATTAAGAGACATAAATAGTTATTCTTAATTTGGCTGGTAAATTTACATAAAATTATATTATTTATAAATAACAACCAAATGCTATTTAATATAATGCAAAAATATAATGATATTTGAATTAAAGTAAAGCTAATTTTAAATTTTAATGTTTGAAAGTTAGAGACTTGATCTGTAGTGTTTATATAATAATAAAAATAATATTAATAATAATATTTAAATGAGATATTTGCCTTTATTATGCGATTAGCTAGAATACTGGGAATACTTTACTATATTAATTAAATTGACATATTGTTGTTCAAATTCCCACAAGATACATTTGTTTCAATGCATTTCAGAATTGGTGGATTGGAAAGCCTTGCTTGGATAAATAACTATTTTTAGACACAATTAAATGGAACCTATTAAATTCTGTACTTAAATGCTATACATTACATGACATATTGTCCCACACGTGTGGCATTAGTAGGTTTTATTATTAATTATTAATATAATTAACATATTTTGTTGCGCTAACTATAAATAAAAAAATATATTCGTTATATAGTTTTGAAATTAATGTTAACTACGCTATTTGAATGTAAAATATGACAACAATAATTTGTTTTAAATATTTTAGTCAATATGCTCATCAAAAATATAATTCAAATTTATTTGAAAATGTATTCAATATTCAGTTTTCATTATAAACATATTTCACTTACCATGGTGTATTATTGGAATCTAGCAATGTACTTTTTTATATATGTTTGAGATATAAATAGATGCACAAGAATTTAATGTCTGCTTCTATGATAATCATGAAATAAATCATTTAGCATTATAATTAAAATTTTCAATTTACCTTTGGAACTTCCTCTTTTGTTTGTTTCAGTCCAACTTTCTTCTCTTCACTTTTCTGTGAAATCGAAAATTCAAATGATATATTTAATTTGTTTTGTGATCTTTAATATATTTTTACTCTACAAAAATTATTTTTATATATTTGCTATATTTTTTCATCTGAAAAAATTTTCTTTTCTTGTTTGTCAATATAGACTTTTGAATTATAACAAATTGATGATTGTAAGTCTAACATGCGCTAAATTATAATACAGCCCTCAAATTGGTTCTGTTTTAAATGTAGATATATAACCATATCAGGGCCTAAGAATTTGGAATTCTTCTAAGAAAACATCACACTCAGGTTTTAAGACTAATTAATATATTATTAAATGTTTATAACAAATCAAAAACATAAATGCCAGCTATTAAATTTGAAAAAAGTGTGTTTTTGTGTATTTTTATTCCATAGTTAAATACTTTGATTGAACTAATAATAATAATAATAATAATAATAATAATTTGCCTAAAAGTATAAACTATCTAAGTGATGATATAATCCCTGTATTTTTTATATACTAATTTATACTACAGAATAACTAAACAATGAATAAAACAGGTTTCGTACGTTACTTACTAAATGTTTTTTAAAAGAAGTATTTTCCTTTGATTTTATAAATGCAAAGTTGGTAACTAAATTCACAGGTAAATATGTTTATAGTGTTATGAATAAATATTTACATTATAAAGGCTATTATAAATGTCATTTTTCTCAAATGTTTGCTATGGGTTTTAACTTATTTAAAAATGCCTTTATTGTTTAGAAATTGTGGTATGTAGAATTTTGATTAATTGTATAAAAATGCAATTTTAAACTATAATCTATTTAACAATAAATATAGCTAAAATGTATGTATGTCAAATATTAAAAGTCTTTTAGTTGTAATATAATGTAGTACTTGAGTTTAAGAAATGTCCTTTTATTACAAAGCAATTCAGTTCTTTATCTTAATTGATTATTATTTAATTAAATATTAATGCGATAAAGCTATGTTGATAATTCAAATTAATAGATTATAAGTTTAATTTATGGTTCCATTTGCTTATTATATTAATAAATAATTGGAGAATTGTGGATTGGTAGGAGTTAAAATGTATTCTTACAATTTTATATATGATAAATACAACTCATATTTATACAATTTATAGAAATTGGATATCCTTTACAACCAGTAAAAACTGACCAGGAATACATAAAAGAGTCTTATTGCATTCCGTGTTTGTATTAAAGCTCACTTTTAAATGAGAGAAAGTGTTAGCTGACAAGCTATTATATGCTGACTAGCCTCAATGATAGTGATTGAATTTAAACTATTAAATTCACTTAAGTTCTTTATTTGGTCTCAAATTTGAATTTGACTTTTTAGAATTATTTTAGGAAGGGTCAAGAGGTAGGTAGCATATCCCGGGCGGATGAAATTGAAGATATCAGTGTTAGAAAAAAATACTCTATAAATAATTTCCCTTGCATAATTAAGTCTGTATGATTTTAAAATATGAAATTATCCAAACAAACATTAAAATTTCATCAGAAAACATATTGACCTTGTTTCACAAACAGCGTTTCAATATTTGTTTTTGCATATTTCCTTATTCTTACTTATTTTATACAAGTCATACATTGTATTAGCCCCATTAGTCAATATGATGTAAAATTATATAGAATAAAAAATTTCTACTATAGATAACAAAAGAGATATTCTTGGTCACAGATAATATTATTTTCCAAGAACTTTTAACTGAAATAAAAATCCTCACTTATTGTATTATATTGAATTACTGAAGTATTGGTATGACAGTGATAATATTTATAATGGAAATCTTTACAGGGGTTTTCGATTATTTTAAATTTTGTAGCTATTAACTGAATATATTATAAATATTAAATTCACAAAATCATTTACAGACAACTTTCCCCTAAATAATCGATAACTATGCTCTAAGAATCAGGTTAGTTAGTAAAAGTGCCAAGCTAAAACCTATTACAAAATAGGTTATTAATAGGCTTGGATATAATTTTAATGTATGAAAATACAATCTGCTTTGATACAATTTTTGATTTATACGACAGTGTGGGTTATTTATAGGTATAATAATAAATCAAGAAATGTGAATCACAAAAGTATAAAATAGCAAGATTAACTCTTTATAACTAGTGAACTGTAATGATTTGAAATCATTGAATCACTAGTTATACCTTATAATTATACAAGTGTTTAAATTGTACAATAAAATTGTATGGTCTAATGACCTTAAGGAGATGGTTGGCGATGATGGGTGGCTGGGTTGAGTCCATAATTTGTTCTAATTTGACATGGTGAAATCATTTAAACACATTCAAATATTAAGTAGTATTTACGTACCGTAAGAAATAGATTTGTTTAAAGATATCTAAAAAGTAATTTTCTTGATTATTTTGTCCTTTTTATATAATTAATTTACATTTATTTACCTGTTTAATTTTCAATATTGAAAAAATTTTAACTACAAATTTATGTGTATTTGCACTAGAGTAAATGAAAGTTAAGCTAACAATCATAAAATTAATTCATTTAAATATAATTTGGTTTAAGTTTTTTATAACATTACATATCTTTAAAGTGGGTACAAAAATCTTGGATAAGTTTGATTAAAAGTTCAATGAAAATTATTAAAGCTAAGTTAAGATTAGTAGAGTAGTTAAAACTTAGATTCAATTTGGTGTTGTTCTATGACATTTTTTGTGTTGAAGTGAATGAAGTATGGCTGATCTGTATTTACAATTAAAGGAGTAAGATAAAAGTGGTGGTTAATCTAAGAGTTGGTCTCCACTGGCTAAGATATTATTGAGCTCTAGAAACAAAATATATTAAATATGCATATATTAAAACTAAATTATTTCTGTTTATGTTGATGCCAATCCATTGAAATTCACATTTTTCAGAATGTTGTCACTAATCGAAGACAGTAATAATATAGACTTCAAACAGTGAATGTCTAAGACTTCAGACTCACTTTGTATTCGGTGGCCAGGACAGCATTTTTTGTGGAAATTTATTGGTTCACAGTTTACTAATGATGCATTGAGTATTTTTATTGGTATTTTTTACAATACACACTTTTTTAACTAACCTGAAGGAGTATAAATATGAATATAAGATTATTTTAGACTTTACTTTTTTTGGCTACCTCGCAAGGGAACGGCTTCATTAAGTATATATGTATGCACGTTTTAAAAACGAATTAAAAGCTCTATATTTGGGGTTACATTTTCAATAATTTTAATTTGTTTTGATTTAGTATTTGATATGTAGCTACACTTATATACTTTATACATACTTTCATGTTATTTAAACTAGACATTTCATGTTACATCGTCATACTTGAAGGTTTGAAACTAATAACATGATACTCCTCAAAAACCAACACTTTAAACCCTGGTATAATCCACAACCAATGATTGGAGTGTATAAAGGTGGCCAAAACACTATCGAGAGTGGAAATCAAATTGTTTGTGGAGTCATGTCTGTGAGAATGGGATGAGGACTGAAAAACTAGTTCTGTTTGAGAGTGAGAGCGAGCAGGTTCCTTTACTTAGTATATATTTAGAGAACCAACTGATAAAAATCGAGCTCCAGTGTGTTACAGTCATGGCTAAAAGTATCATACATTTGTAAAACTATAATATATTATATTTTCAGGAGGGCACATTATAGACAAGTCACCATTATAATAATGATTACAATATATTCTGGTAGAGCTGTGTATACAAACTTGGTATATTCTTATTATTTAGAGACCTTAGCCTCATACTCTTTACTAGAGCTTTCAAAATATTGCCTTATACATTTTTTATGGAGTCTTATTACTTTTATATGGCATTTAAGTGTATATTATTGATGACTTATGTCTTTTGACATCAAGAATTAAAACTTGAATATTTAAAAATATAAAACATTGTTTTAAGTAACATTGAAGTGGCAGGAGTGAAATAAATCCATAGTTAATGAAAATTTTTATAAGGAGCTCATTTAACCCTACATATTTGGTTTGAAATAAATATTTATTCATCCTTGTTAATCCAACTAATAGTAGTAGTTTATTAATCCAACTTTTTTCAGTTATTTCATAAAGTTTTATCGGACATAAGTTGTTAATTATCAATTAAAATTCCAAACAAAATTGTTTATCCAGCATAATTGTGTTCTTTCTTCTACAATGGAATCTATGAGTGTTATTAATATTACTTAAACTGTATAGCATAGTTTATTTGTAAGTATTATCTAATAGCTTTAAATAGAAGAAGTATCAATGACAAAACACAATTGTACCGGTATATCAAGAGTTAATTTATTTCCCTACACTAATTAGTTTGCTATTATTGAACCATACTAATGAGAGGGTGAGTGTGTATGTAGCACGATCAGTTTCTCTTTCTAAGCTTCTTAGATCGTTACTACTAAACCAAAATCATTATTTAGATTATCAATGTCTATGTAGCATTAATGATTTTAGATAATAAACATAATTAACAACTTTTTTACCTTCTCTTCGATAACATTTTTCTCAGAAATGCTTTGCCTCTTATCTACTTTGGTTTTGATTTCTTCCTTCACCTGTAATAGAATAAATAATTGAAATAATACATTTTTGCGGTTGAGTATTTGTTGAGAATTTTTTTTTCATGAAACAAATTTTCTTTAAGATGATTTGATAACTCACTCAAAACACACAAAGCCAGTTAGTCTCAGCCAACTCGTTGGAAAACCGGGAGACTTAAAAGAGTTTTTCCCATCTTCAGGAGAATGCTGGTGCTTAATAACACTTTGATCCTTACAATTCTGGATAAAGTCATCATAGAGCGTCTAAAATCACTTGCTGTTTTTAAAATAATTATTTTGTTGCTACTATCATTATATTATAAGTTATCGTGAAGTGTTCTTTAAGAAATACATAACATTTTCAAAAAAATAATAATTTAAAATATATCATGAGGCTAACATATTTCAAGCTAGTAGGCCAATTTAATTTGTATCTACTAAATTAACCCTTAAAGGTTTTGTAGTTTCAAAAGTATCAATTACATTTTAAAGTGTTTTTGTGTTATTTGTATAGTATTTATTTGTGCTGACAGCAGTCATTTATACTTAATCTTATATAAGCTGGAAAAAATCTAGTCAATATAGCAACAATGTGCGTTATTTCATGTAATTTATATTTAACTTTGCACATGTTTAAGGACATCTTATTATTATTGACGTGTAATAAATTAAAATATTTTTTATTTTAAATTTCAATTTACTTTATTATAGTAAGACTATTGACCAACAGCCACTAGACCGCTTCAGTGAGTGAATAGTATAAGGCTCATGTTGGTCTGGCCTGCTGAATACGGGGAGATCAGGATTCAAATTCCAGTTGGATCTGCTTAGGATAGTTTTTCCTAAATTGCTTCAAATTTTATTTCCAAGTACATGTGGGTAGATTACCGGTAAAATACTTCCTTCCTCACCCCTTCACAATTAGATTAACTATCATATATGCATATAACTTGAACATGTAGTAAGACGCGGTAATAAAAAAAAGCCACTAGACCTACAACTGGCAAGCACTGATAGATAATAATATTGCTAATAGTATCCACAATGATGGTTTTAAAGTTTAACACATCAAATACTAGATTGCTACTGGCAGCGAGAAAAGGGTTAGAATCCCGGCTAGGTGTATCGAGGGAGGTGCTTTTCCAATATATCTTTCTACGCTTTCTTCGCGGAAATGCGGAAACAATTACTCTTAATTATACCATACTCATCCCTTCACCCAATAATGTATTTGGGTTGCCTCCAATGGTAGTAGGATGTGGCCCACCAATAATAAAAAGTAATTTTTAAAAATATAAAATTTTTGAGTTTTATGGCTTTTTAATGTTCCAATACACATTTTTATAATAAACAGAAAGCTTATAATGATCATAATTATTAGTTGAGTAATACACACATCACTCAAACCGTCTTATTTAAAAATATACCTTCAAGGTGGTATTCTCTACACTTTCAACTTAAAATAATAAGTGATATGTTAGAAGAAGAAAAGTATATGAACAGTCACAATAAGATTATTGTAAGAAAAGATGATTGGGATTTTATTGGGTAGGGATGATCAAATTAATTCAAAAGGCCATTATTATGTTGATCTATTGACAAAAGTGCAAAATATGAAGTGGTTTCTTATTTTCAGTGTTGTAGCCATATGTTTTGTCCCTCATAATAAATAATTATCCTAACGTGTCATGGATGAGGAAGGATTAGTTTTTAGAAGAAGAGTATTCACCTAGAGATAGAGTGGTAATGACTTAGGAACAATCACACTCAGTACACTCGACCAGGATTCTAGCCCAGATCTACCCAATATCAATAGTACAGTTTATTGCTAGAGTGACACCTTAAACCATTTGACCATTGAAGTGATTCACTTTAGCAGTTCATTCTAGCTTTCCTTTACTTTCTTTAAATAAGTATATATTAAATAGTTGTTTTGTGCTTACATAATGTTAGAATTAGTCTGGTTTATGTTTGGGACCTTACTATTTTATTGATTCACAAAATTTTTTACTTACCTCTTGTATGGACTGCTTTCTTTCTTGCGTTTTCTTCTCTTCTTCTTGAACAATCTGAACAAAAACAAGGGACTATATTGGTACTATATATTGTGGTAAAATTAATCATTCATAATTTCTAGAGCCTATTAAATATATAAATAACAGACAATTACTGTATAAAAGATTTTTTGTTGGAATATTTTATTACATTTAAAGATGACTCTGAAACATAACTTTATTAAACAGTATCATTACCACTAACAAAGCTAAATAGTATCCTAGGAATGAGTTCAATTCAAATTCACTTAATTGAAGTAAACATAATATTTTTGAAACCATTTTAAACCTATAATAAAAATGAAAACAAGTGAAAATGGTCTGAAGGCAGAATACAAATATTTTATTTATATATAAGAGTGTCTTCTCCATCTAAAATTGAGTGAAATATTTCAATTAAACAAACTGCAATACGTCAAAAATTGTATTAGTGCTAATTTTAAAAATCCAAATTAATCTGGAAAAAATAATTAGGCATTCTATTTTTTATAATTTGAAATACATTTTAAAACACTAACTTGGAAAATAAGTTTATTAAAATACAATTATTGGTTTCATAATCATTTCAATAAAATTGTTTTTAAAATATTTGATATTTTTTAGGGTTATAAAAAAACTATTTTAATGACCTTGTCTCCAGTTTTAATAACAGATGTTCGTCGGGATTCAGACTTGGACTCCATAGTGACCTGAAATAATTATTTGTATATTTAATAATTTATTATTTTGTACCTACCAGACATTAACTGTTTATGAGAAGATAGCTTTTAACTAAAGACCACTATTCTAAACTTGAAAATTACCATTTTGATGTTTGTCACAGGTTAAATTATTTCAATCTACATGATCTGCCAGGAATTACTATCAGAAAGATATTATCAAAATAAAGAAAACCACTCCAAAAGGTTTTGTTCTAAGGAAGTAAAAATTGTAATGAAACATACGATTTACAATACAACCTCTACTACTAGAGTGTCATTAAATAAAACTAACAATGCTTTAGGTAATGCTCTCAAAATATAAATAACAATAGATGAACCTGCAATTAAAGCTAATTTTAGAATTCATCACACCCAGTAAATATTAAACTCCGTTGGCTAAACTTACTTGTTGAGTTGACAGCCTTCTTTCTGTAATTTTACTTTCTTCTTGTTTTGTAACCTGAAATTAAAAATAAAACAATAAACATTAACATTTTGTTAAAAATCGTTTATTTATCCCTTTTGATGGTTTAGATGTCAGAGTTGATATAAATGGAGGTCACAATAACCAAAGAGTCTATCACTGGATCTAGATACATAGAAAGTAAACCATACACTCGAGAGTAGTAGTTCAACAAATTTATTCTATGAAGACTTTTATGATTAGTTTAAACATAATATCTGTTATTTTACGATTCCATTGATAATCATTAAGGCTACCACAAACAAATTCCATTTAGTACACGAACACAATCTAAGTTTGTATTTTAAGAAAGTATGTTTCATTTTAGAAATAAAATCGTTCCCCTAGTTAGTATTTTTCTTAATAAACAATCTACATCAGCTCTGGAAAACAAGTAGAACCAAATATGCAGAAAGACTACAATAATAAAATCACAATATCCGTATTTGGCTTTTTCTTCTCTGGAGCTCACAGCATTTTCTTTGTGCTTGTACTCCACTACCAAGGTGATCGTCCCACCCAAAACATAGATACTACTGAATGGAGAGGTGTTTCATATTTCCTTGTAGTATGTATAAACATTTCACACTACGCTCATGCCCATTGAACATTAGAGGCTATGATAGGGATATGACCACGCCCTATTACTAAAGCGATAGTTTAGCCTCACTTCAATCAATAAATTAACAACATCTTTCCCTCTACTAGGAACATCCAATGATAGATTTTTTTTTCATATTTTTACGATTTATGTGTTGGTAATGAACTCTTGGTTTTTGTTCCCTTAATGTAGTTGCTATACCTCCACAGCATTTGTATACAAAATAAACTGTTGCTGAGTTTAACATTTTCATTTAGTCATTTTGATGACAGTTTCCCAATACAATGGAAATAATTAATTAAATTTTTACTTTATCAAAATGATTAGAAGCTATAAAAGATAAATTAAAATGGATCTAATACTTTTAAGAATAAAATATAATTATTAATGTGTGTAAACAACCTAAAAGTCAGCAGAGCTCTTATGCACACGGCCTTGACATGTTGTGTACTAATTACAATAAGAATGTTGACAAACTTTATCGAAAGTACATATATTCTGAAAATTTTATACTTTCATTCTAACTTTTAAAATACTCTAAATTCTTAAAATATGTTTGAAGATCGATTCTAAGAACATATAAAGTAACGATGTTAGTATTTTACATAAATAATGCTATCAAGTTGATTATTATTAAGGCAGATCTCAACATTTGTACCATTTCTTAGTGGTTATATTGGTGTACTATTTATTTTTACTGTAATTTAACTTGTTTAAAATAGCTTAAGTTAGTCTTTAAATACTATTCAAAATTTCAAATAATTATTTATTTTTAAATTATACCCATTTATATTGTAATAATGCTGATATTTATTAGATTACATATCAAATCAAATCTAATAAATAATATTAAATATGGTTTTATAATTTTTTTTTTTTTTTTGTGAATAACAATTGAAAATAAATTTTGTATTTGTATGTTTTTTTATATTCATCCTTCATCTTAATAGCTATATAAGGCATCTGAGTTTTAGAATATACATATATTTTAAAATATAATAATAACTAAGAAACATATTGTATCCATACAATAAACTATTAAAAAAATAAAATAGTTTGGTCATTATTTTGTTGGTGAGTATGCAATATCTCGTGATATTAATAGCTACAGAATACCAATGATAAAATATTCATAAGACTAAGGATAAAAACTAAAATCATATTTAAAAAAGTAATTTTATGTTAGGTGTTACTCAATAAAATCTTTATCATTATTGGATTAAAATATAGCTGTTAAACCTATACAAACAATGAGATATTAACAATAAATTTAGAATATAAGCTACCAATTTTTAAATTTAATTTAGTATGCAAAGGCTCAATTGGAAACTAGTTGAAAGTTTACAAATTCGTAATGATATATGTGAAAGAATAATAAAACAACTGTCCCAAATATTACAAAACATGTGAATTAAAAATGAACACAATCACAATGAAAATGACCTAAATATATAAGGAATGAAGACTTCACCTTTTCAGGTTCAGTTTTTTTATCAAGTTTCTTTTTGGGTTCTATTTCAACCTGTGGATCAGGAAACGTTTAATGAATTAAGGGAAAAAAAATCATATATAGAAAATAGCAAATTAAGAAACTGTTTTATGAAAAATCTATTCAAGTGTGTATAACAAGAAGCCAAATTAAAATTAGCCACAATAAAGTCAAGCTAAAATTCCACTCTAACTTTATAACCCAAAAAAGCTTGTCTTTTTGGTCAGGGACTAATAAATTATTTCCTTGTTCAATCTTGGCACGTATCAAATGTTCAATAAATACGATTTTCTTAATAACAATTTTTTTTTTTAATTTCTTGAGTTTTAAGATGTTTAATATATTTCAGAAAGTAATAGTTTAAAATAATTGATGCAATTATTGACTATTACAAGAAAACCAATCGTCGTTGAAAACTATTTTCAAATAATAACTATTGGGCCACCATACAAATCTTAATATAAATTATAAAAATTAAAAAAGACTTCTATGCTGGGAGTGCTGGGTTCAATCCTCGGTCCCGGCACAGATTTATCTGATTGCCAAACCCTTCCTTCAGTAACAAAAAAACTTTGACATTTCAATATTCAATTTTATGAAAATGTTTATTAATTATCAGGGTGTTAGGTTTGTGGAAAATTATATAGCTGACCATATTATTTACTAACGATAATGGCGTGTAGAATAAATCCGGATTCAGTGATATTAATAATATATGCTAGGCTATTAAAAGGAATGCCAAAGTTCAAATTTATTTGCAGGCCACAACCCAAGACAAAAAATCTGCAATCCTTAATTTACCATTATTTTTATTATTTGAATTCGAATTACAGTTACTATTTTAATATATGTAATTTAATGATTGAGTAATATTTTTAAGATCACCAATGATTTTGTTTTACTCCATTCAAATTTTATGTCAACCCCTTCCTTTATTCCCCATAATACTTTAAACTCTACAAAAAAAAAAAAAAGAACCAGTGTGAGCTTCCAATTAAACTATGGTATATCAGATCACCTTCATTGTAGCCTCACTGCTTCCCTTTGCCCAAAATTGACCACATGCCACTGATCAACCGTATAAACAAGAGACACTTAAAACATTTGTTATTTAATCATTTATAAATATAATAAATATTTAACAGATTTCATTACAAAAATAAAAGCCAAACATAGTTGAAACTATCTAGCTAGAGAGAAGGAAGAAGACAAAGCTATAAATGATAGTATAAATATCCCAGAATTTTCTTGATGGTAGAATCAATGTTTGAACAACTAAGTACAGTTCGTAAGCTTAGGGATGAAGCCCGTTACTCTAAAACCAGAAATTTACACACAATAAGTGGGGCAACAGTGTTAATTATTGCATAATATATTGGTTTTAAGGACCTATGAGTTTAAAGCAACTAAAAAAATGAAAAGAACTATCTGATGTACTTAATGATAAATATGCACTATTACTGTTCCATTCCTGTACAAGGGCTGGATAATAATTTAATTTTGAGAAATGATTTATTTATTTTCACATTGTTTTAGGGTTTCACTTTAATATTAAATAGATAAATTTTGAAATTAAAAAGCTAGTAAAAATATGATTAGTTTAAAAGTAAAGTAGTAAATTGATATTTTAAAATATTTTCATTACACTAAAATTAAAATAAGTGACAATGTGATACTTATTTATTATTAATTGTAGTGTGATATAAGAGTTGTTAGGTATTAGTAGAAAGGTTAGTTTAAATTAAATTTATTATTGTTTCAATAAAACTTTGACACCTTGATTTAAGGATTTAAAATATGGTTCAAAATACTTAGTGCAACAGTTGACACTATTTTATAAGTGAAGATATAGAGAATCTTTTACAATATACATCATACTCATTGCAATACTCTGCCATGTTCATCCATTTAAGCAAATCAATTCATAATAACAAACCAAGCAGAGATAATATATGAAAATACATAAAATATGTTTTTAATAACCAGATATAATTTTTTTAAACTATAACATAGTAAAAGGATTAAAAAAAATTATATTGGTAGCATAAGTTAGGATTAAGACTATTAAATGTAATTAATAGCTATGTCATGAACAATCCTAGAGAAAAAATCAATTAGTGAAAAAAATGTGATAAAATTAGTATGTAAAATATAAGAAGACAAATCATAATCATCATCAACTGTTTCCAGCCTGTGGCAGAGTCATTAGTAAAATGCCTCCATCTTCATCTATCCTTCCCCCACTCTTCCTCTTTCCATTTCTTTCATTCTTCTCCTCTCACTTGAATACTTTTTGTTATCTTCTCCTCCCATCACTTTCCTGGCCTCCCCTGTGGTCTTTTTTCAAAATACTTAATTCCCAAAATTTTCTTCGGCATCGTCTCCTTTTCTTATATTCATTACATGCCCATACCATCTCAATCTTGCTTTCTATCCTATCTCAAGTACTCCCTCTACCCCAACTCTTCCCCAGATAACTCCATTCCTAATCTTGTTTCCACTCATGACAACTAACATGCTCCTCATAAACTTCATTCCCATGGCCTCCACTTCCATAATATCTCTTACATTCATTCTCCATGTTTCTGCTGCATGAGTGACAATAGATACAAAGTAAATAAGACAAATAAATAAATCAGAGTATTGAGAATATGAACAGCCATCCAAATTAAATATAGTAATTAGTAAAGAATGAATATGGTGGAGGTTTGAGAATAAAAAATCTGTTTGTATCAAAACCACCTTATAATAGCAAACAAAGTAGTAATAATATTTTTAATGATATAAATATATTTTTATTAATGGAAAATAAATTGTGTTTAGTCTGATACGAAGTGAAAAAATTATACATATATATTGGTAGAATAGGTAAGCATTAAGAGTAAGAATTGCAATGAAGAACAATTACAAATTTAAATTATTTACAAATCAATCTAATGATTAATGATTAAAGCATAAAGAAAACAAGAGCAAAATAAATAAATTAATGAATAAAGATGCAATAGAGGTATTATCTAAAATATAAGAAACCAAATAAGTTGATCAAAGTATTGAGAATACGAACAGCCACCTAAATTAAGTAAGTTTATTATAGAATGGTTATGATGGAAAAGAAGTGCACTATAGATATATATTTAGGAGACAAAAGATAATATGGAAATATTTGAAAAGCAAAAAGGAAAAATTTGAAGTGAACAATATCAAAGATTCAAAGATAGGCGATGAATAAATCAATCTAAATTTAACAAAAGGTGAGCAGCTGAAGATGTTATGAAATCACATCTCACCTTTTCTGGTTCCACCTTTTTATCAGGTTTCTTTTTGGGTTCCTCAATCTGTGGAGCAGGAAACGTTTAATGAATTACCATGTGTCCCTCACTATACAATAAGCACATGTCAAGCGAAATGTCTAGGATAATTATGACAAAAATGATGTTCTATGTAAAAAAATAATAGACTACAAGGGATAAAAAAATTGAATTTCGAAAAACTATTTCTTTCTCTTCAGTTTTATTAGGGTTAACTTTTAAAATCAAATAGATTAAAGGTTTTAATTGATAAGCTAATAAATATGATAAGTTTAAAAATAATTTAAGATATTAAATTACAAAACTCGTAGCTGAATAATTTAACCACATCTATGTATAAGAGTCAATACTATTTAAAAGGCAAGAGATACACAGCTTTTACAACAGACATAGTATCTCAATATAATATTCCGCCATGTTCGTCCACTTATGCATATACACATGAATTGCAAAAATCTAACATAGGTTAGAGATGCGACTGAGTTTGAGAACATCAGAGTTCCTTTAAATTATCACATTAAAGTGATAATAAGATTTAATGGTTAATTGTGTGTCCAAAGTTTTATCTGCATTGTATTTTCTTGAACAAATAATTGTTTATTTTCATAAGTTAGTTCGTTTAAATCTTGTTGGCCCTTACTTGAAGTATTATTTTAAAAGACATTTGAGAAGAATATATCTGTTTATATCAAAACCACCTTAAAATAGCAAACAAAGTTGTTATCAT
Organism: Timema podura; assembly: GCA_033556935.1. NCBI lineage: Eukaryota > Metazoa > Arthropoda > Insecta > Phasmatodea > Timematidae > Timema > Timema podura. The sequence continues at coordinate 58,103,010 of JAVRXN010000010.1, read as the reverse complement.
ATTTTTAAGACCTAGATCCTTTTATTAACAGAATATCAATGTGTTTAGACTGAAAGAGGAAAGAGAATTTAAAAAAAAACTATATTGGTAGAACAGGTAAGCATTAGGAGTAATATTTGAAATGAAAGAACAATTACAAATTTAAATAATTTCAAATTAATTAATAAATAAAGCATAGGTAATCCAAGAGAAAGAATAACTAAATTAATGAATATAGATGCAATATAAGTATTATGATAAAAATAGAAGAGCAAATAAATATTATAATAAGACTTATTAAGAATATTGAACAGCCACCTAATTAAATAAATTTAGTATAGAATGGTTATGATGGAAAAGAAGTGCACTTAGATATATTTAGGAGACAAAAGATAAAATGGAAATATAAGAAAAGCAAAAAGGAAAAATTAGAAGTGAACAATATCAAAGTTCAAAGATAAGCAGATGAAGAAATCTATCTAAATTTAACAAAAGGTGAGCAGCTGAAGATGTTATGAAATCACATCTCACCTTTTCTGGTTCCACCTTTTTATCAGGTTTCTTTTTGGGTTCCTCAATCTGTGGATCAGGAAATGTTAATGAATTACCATGTGTCCCTCACTATACAATAAGCACATGTCAAGCGAAATGTCTAGGATAATTAAGACAAAAATGATGTTACTATGTAAAAAAAATAATAACTCACAAGGATAGAAATAATTGAATTTCGAAAAATTATTTCTTCCTCTTCACTATAATTAAGGTTAAACTTTAAATCAAATAGATTAAAGGTTTTTAATTGATAAGCTAAATCAATATGATAAGTTTAAAAATAAATTTAAGATATTAAATTACAAATACTCGAGTAGCTCGAATAATTTAACACATCTATGTTACAGAGTCAATACTATTTAAAAGGCCAATGATACACACTTTTACAACAGAATAGTACTCAATATAATATTCCGCATGTTGTCCACTTATGCAATACACCCTAGATTTGCAAAAACAATTTATACAATATGATTAAGATGCGATGGTTGAGAACATCAGCGTTAACTTTAAATTATACAATAAAGTGATAAAAGATATATATATGGTTAATATTGTGTGTTCTAAAATTTTATCTGCAGTGTATTATTTCTTGAACAAATAATTGTTATTTTCATAAGTTAGTTCGAATTAATCTTGTGCCCTTACTGAAGTATTTTTAAAACATTGAGAAGAATATATTGTTTATATCAAAACCACCTTAAAATAGCAACAAAGTTTGTGTCATATTTTTAAAAACCTAGATCCTTTTATTAAAAGATATCAATGGAGTTTAGACTTAATAGAGGAAAGAAATTTAAAAAAAAACTATATTGGTAGAACAGGTAAGCATTAGGAGTATATTGAAATGAAAAACAATTACAAATTTAAATGAATTTCAAATTTAATAATAAATAAATCATAGGTATTCCCAAGAGAAAGAATAACTAAATTTAATGACTATAGAGGAAATATAAGTATTATGTAAAAATAGAGGAAGCAAAATGAATTTTTCCAAGTATTAAAATATGAAACAGCCACCTAGATTAAATAAATTTAGTATAGAATGGTTATGATGGAAAAGAAGTGCACTATAGATATATATTTAGGAGACAAAAGATAAAATGGAAATATAAGAAAAGCAAAAAGGAAAAATTAGAAGTGAACAATATCAAAGCTTCAAAGATAAGAGATGAAGAAATCTATCTAAATTTAAAAAAGTGTGAGCAGCTGAAGATGTTATGAAATCACATCTCACCTTTTCTGGTTCCACCTTTTTATCAGGTTTCTTTTTGGGTACCTCAATCTGTGGATCAGGAAATGGTTAATGAATTACCATGTGTCCCTCACTATACAATGAGCACATGTTAAGCGAAATGTCTAGGATAATTTAGAAAAATAAATGGTACGGCACACCGCACAGACTTTCTCTCTCTTTCTATAAACTCGTAAGATTTCTGAACAGAATAATGTACATTGTATCATCACCACTCCACATAAGAACACGCATAAAATAATATACAACGATATAGAATCAATGAGAAAAGAGGCGCATCTTTGTCCACCTAAGAACATTTCAAACAGTTTAATGTCTTCCACAAGGGTCAACACTTCGTATAAAAATTTCGATTCTGGTTAAAGTTTTAACATTTTATAAGGTGTTGCAGATCTTCAAGTCATTGCATTTATATTTAATTATTCATTTATACATTTTGACCAATAAAAAATGTAAATATTGACTATTGAGTCTAAAATGGAGATAGATCATTGCTATGCAAACATTTCTCCTAAGAGATTTAAGGAAAAATAACATACTTTTTTAGATACTTATATTTAATTACTCTATGGCATTGGAGAATTATTGCGTTAAGACTTAAGTAGTATATGTTTACAACTAAAGCTCGCAAAATTGTATTAATATATTTGCAAATATCTCAGAAACTGCTGCTTTTATAAAAATATATGTCAATTAAAAGTTTTTTATTTCTAATAGTCCTACAATTTTGCAATGATAAGTTGTTTAGTTTCTCCAATAGTTGTGGAGATACGGAAATTAACGCTTCTGTAAAGTACCCTAAAAATCATTTTCATAGGAAAATGAAAATAGCCAGTTTATTTATAATCTTAATCAACGCCTAGATACGAATTTTAATCAAAATCGTTTGAGCAGATTTTGAGAAAACCAAATTTTTCTCTTTTCGCCCTTCAGTAAACTACCCTTAATTTTAAGTTTTAATAGACACACAGACAGACGGCATTGCAAAGACTATTTTTTAGGGTTCAGGGGGTCATGAGACGTCGAAATCCATCAACATTTTTGGTTAGTTTTTATTACGATCTCAATACTTTAGCTTTAATGTCCAAAAAGCTAAAAATATATATATAATTGCGTATAGATTGAAAGTTATTGATTTTATAAAAATATGTTTCGAATAAAATATTTGTATTATAAATATATATACATATTTGTAATGCTAAGTAATTTCATATCCCAAAAAGTTTCGGAGCTATTATAAAAAATGTTAATTTACGCATCAGACCGGAGCCCTTAAAGCGATTTTGCCAAGATATTGAGAGTAGCCATTTTGTTTGGAATATTTATTACTGTTCATAAATGAAATTTAATTAAAATCGTTAGAGCCGATTTTGAGAAAATCGACTTTTTCTGTTTTTTCCCTTCAGTAAACTACCCTTAATTTTAGGGGTAGATATCCAATTCCAAAAACCCCTCGGGGCAACCCTATGAAAACCCTAGATATCAAGTTTCAGCTCAATCGGTAAAATAGTTTAGGCTCTAGTTGGAGGTACAGACAGACAGACAGACAGACAGACGGAAATTCAAAAACCACTTTTTCGGATTCAGGAAGTCATGAAACGTCAAAATTCATCAAAATCTCGAGTTCGATTTTTTTGACGATCACCATACTTTCTCTACCTGTAAGATAGAGAGAAAGTAATAAATGGTACGGCACACCGCACAGACTTTCTCTCTCTTTCTATAAACTCGTAAGATTTCTGAACGGAATAATGTAGATTGTATCATCACCACTCCACATAAGAACACGCATAAAATAATATACAATGATATAGAATCAATGAGAAAAGAGGCGCATCTTTGTCCACCTAAGAACATTTCAAACATTTTAATGTCTTCCACAAGGGTCAACACTTCATATTAAAATTTCGATTTCTGGTTAAAATTTTAACATTTTAAAAGGTGTTGCAGATCTTCAAGTCATCGCATTGAAATTTAATTATTCATTTATACATTTTGACCAATAAAAAATGTAAATATTGACTATTGAGTCTAAAATGGAGATAGATCATTGCTATGCAAACATTTCTCCTAAGAGATTTAAGGAAAAATAACATACTTTTTACTTTCTCTCTATCTTACAGGTAGAGAAAGTATTGTGATCGTCAAAAAAATCGAACTCGAGATTTTGATGAATTTTGACGTTTCATGACTTCCTGAATCCGAAAAAGTGGTTTTTGAATTTCCGTCTGTCTGTCTGTCTGTCTGTCTGTCTGTCTGTCTGTCTGTACCTCCAACTAGAGCCTAAACTATTTTACCGATTGAGCTGAAACTTGATATCTAGGGTTTTCATAGGGTTGCCCCGAGGGGTTTTTGGAATTGGATATCTACCCCTAAAATTAAGGGTAGTTTACTGAAGGGCAAAAAGAGAAAAAGTCGATTTTCTCAAAATCGGCTCTAACGATTTTGATTAAATTTCATTTATGAACATAAATAAATATTCCAAACAAAATGGCTACTCTCAATATTTCGGCAAAATCGTTTTAAGGGCTCCGGTCTGATGCATAAATTAACATTTTTTATAATAGCTCCGAAACTATTTGAGATATGAAATTACTTAGCAATACAAATATGTATATATATTTATATTACAAATATTTTATTCGAAACATATTTTTATAAAATCAATAACTTTCAATATATACGCAATTATATATATATTTTTAACTTTTTGGGCATTAAAGCTTAAGTATTGCGACCGTAAGAAAAACTAACCAGAAATGTTGATGGATGTCGACGTCTCATGACCCCCCGAACCCTTAAAAATAGTCTTTGCAATGCCGTCTGTCTGTGTGTCTATTAAAACTTAAAATTAAGGGTAGTTTACTGAAGGGCAAAAAGAGAAAAAGTCGATTTTCTCAAAATCGGCTCTAACGATTTTGATTAAATTTCATTTAAGAACATAAATAAATATTCCAAACAAAATGGCTACTCTCAATAGTTCGGCAAAATCGTTTTAAGGGCTCCGGTCTGATGCGTAAATTAACATTTTTTATAATAGCTCCGAAACTATTTGAGATATGAAATTACTTAGCATTACAAATATGTATATATATTTATAATACAGATATTTTATTCGAAACATATTTTTATAAAATCAATAACTTTCAATATATACGCAATTATATTAATTTTTTTTAACTTTTTGGACATTAAAGTTTAAGTATTGCGACCGTAAAAAAAAAACTAACCTGAAATGTTGATGGATGTCAACGTCTCATGACCCCCCGAACCCTAAAAAATAGTCTTTGCAATGCCGTCTGTCTGTGTGTCTATAAAAACTTAAAATTAAGGGTAGTTTACTGACGGACGAAAAGAGAAAAATTTGGTTTTCTCAAAATCTGCTTAAACGATTTTGATTAAAATTCGTATCTAGGCGTTGATTAAGATTATAAATAAACTGGCTATTTTCATTTTCCTATGAAAATGATTTTTAGGGTACATTACAGAAGCGTTAATTTCCGTATCTCCACAACTATTGGAGAAACTAAACAACTTATCATTGCAAAATTGTAGGACTATTAGAAATAAAAAACATTTATTTGACATATATTTTTATAAAAACAGCAGTTTCTGAGATATTTGCAAATATATTAATACAATTTTGTGAGATTTAGTTGTAAACATATACTACTTAAGTCTTAACGCAATAATACTCCAATGCCATAGAGTAATTAAATATAAGTATCTAAAAAAAGTATGTTATTTTTCCTTAAATCTCTTAGGAGAAATGTTTGCATAGCAATGATCTATCTCCATTTTAGACTCAATAGTCAATATTTACATTTTTTATTGGTCAAAATGTATAAATGAATAATTAAATATCAATGCGATGACTTCAAGATCTGCAACACCTTTTAAAATGTTAAAATTTTAACCAGAAATCGAAATTTTAATACGAAGTGTTGACCCTTGTGGAACACATTAAACTGTTTGAAATGCTCTTAGGTGGACAAAGATGCGCCTCTTTTCTCATTGATTATATATCATTGTATATTATTTTATGCGTGTTCTTATGTGGAGTGGTGATGTTACAATGTACATTATTCCGTTCAGAAATCTTACGAGTTTATAGAAAGAGAGAGAAAGTCTGTGCGGTGTGCCGTACCATTTATATTAGATACTTACTTATATTTAATTACTCTATAGCATTGGAGTATTATTGCGTTAAGACTTAAGTAGTATATGTTTACAACTAAAGCTCACAAAATTGTATTAATATATTTGCAAATATCTCAGAAACTGCTGTTTTTATAAAAATATATGTCAAATAAATGTTTTTTATTTCTAATAGTCCTACAATTTTGCAATGATAAGTTGTTTAGTTTCTCCAATAGTTGTGGAGATACGGAAATTAACGCTTCTGTAATGTACCCTAAAAATCATTTTCATAGGAAAATGAAAATAGCCAGTTTATTTATAATCTTAATCAACGCCTAGATACGAATTTTAATCAAAATCGTTTAAGCAGATTTTGAGAAAACCAAATTTTTCTCTTTTCGTCCGTCAGTAAACTACCCTTAATTTTAAGTTTTTATAGACACACAGACAGACGGCATTGCAAAGACTACTTTTTAGGGTTCGGGGGTCATGAGACGTCGACATCCATCAACATTTCAGGTTAGTTTTTTTTTTACGGTCGCAATACTTAAACTTTAATGTCCAAAAAGTTAAAAAAAATTCATATAATTGCGTATATATTGAAAGTTATTGATTTTATAAAAATATGTTTCGAATAAAATATTTGTATTATAAATATATATACATATTTGTAATGCTAAGTAATTTCATATCTCAAATAGTTTCGGAGCTATTATAAAAAATGTTAATTTACGCATCAGACCGGAGCCCTTAAAACGATTTTGCCGAACTATTGAGAGTAGCCATTTTGTTTGGAATACTTATTTATGTTCATAAATGAAATTTAATCAAAATCGTTAGAGCCGATTTTGAGAAAATCGACTTTTTCTCTTTTTGCCCTTCAGTAAACTACCCTTAATTTTAAGTTTTAATAGACACACAGACAGACGGCATTGCAAAGACTATTTTTAAGGGTTCGGGGGGTCATGAGACGTCGACATCCATCAACATTTCAGGTTAGTTTTTCTTACGGTCGCAATACTTAAGCTTTATTGCCCAAAAAGTTAAAAATATATATATAATTGCGTATATATTGAAAGTTATTGATTTTATAAAAATATGTTTCGAATAAAATATTTGTAATATAAATATATATACATATTTGTAATGCTAAGTAATTTCATATCTCAAATAGTTTCGGAGCTATTATAAAAAATGTTAATTTACGCATCAGACCGGAGCCCTTAAAACGATTTTGCCGAAATATTGAGAGTAGCCATTTTGTTTGGAATATTTATTTATGTTCATAAATGAAATTTAATCAAAATCGTTAGAGCCGATTTTGAGAAAATCGACTTTTTCTCTTTTTGCCCTTCAGTAAACTACCCTTAATTTTAGGGGTAGATATCCAATTCCAAAAACCCCTCGGGGCAACCCTATGAAAACCCTAGATATCAAGTTTCAGCTCAATCGGTAAAATAGTTTAGGCTCTAGTTGGAGGTACAGACAGACAGACAGACAGACAGACAGACAGACGGAAATTCAAAAACCACTTTTTCGGATTCAGGAAGTCATGAAACGTCAAAATTCATCAAAATCTCGAGTTCGATTTTTTTGACGATCACAATACTTTCTCTACCTGTAAGATAGAGAGAAAGTAAAAATGATATTCGATGTAAAATATAATATACTACAAGTGCTAGAAAATAATTGAATTTCGAAAAACTATTTCTTCCCTTCAGTTTGTTTTAGGGTTTAGCTTTTAAAATCAAATAGATTAAAGGTTTTAATTGATAAGATAACATCAATATGATTAGTTTAAAATAATTTAAAATATTAAATTACAAACACTCGGTAGCTAGAATAATTTAACCCATCTATGTATAAGAGTCAATACTATTTTAAAAGGCAAGAGATACACAGCTTTTACAACAGACATAGTACTCAATATAATATTCCGCCATGGTCGTCCACTTATGCGATACAGCCCGTGCATTGCAAATAATCTATCATAGGTTAAAGATGCGACTGTGTTTGAGAACATCAGCGTTCCTTTAAATTATCACAATAAAGTGATAATAAGATATTATATGGTTAATTGTGTGTCCAAAGTTTTACTCTGCAGTGTATTTTCTTGAACCAATAATTGTTTATTTTCATAAGTTAGTTCGTTTAGATCTTGTTGGCCCTTACTTGAAGTATTATTTTAAAAGACATTTGAGAAGAATATATCTGTTTATATCAAAACCACCTTAAAATAGCTAACAAAGTTGTTATCATATTTTTAAAGACCTTGATCCTTTTATTAACAGAATATCAAATGTGTTTAGACTGAAACAGAGGAAAGAAATTTAAAAAACAACTATATTGGTAGAACAGGTAAGCATTAGGAGTGATAAGTGAAATGAAGAACCATTACAAATTTAAATTAATTTCATATTAATTAATAAATAAAGTATTGGCAATCAAAGAGAAGGAATAACTAAATTAATGAATATAGATGCAATAGAGGTATTATAATAAATAAAGCATAGGCAATCCAAGAGAATAAATAAATTAATTAATAAATATAGATGCAATAGAAGTTTTATATAAAATAGATGAAGCCAGATAAATAGATCAAAGTATTGAGCATAAGAACAGCCATATATATTAAATAATTTAGTATAGAATGGTTATGATTGAAAAGAAGTGCTATATATTTAGGAGACAAAAGATAAGATGGAAATAGAAGAAAAGCAAAAAGGAAAAATTAGAAGTGAACAATATCAAAGTTTCAAAGATAAGCAATGAAGAAATCTATCTAAATTTAACAAAAGGTGAGCAGCTGAAGATGTTATCTCATAACATCTCACCTTTTCTGGTTCCACCTTTTTATCAGGTTTCTTTTTGGGTTCCTCAATCTGTGGAGCAGGAAACATTTAATGAATTACCATGTGTCCCTCACTATACAATAAGCACATGTCAAGTGAAATGTCTAGGATAATTAAGACAAAAATGACGTTCTATGTAAAAAATAATAAACTACAAGTGCTAGAAAATAATTGAATTTCGCAAAACAATTTCTTTCCCTTTAGTTTATTTTAGGGTTTAACTTTTAAAATCAAATATATTAAAGGTTTTAATTGATATGCTAGCATCATATTTAAAAATAAAGCAGTAGATTGTTATTTTAAATAGCTTTAACTATACAAAAATTTAAAAAAGTGTTACAATGTGATATTTAATATTAATGGTACTAGTAGTGACATTTTTTAAATTTTATATCAGTAAAAATGTTATTTAAAATAGATGTATTTTCGTTTCAATGAAACTTTGACATTTCATTTAAAAATTAAAAATGTAACATTCCAAACACTTGGTAGATAGAATAATTTAACCCATCTATGTATAAGAGTCGATACTATTTTAAAAGGCAAGAGATAGACAGCTTTTACAACAGACCTTTTACTCAATCTAATATTCCGCCATGTTCGTCCACTTATGCGATATAACTCGTCCATTGCAAATAATCTAACATAGGTTAGAGATCTGAATAAGTTTGAGAACATCAGAAATTCTTTAAATTATCACATTAAAGGGATAATAAGATCTTAGTTAATTGTGTGCCCAAAGTTTTATTCTGCGTTGTATTTTCTTGAACCAAATATTGTTTATTTTCATAAGTTAGTTCATTTAAATCATGTTGGCTCTTACTTGAAGTATTATTTTAAAAGACATTTGAGAAGAATATATCCGTTTATATCAAAACCACCTTAAAATAGCAAACAAAGTTTTATCATATTTTTAAGTACCTAAATCCTTTTATTAACAGGATATCAAGTGTATTTAGACTGAAAGAGAGGAAATAAATTTAAAAAAAACTATATTGGTAGAAGAGGTAAGTATTAGGAGTAATAATTGAAATGAAGAACAATTACAAGTTTAAATTATTTATCAAATTAATTAATAAATAAAGCATAGGAAATCCAAGAGAAAGAATAACTAAATTAATGAATATAGATGCAATAGAAGTATTATAATAAATAAAGCATAGGCAATCCAAGAGAAAAAAAATTAATGAATATAGAAGCAATAGAAGTTTTATGTAAAATAGAAGAAGCCAGATATATAGATCAAAGTATTGAGCATATGAACAGCCATCTATATTAAATAAATTTAGTATAGAATGGTTATGATTGAAAAGAAGTGCTATATATTTAGGAGACAAAAGATAAGATGGAAATAGAAGAAAAGCAAAAATTAAAAATTAAAAATGAACTTATGAATGTATCAAAGATAGGCGATGAAGAAAATTATCTGAATTGAATAAAGGGTGAGCAGCTGAAGATGTCATCATATTACATCTCACCTTTTCTGGTTCCACCTTTTTATCAGGTTTATTTTTTGGTTCCTCAATCTGTGGAGCAGGAAAAGTTTAATGAATTATGTGTCCCTCCTTTTACATTGAGCACATGTAAAGCGAATTGTCAAGGATTATAAATTCAAGCATAAATTTAACTACGAATTGAGTATTATATCTTTACCCACTATAAAAGGAGAGCAAAGTTCAGATTTGATCATTTCATATCATCAAACCTTGACGTGTTAATTTAAAGATTTAAACTATTATGTTGGAAATATTTGTTGAGTAGAATATATCAACCCATCAACGTACAGTCCGTTGAAATTTTTTTGTATGGGAAGATATAGAGAACCCTTTACAAAAGACTTGATACTTAATGCAATACTCTGCCATGTTAGTCCACTTATGCAATATATCCAGTGCAATGCAAATAGTTTGACATAGCTCAAAGATGATAATCAGTTTGAGAACAGTAAATTTCCTTAAATTATCACTTGACAGGGATATTTAGAGCTTACATAATTAATTATGTATCTAAAGTGTTATACTGTATAATATTGTTTTGAACGAATAATTTATTATAATAAATTGGTATGCTTAGATCTTGTTGGCCTATATTTGAAACATTGTTTGAGGAAATGAATCAGATTGTATCAAACTCAACTTATAATATTAAAAAAAGCAGAGATAATATTTGTAAAGTCATAATTTATGTTTTATTAAATATACATAATTGTTTTTAATACGTCAACACAGTCAAAAAATTAAAAAACAATAATATTGTTTTCATAGGAAAGGATTGGAAATAATAAATGCAATAAATAACAATTGTAAATTTAAAATATTTACAAATTAGCTAGTACTAAATATAGCATAAGCAATCCTAAAAACAAAAAATTAAATTAGGAAATATAAATGCGATAGATGTAGCTGTAGTAATGTGTAAATAGAATAAGCTAATTAAATCGAAGTATTGAGAATATGAACAGCCATTTAAATTAAGTAAATTTTGTATAGAATGGCTATGATGATAAGGAAGTACTATATATTTAAGAGACAAAATATAAGATGGAAATATAAGAAAAGCAGAAAGAAACGATTATAAATCAACATAAGCAGGTTTCAGAGATAAGCAACGAAGAAAATTAGCTGAATTGAATAAGAAATGAACAGCTGAAGAGATTATGAAATCCCATCTCACCTTTTCTGATTCCACCTTTTTATCAGGTTTCTTTTTGGGTTCCTCAACCTGTGGAGCAGGAAACGTTTAGTGAATTATCATATGTCCCTAAACATCAAGTATATATCAAGCGAATTTTCAAGGATTATAAAGGTAAGCATAAATTTAACTTCAACGTAATTAATATATTATTTACTCATTGTAAAAGGAAATAAAAGTTAAGATTTGAAAGAAAGATTACTCTTATTTAATTAATTAGTATGTTGGAATATATATCAAGTATGCAATTAAAGGGTGTCACAACCCTAAATAATCTTGAGGAAAAATGAAAGAAAAACAATATGGATTTAAAAAGTAACACAAGCAATATTATTATGGACGTCATCAATTATATAGATTTATTGAAAAATTCAAGGAAATAATATCATAATCAATTAGTAGTAGTGTAATTTATTAAATTTGCTACACAAACTAAGGATTTATGGATTTTTTTAAAATTGAATTATTTAAAAGTTTATAGTTACATAGTTTAAAATGGTTATTAAAAACATATAATTAATAATATTCTAGTAAACATTTTGTTCACAAATTTTAATAAAATAAACAGTTGATATCATGAAAGGACATAAAAGGAAATTTAAAAAATAAAAAAATATTTCATCACATTAAATGTTTTTTTATTGGTTTTAAATACTAGAAGACAATAACAATGTTAACTATATAATATGATTACCTATAGTAACTATATGTTGTAAAAATTATTCCTGGCTCAACATCTAACAATCATGTAACACAAGTCGTTAGATAAGTCAAAAGATAAGAACGAATAATAAGATCAGATCCATCTCAAGGAATGATGTTGTGTATATTTGAGCACCTCAAATGAATACTCTTATAGTTTCTTTTGTTATTCCTTCTCAATGCATATGCTATGGGTTATTTTGTAAATAAAAATTTAAGAGCAATTTTAAGACCAATAATGTTTTAAAAATCATTTAATTATTTCAAGATATATTCAATGAAAAAAATTAATATATTTCATCTCCTAGTCGAAGATTTAATCAAAATCCTCCACAGGTTGATCACAAAACAATATAAATATCTTGTTACGACCTTTTATATAATGGAATAATAAGTACATAATAACATTTAAAGAAATGGCCCAGACCTTGATTTGGTATATAAAATGGAATAGTAACCTATAATATAAGGTTACAGACCTTTTGATGCCAAACACGAATCCTACATCGCTGGTGACATGGTTTAGATCGTCACTCTCATGTTAGACTTGATATTTGGTGATGGGTAGCTCTGGTTTTACATCCCAATCATGTGTAGTCAGGGTTTATTTTTCCAAATTATTTCCTATCCTCACTCCACGCAAAATGCAAGAACAATCCCTAAGAAAATTCTACCTTTCTCATCCATACTAAACTATTATAATAAATGTAGGTGTATAGGCCGAATGGTTTCTAAGACTCGCTGGAAAATAAGCAACAAGATTTTTTATTATTATTATTATTATTATTATTATTATTATTATTATTATTATTATTATTATTATTATAACTATTATTATTATATCATTATTATTATATCATTATTTATATTATTATATTATTATTAATATTATTATTTATATTATTATTATTATTATTATTATTATTATTATTATTATTATTATTATTATTTTAATTTCCTTTATTATACTGCTGGTCAACAGTCATAAGACCTATAACAGGCCAGCACTGAAAAAAACACAAGTACCCTACAGATATATATATTTACATGAGAAATTAGATAAACAATAATAGTTAAATAATTTTATATAATGTTGAATATTTACAAAAAAAAATTGTAGTTAATAATGATAAAAATAAAAAATAATTTAATAACAAATAACTAAAGAGTGGTAAAAAGCAGTAACAATGTGCAAAAAAAAAAATCAGAATAATGTAAATTTAAATATTATAAGCAGAACCTCTACATGATAAATTATTGATATGAGATTAGAGTTTAGATTTCTTTTATGATAGAAGTAGAATTCGACAAATCTATAATTGGCGCTATGGATACAACAACCTATAGGGCTCACTTATAAGAGCTATTGATAATAATAATAATAATAATAATAATATTTAGCACGCGTCTTACTACCCGTTGGGTTATACGCTTAAGTACAATACTCTAATGGTTTAGAATTGTGAGGTTGAATTAGAGGAAGTGAACCGCATTTGCGTGAGGGAGAGTGGAAATCCATTTAGAAAAACAACCCCCAGTTCACCGACGAGATCGAACCTCGATCTCCGTCCTCGGCGGTCGAGCTCAACACGACAGGCGTTAGCAATACGCCACGAGGCGGTAGAGCTATTGAGAAAAAATATTTGGATTACGAGAAGCCTGAGAAGGATATGAACGCCTACATGATCAAGGCAAATTTGCAAGAAATTTGATATTGAAATATGGAATTCCAAGCAACAGTAGCATATTCTAACTTATTTATATACCAAGGCATAGTACAGATATAAAAAAACAGTCAACTTTCTTAAATGATGAAGTAATAAATTTAATCAGTCCAAGTAATTTCAATGATTGGGAAATTAAATGGTCAACATGATAGTGGAAATAAAGTTTGTTATCCAGGAGAACGCCAAGATCAATATTAAAAATGGTGTGAACTATGTTTTCATTGACCAATTTATAAGTAAAAAAGAAAGGATTATTAGTCTTCCTAGTAAAAGATATAGATTTGGTCTTAAATTTATTAATAGACATTCCATTTTCAAAAGACCATTTTAGAATACAATTAACATCTTTTTGTAAATCTATACAATCTGCAATTGATTTGATAATTTTAAGTAATTTTAAATCATCAGCAAAGAGTAGATAACTAGATGAGTTCAAATATTTACCATTGTCATCAATAAACACATTAAAGAGAAGAGGACATAAATTAGAACCCTGTGGTATGCCACAGGGAGCTAAAAATGTATTTGAGGTGTGTGAATAAATTTTAATAGTGAATGATATTTCATGCAAATAGCTGCTGAACCAATTTATATATGAGTGAGAAAGGCCAAAATTACCAAGTTTAAAGAGAATAATACTATGCTGACATAAGTCAAATACCTTACTTTGGTCAAAATAAATAGCATCAATCTGACCTTGGGCAGAGACTTGAGGGTTAATATGCCCAAGAAATTCTACTAAATTAGTGAAAGTGAATTTATTTTTTATAAACCATTATTATTACTCAACTTTTTGAAAATATTGTCTTTTTTCCTAATATTATATTTAAGAGTAGAAGAAAACCTATTTGGATGAATTAAGAAAAGTAATTTGAGGAATATGTGTTTTGATTTTCATTTAGATTAAATTGGTAAAATTATCTACAGCCAATTAACATCCGTATTAGAATAAACACAAGACCAATCAGCAGCGGCCAGGTCATTGTAAAGATTAAGGTAATCACCACGTGCATAATATGTAGTGAGGGTGTCATTAATTTTAGTAGCAAAAGGTACATCAAGTGAAATCAATAAGGGTGGATGAGCTAAATCAATATTCACTAGTGGTTGAGAGCTATGTGTTAATATTATAATGATAATGATTATAATATATTATATTTATATTATCATATTATATATTATAATAGTATTATTATATTCTATATTATTAAATTATATATTATATCTTTTTATTATAATACTATACTATAATATAACATAATATGCTATTATTATTTTTTTATTTTTACTATTACTATTATTAATGGGGCATACCACAGCGTTCTAATTTAATTCTTCTTCGCTTCAATGTGTTTATCGATGACATTGGTAAATATTTGAACTCATCTAGTTATTTACTCTATGCTGATGATTTAAAATTATTTAAATTATAAAATCAATTGCAGATTGTATAGATTTACAAATTATATAAATTATTTTACAATGGTCTTTTGAAAATGGAATCTATATTAATAAATCTAAGACCAAAACTATATCTTTTACTAAGAAAATTAATCCTTTCTTTTTTACCTATCAATTGTGCAATGAATACATAGTTCACACTATTTATATTAATGATCTTGCTGTTGTCCTAAATAACAAACTTTACTTCCACTATCATGATGATCATGTAATTTTCCAATCATTGAAATTACTTGGAATTATTACATTTATTACTCCGTCATTTAAGAAAGTTGACTGTTTTTTATGCCTATATTACGCCTTGGTTAAATCTAAGTTAGAATATGCAAGCGTTGCTTGGGATTCCATTACCTTAACTGACTCTCAGGTTGGATAACGTTCAAAGAAAATTTGTCACTGTGTGCTATGATAAATTCTTTACGATCTGGATTTATTATGGTCATGACAGAATTCGAAACCTCTTATGAGTCCAAACTCTATTCTCGCATAGAATTTATTGTGATGCCCTTTTTTTTATTTAATATTTTCAATAGCAAAATTTCTTGTAAATTTGCCCTTGATCTCGTAGGTGCTCATATCCCTTTTCAGGCTTCTCGTAATCCTAATTGATTTTTTCTTAATAGCGCTTATAAAGTAAGCCCTTTAGATCGTTGTATCAATAGCGCCAATTCTATATTTGTCAAATTCGACTTCTATCATAAAAGAAAATCTAAACTCAGAGAGTTATTTAAGGAACTCTCATATCAATAATTTATCCTGTAGAGGTTCTGCCTATAATATTTAGAATTACAATATTCTGATTTATTTTTTTGCAACTTGTTACTGCTTTTAAAATATGTACTAGTGGGTTGTTGCAGTGAAGGCTGCAGATTATTGAGCTAGAATGTATTATAAACATTTTATTGGGAAAGGATCTATATAATAAGCCCTCACTCACTTTTTAGTTAAAAGTTTACTCTTCAAAAGCTATCAACTTTAATAAGATATTTAGTTTTTGGTGTGTAATTTGATTAAAAACGTATATTTTTTCCATTCACATCCCAATGAGAACTTTAAAATGACCCCTTTCTCAGATCTCTATCTATTCATTGAATCAAACCACTCAAGTAATGATTGAGCTAATATTATTTTTAAACAAAAAGAAATATTTTATTTACCAATATACAGCTATACACTAATCATGGTGTCCATGGTGAACCAATATAGAGAGAGCAATAAACAAATCATGGTTTCCATGGTTATGTAAACAAAGAATGATTGTACAGATGAATCACTGCCCACACAGAAAAAAACATGGAAAATTTGCTAGGAAAATTGAGTTTTAGTTTTAGGCCACTATTTTTACCGACATCCTGATTCCCTAATCTTTAAAATGAGTGTAGGTTTGTCAAAATCTGTTAAGTCATTTCCTCGTAATTTCTATTACTGGAAACGGGCTCACCAATTATTATATATTAAGATATATAATAAAGTGATAAAATGTGATAGTGAAAATGAGAGTGTAAGTGTTTTAGTACCTATGTGATTGTGTGTGTGTGTGTGTGTGGTGAATGTGAAAATGAAGTGTGAGTGTGAGAAAGTGAATGTAAGAGACAGAGATTGAGCAATTAAGAGAGATCGAGTGAGTGTGAGCTAGTTATAGTGAGAGTATGTGTATGTGTATGTGTTAGAGAGAGAAATATTGGTAAAAGAGAAAAATAATATGTGTGTGTGTGTGAGAGAGAATGGGTTTGAGAGGGATGAGAGTGGGTTTGAGAGAGAGTATGAGATAGAGAGAATGAGATTGAGATTGAGAAAATGAGATTGAGAGAGAGTTTGAGATTGAGAGAAAGTTTGAGATAGAGGGAGTTTGAGATAGAGGGAGTGTTGAGAGAGAGTGAAGTGAAAGAGCATTCAAGAGAGAGAGTGCTTGAGAGAGAGCTTAAGAAAGAGATTATAATAAAGATAGTGTGAGAAAAATTGATTGATAAAGAGTGTATGTGAGGGTAGAGAGTGTGAGAGTGTGTGTGAGAGCATGAGAGATTCTGATAGAGAGAGAGAACGCGAAAATATAGATGTGGTACTCAAACATTAAAGTACTTTTTAATATCATTCCCTCAAAATTAAATATCAACATGGAAGCATAACTATAATTACTGTATTTGTAAGAATGTGATAAGATAAACTAGGTACACAAAACATTACTTTTAGATATCATATTCTCAAAACTAAGTAGTAAAATGAAAAAGTATTTTAACTTATGTATATGTATTGTATTACTATTTGCTAAAATGAACATCAGAACCCATTATTTGAATAAAATGAACATCAAAACCCATTATTTGAAAAAAATGAACACCAAAACTCATACTTAGATAGTTAAAATGGCTATTTTCTTTTAGATTATTCATGATCATGTTATCCTTTTTGAGCTTATAATACATAC
Source organism: Timema podura (assembly GCA_033556935.1). Classification (NCBI taxonomy): domain Eukaryota; kingdom Metazoa; phylum Arthropoda; class Insecta; order Phasmatodea; family Timematidae; genus Timema; species Timema podura. Next base: position 58,085,226 of record JAVRXN010000010.1, on the reverse strand, counting down.
CTAAACATATTTAAATTTCATTTTATTATTCGCGAAACAAAACGTAGACAATATTGTCACGAAATTAACAACTTAACCTTTTAATTTTCGAATTATGATCAATATTATTGATTTAAACAAGAATTAGTGATGACAGCATTCCAATAAAAAATAAATGTTTCCCCAGTTTAGGAATCTCAATTTAGTGGTGTTATGACCAGCATCCAAAGAGAAATATTCATCCAAATAGAAAATTGTGATGTGTTCGAACCAACAAATAATGATTGAGTTAATATTTTTTAGCCATAAAGATATATTTTATTTAGAGATTTACAGCCATTTAGCAAATAACGGTTTCAATGGTGACAATACAAAGAATGAAAAACCGAAAATTCTCTGTGAAAATCACGTTTTTGTGGAAAACTACTATTTTTCCCAACCTCCTGGACCATGTTTAGTGATTAAAAATATGTACTCCTGATACAATAAACAAAAATTATAATTGTAATCGTAGTCGTAGTCACCTCCATCATCATCATCATCATCATCATCATCATCATCATATTACACGGCAAGAAAAAGAGAGCCTTTTACTTTAAACTTTATATTCAATGCAATGGTTCCCCTGGAAGTTCCATTTATGCAATCTCTCCCGTCCATTGCAAATAATTAAACATAGCTTAGATATAAGATTGTGTTCTAGAAAGAATGAGTTACTTATATTATCCTCTGACAGTGAGAATGAAAGCTTACATAATTAATTATAAATCTAAATCTTATTCTTAGTAATATTTTTTTTTAACAAATTGTTTATTTTCACATGTTGGTACGCTTAAATCTTGTAGGCCTTTACTTGAAGCCATATTTTAAAATCAATTGAGGAGAATACATCTGTTTAATCAAAACAAGTTTATAAGAGAAAATAAAGTAGAGATAGAATTTTTAAAGATATAAAATATATTTTTATTAATTAGATATAATTGTTTTCAAACTTCAACAGAGTCAGAAGATTAAAGTAACAATGATATTGGCAGCGTAGGTAAAGATTAGGAGTAAGATATGCAATGAAGAATATTTCCATGGTATCCAAAACATTTACAAATTAAACTAATAATTATAGCAAAATCAATCATAAAATAAAACAAATATTCAACTAGTGAATATAAATGTGATATGAGTAGTATGTAAAAGAGGAGAAGCCAAATAAAATAAAACAAAGTATTGGGAATTTGAACAGAAACCAAATAAAATAAATTTAGTATGGAAAGGTTAAAATGGAAAAGAAGTGCTGTCTATTTTGGAGACATAAGCTGAGATGGAAATATTGGAAAAGTAGAAAAAATTATAAATAAACCTATCAATGTTCCATTGATGAGCGAAGAAGAAAATAAGCAGAACTAAACACAAAGTGAACAGCTGAAGATGTTACGAAATCACATCTCACCTTTTCTGGTTCCACCTTTTTATCAGGATTCTTTTTGGGTTCCTCAATCTGTGGAGCAGGAAACGTTTTGTGGATTAACATCTTTGTATCTTCATATTGAGCAGATGTTAAGATAAATGTCTAGGATTATAAAGCCAAACATTTTTGTACCACATCTTACTACCCTTTTGGTTTATACGATAAACTTAAGTTTTACTACGAGGTAAGCTTTATAAAAGGAAAGAAAAGTTAAGTTTTTTAAAAGAAAAAACACTTTTCTTTGATCATTCATAAGTCTTGAATAAACATCTAATAAACTATTTAAGAGTAGGTAATATTTATTTAAAAATATGAGACAGTGAAACAAACAATCTCATTTAGAGAGGGGGGGAAAAGTAATTTATTCAAATATCAACACTAAAACGATTATTAAGGACTACATCTTTGTACTTGATAAGGTGTTGTGCGGCAATTTAGTGACCGTTCCGAAACCGAGTGAACCACCGAGAGCCTCCAGTGCGCCCACCAATAGTGTCAAAGGTTCTCAAGAGATAGCACCAGGCCAAGTGGATCTATTAAGCCCAAAACTTACTAAAAAAAAGGACCAAATGACAATCCAGCCGTAAAAATATGTAACAATGATGTATATAGAATTAGTAAGAATAATTATAAGAGGGTAAAAAAAATGTATGTTTAGTATAAGTTTATAGAGTAAGACTTGGGAGGAGATTGGGCCCAACCTCCTCCAACTGATAAAAATGGTTGATGTATTGGGATAAGGAAAATGGGAACCCAGTAATAAATATACTCGATACTCAATATACTTGAGATACACTCATGTCAGTTATTTTTTACAAACAACCTTCCTAATCTTCCTACCTACTCTAGCGCTCAGAATCATTCGGGCTGCCATCCTTCCCAATCCAGCGCTCAGCACCATTCGGGCTGCCAAATCCTTCCCAAATGAAGTCATACTCTCGTTGCCCCTCCCTTCTTCATGACCCCTCCTCCCCCATATCGCCGCAGCAAATGGGGGCAACGCCGTAAGACCCGAGCCGAGCAATACAGCATTTTCAAGGCCCTTCTCACACCTGCCCCTTTCCTCTACCCATTTGCATCATCACCCCCCCCCCCCCGTTCCCCCACAACCTGCCTATCAGCAACGACCCCTCTCTCCTTCCCTCCCCTCATTCCACCTTGCTGACTACAAATCCTTGACCATCAAGGACCCACGGCGGACACATATCAAATGTCTCTGAAATAAGAAATTACAACAACGACTCCGCGACCTGGGCCTCTGCCTCCCTCGAAAGAAGAAAAACAAGACGGCGCCCAACATGGGGCCACTTCATAAACTAGAAGAAGAGCAAAACAAACTTATTTATATTAATGTAAAAAATTAGGTAAATAATTTAATAATCAATTAGCTGCATTATTAATCTCTCATTTTGGTCCCAGTTCAGGGATTTTAAAACATTGTTACTTTATTTGAAACAGTGTGTAGTTACTTAAAAGAAAAATTACTATTAAAAATTATATAATTGATAGTATTTTAGTACATATTTTTACTCCGTATTACCGTTATTTTATAGAAATCCAGGCTTTGATTAAATTATTCTAATTTATTTTATGTTAAATTCTGGACAGTAAATGTGTTTTTTTGGTTATATATAAGTGATGAAACAAAAATATTTAATTATTTGGTATGGTCATTGGTTACAGATTAATTCCATTAACAGGGATACAATTCTGTTGTATCAAATATAGCTGGAAAATATCACTAGTTTAGCGAAACTAGACCCGGGCAATTTAGATTAGTACCCCATACTCTTGCATAGGGATATCAAGAATTAGTCAGCCTCTTATGGTCATTCATCAGTAGTAGATTAAATAAGATTGTAGTGATTGATAAAACTTGACCTTGATCTTGGGGAAAAAACCTGGATAACTCTGGGGTAGGGAGATTACATTCTAATCTAAAGATCACGTAATCTTTTCCCATATAAGCCTAGACATGTTATTTTTTAGATATATGTAATATATTTGAAATGCATCGCTGTGAACGACATTATGCCATTAGCATAGATTATTTCAACCAAATGTGTCAATGCAACCATATTTTGACCATGATCGCATTAATAGTGACCAAAAGTCACAAGGGTCCATTTTGTATGTCTTTAAAGCTGGCAACGAACTCACACGTATATGAAAGACCTTGCCTTAAATCATGTGTAATGAATGGCTCAGTGAAAGACTTTATACTGTAATCAAAATTAAGCCCAGATTCCAATTTCAAATCCAAACTATATTGATTTTATTAACAGTATAGTTTTAAAATATTACTGAATTTTGTCAATAATTAATTACAAGAGTTATGAGAAAATTTCACAATTAAATTTACCAGATGATAAATAAATTCCTTCTAGAATATACCTTTATGATAAAACATTCAATTTACACCATAAATAATTTATAATAATAAATTTAATTGAGTATAAAGGACTACAATTTTTCAATCCAATAGCTGAATTTTGCAGAGCATTAAGGGAATGTTTTGAAGTAGATTTTGGAGTTTGGTTTTAATTTAAAATACAAACACAATTCAGAAAATTATGTTACAGTAGAACTACAAATATCCGGACTCCAATAATCCGGATCCCCAATTATCCAGATCAATTTAGGGGAAAATACAAAAATTAATAAATCGTTAAAAGAACAGCGAAAATGCGGGTCGTTGATCTTCATATGCCCTAGTTGCCTAGAGCACGTGACCATCGGCTGGGGGATGGAACAGGACTCCAACACCCCACCATGCATCCCTTCCACCTTCACTCCTTGGCCGCTGTCAGTTTGCGCTATTGTATTGTAGTGTGTTTATGCATCTTACTTTCTCCTACTCAATGTGTGTTTTTACTTGGGTTCAAAATGGGTCCAAAACGTAAGCGTGTTGTTCTTTCATTGAGCTATAAAGTTGAAATTATAAATCAGTTGAATAAAGGTGTGTCTTATAAACAATTGGCTGAGCAATTTGGTAAAGCAACTTCTACGATTTCTGACATTAAAACTAACAGTGCAAAGATTATTTTAAACTTTGTGAGCTCATTAGAAAGCGAGGACGGGAGCTCTTCAAGGAAAGTGATGAAAAAGGCAAAAAAAAAAAGAACTTGAGTGCACTGTTTACCAGTGGTTCATGCAATGCAGTTCGATTGGACAACCAATCTCAGGGCCAATTTTATGTGAAAAAGCGATGATGTTCTGTAAGAAAGCTTGGTGGTGTGACTGACTTTAAGGCAAGCCAGGATTCGCTACGGAACTTTAAATCGCGGCATGGAATTCACGAGTTAGAAGTTGCCAGTGAAAAACTTTCTACTAATATAGAAGCTGCAAATAAATGTCTGGATACTTTTAAAAATGAAACTAAAGACCTCGATACCGACCTTATTTACAACGCTGATGAAACCAGTCTTAACTGGAAAGCAATGTCTAGAAAAAGTTAGCTTCTAAAAGAGAAAAAACTACTCCAGGACATAAAGTAAGCAAAGATCGCGCCACAGTGCTCATTTGTGTTAGTTCTACGGTAATCAGCGACTACCTTTGCTATTTATTGGAAAATCGAAGAAACAGAGATGCTTTAAATATTTACAGAATTTGCCAGTGACATGCATGCACCAAAAAAGTGCATGGATGACTGCTGAAATTTTTTTGGAATGGTTGGACAAAACTTCCATACCTGAAGTAAAAAAATTTAAGCAGAAAGAAGAAAAAATAGAAAGTTGTTACTCTTAACTGACAATGCTCCAACTCATCCATCAATTGAGCTTCTCGAGAGAGAAAACTGAGACTTTAAGTGCATGTTCTTGCCACCAAACGTCACAAGTCTGCTGCAGGGTGCAGGTCACAACTCACAACGAGCAACTGCAAATACACCCACCCACCCTTTACCACACACCCCTTTCAACCCAAAAAACTGGGTACGGACTTGGTTAAATACAATGCCTAGATGTAGGTACTTATTGATTAGATTCGATTTCGAATAAAGAACAATTTTAAAAATGTGCTCAGTTCACTCTTAGTTATATCAAGTTTAAAACAATGCTTATTTATTTGGAGTATTATGTAAAATAATAGATACACAAAAATAATAAGTAAATCCTCTTTTGTCCCAATAAAAACTTGTCATAATAAGCTGTGATTTTAAAAATTGCATTGCAAAAAAATTGTATGTAGGTTTTATTTAACCCCCTACGTTCACTCTACTGAACCTGTATTGCATCATGCAACCAACAGAGATTCTTTGTAAATAGACATGAAACTCAAAGCCACCAGAGGCCATAAGAGTCCATATGCCACATAGCATACTGCAGTTTTAAGTTGGCAAGGTAGTTCAAAGCAATGAATGAGTTTGAAAAATAACTAGTTTCATAAATTATTTCTTGACTCAGAAAACTAAAGTTTGTGTAGTTAATTATTAAATAAATTATTCACTATCGTAATATGAGTTAAACATGTTTATGTTTTAAATTGGTACACGTCAATATCTTAGTTCTATACTCGAATGACTGTTTATAAACAATATTTCAGGAGGAATACATATGTTTGTAATGCAACCAGCTTGAACACATTTTATTTTGGATACTTTTTCCAAAGGAAGTACATTTATTATTTACAAGTATATTAAATATATATTTAGGTGACCTGGTGGTCTAGGGGTAAGGTGTCAGACTTCTGTACTGAGGGTCCGGGGTTCAATCCTCGGTCCCGGCACAGATTTATCTGATTACCAAACCCTTCCTTCACCTCTGACAAGATGTGTATTAATCACAACTTGTGAATGTGAGGAATGCCAGGCCTCCACCGTGGTTCGGATTCCACGTTAAACTGTAGGTCCTTCATTTCATCTCACAATCACCCTACCATTACACATTAGCGTAAGTGCATATAACCCGAACGGGTAGTAAGACGCGGTGATAATAATAATAATAAATATATATTTTATTTGGTGGGTGTATTATATTTAAAATTCAGTAAACTAAAATTAATAAAAATCTAAATTTAGTAAGTGAGTTAAATATAATAAATAATGTTTTCAAATCCAAAACCTTTAAAAAAATTTATACCAAAAAAGATTAAATTTTAGAGTAAAGTTTTAAAAATCGGAAAACTACAAACTGCAAATAATTAATACAAAGGAAATAAGAGTATTTTAAGGTACTGTTCAAGGTATTGACAGGTAAACCCAATGAGAAGAGACCATTCGAAGATCTAGATGCAGACATGAGGATAACACTAGATTGGACCTGAAAGAGATATGATGTAATGAGGGGGACTGGATAGAACTAGCTCAAGATATGGAAGGGTAAGTGCGACAATGAAATTTGAGTTCCTATTGCTATAGAGAAAGTAAGTAAGTGTGAGAGAGAATAATAAAAATAAAACCATTTATAAAAAAGATAGGATTTCAAAACCGATCAAAGTATAGAGCCACAGCCATCCTAATCGAAGTCATTTAATATAAAATGGTTATAATGGAAGAGAAGTGCTCTATTTGGGCTAAAAAAGAAAAGCAGAAAGAATAACAAAGAATAGTCTTAAAGTTTCAAAGAGAAGCCAAGAAGAAAATAGCATATTTGAAAACATAGTGAACAGCTGAATATGTTATTAAATCACATCTAACCTTTTCTGTCTCCACCTTTTTGTCAAGTTTATTTTTTTGTTCCTCAATCTGTGGAGCAGTAACAGTTTAATGGATTAACGTGTGTCCCTTCCCATATAACACAAATTTAACAGCAGAGTAAGCATTATATGGTTTTCTACTATAAAAGTAGGAAATATTGGTTATTTTTTCAAACTTTAGTAATTCTCTTTTATTAAATACCACCATTAAAAATATTTTAGTCAATGAAACAATATCATGAGAGTAAAAGAACACCATTGTTGTTAACACAATTTTTTAATCTGCTAACACCCTTATTTTGGGACTTGACCATTTTTTAAATTCTTTATCCTATGCATAAATAATGTAAACAATCATGATAGTAATTCCATCATTTATGTATACATATTGGTCCCCAACTGACTATCTAGTTTCATACACGAAAATTGTTTTACATTAATAACTAATTAATAACATTGTAGAGCATGCTTCCAGTTGCGAATAACTTTATTTTATTGGTTATAATAAAGTGAAAAGCGTTTTATTTTAATATTTCCAATACTCGCTTCTGGCTTCATATCAAGCCCAGAGCCTGTGGGCCACTTGCAGCCCCCACATTAGTTCTATGCGGCCTGCCAGATCAATTTGAATTATTTCAAAGTGAGGAAATAAGCAACAAATTAGGCTCTTGTTTTACAATGTTTAGTCATTGTGTCCTATAAACTTCATACATGGCCCCCGGCCATTTCCCCAAGAAATTACGTGGCCCTCGGTGGGAGAAAGATTGACATGCCTGGTCTTTGGTATCAATCTCACAATAGACTAGACTGCTGATGTCGGGGAAATTGGTGATCGAGTCCCTGTCGGGTGTACTGAAGGATTTTTTTCCAAAACATTTTCACTCTTTGTCTACACCAATATGAATAAACTTCATATTAATTCAACCATACTTACCCCTAAGACATTAGTGCTAATAATACGCGTATGGCCAGAACAGGGAGTAAGAATGCCACACTTAATGAATAATAATTATAAACACTAAATGCGTTTCATAGGCTAGAAACACCAAGACACGAGTGTATAAAAGTAATGGTATAGTGACGTTAATATAGATGCACTTAATTTACAATAATTTTATTTTTAAAATGATACTTGGGCACGAGAAATAAACCCAGTACTTTGACTTAGAAGTTCATCTGACCCGAGATATCTCCCATTATCAGTGTTGTTAATCACAATTAGATTAAAGCAGATTGTGTGCATGATGATTAACTTTGATCTTGTGACAAATCCTTGATAACTCGGTGATAGATATATACTACATGCTAATGTAAAGTTAATTCTGTGTCTAAATGGTGTTTTTAAAACACATTTTAAATAATAGACCAAAATCACTCTAAAAAGTAGTTTATCGTTACTAATAAATATTCTACCAAATTGTGTTAACACAACTATCTAAAGTTATCATTGTAATAACAAACAAATAGGAACCGTATATAAGAAAGGTGGTTAAGTAAATAAAGTAAACTGTTAGATGTACTATACCAAATGAAACTTGCTGATATTTTTCTATATTTCAGCCAGAAAATAATTCATAATTAATGAGCAATTTTTTAACTTTAGGGTTATTTTAGTGCTCAGTTTTAAACATAAATTATAACTCACATTTTTATTAAGATTGCCATAATCAATATTATTATTTTCTGAACATGTCCTCAATTAGTTATTTTAAAGTTTTCTCAATTACTTTAATACAAAATTATTATTATTATTATTATTATTATTATTATTATTATTATTATATTATTATTATTTATTATTATTATTATTTATTATTATTATTATTATATTATTATTAATGAGATACTTATTATAATAATAATTAATTATTTATGGAAACAAAAGGTTAACTAAAAGATATGCATGTATTTTCATTCTACCTCAACATATTGATTTGAGTTACATTACAAACAAATTAAATAGTGTGTAGGTTGGTTTAACCCAGCTATGCGTCCAATGTTGACCGTTTATGGTATCATGCGGTGCTTTATTATGTGTGATATCCAATGCTATCCATCATTGTGATAGTCCAACTAAGCAAAATATTGGTTCCAGGTCACTTGGTCTAATTTTAAAAGATATAATCTCAATAATGTCTAAAGATAAAACATATCTGATGAAAATGATGTTCACAAAAAGAATTTTCTAAAAACAATGTTTTCGGTTTAAACAAAACTTTATTAAGAAGAATAACAAAACGTCTAAGACATAATGTCTAGTAAAAAATTATCTCTTAAGTTTATGTCGTGAAACCTACTTGCAAAATATTTCAATGGCTATGAACAGTATGACTTACTTAGGCCTACTCTTAAACTAATAATGCGTGTATTATTGGTAATGAGTGGTGTCGTTCAGTTAACACAAAATTCACATTATGCCTCGTTCACTCTTACTTCAAATAGAGGTAAAATATTATTAGTACACAACAATCAAGAGTATAACATTATATTGTAAAGTAAGGATGTTCGAATAATGTATTGGTGATGTTCTTAGTTCAATTTTTGCAATGCTACTTGGATCACTGAAAGTAACCTTGATTGGAACATACAGGTATTCTATGTTGAGGCACACACTCATCATAGTTGTTGAGGCAAAATACAAGTGAGGGAAACTTTGGTTAGTTTCAAAAGAAGGGCATGCGAGTTTCCGAATCAGCCACCATTAGCAATCATACGGGAAGAATCCAGCAATGTAACAAGAAAGGAGGCAGTTGTTTTGATGCCAGTTTTGATGCTCAGTATAGTAAACAGACAAGAAAACCTCATAAGACCTCCCTTACCTAGAAATCTAAGTAATTACACATAATACTTCTGTAAAATGTAGCTATTAATGACAGGTATTCCTAAGGTATGACTCAGGCCATAATAATCATGATAGATTATTAATTTTTGTGACTGATGAAGCTGTGCGACTGAATTCCCATAGTTTCCTAATTCTTGGAGATGGAACTTTCAAAAGCAATGTGTAATCATGAATAACCTGTATACATTAGTGTATTGTCTATTCGCTCAAGAATATCTATACACCACTTGGACACAAGATTCAACCTCATATTAAACTCAGCGACTTTAAGATATAAACAATCAATGCAATCCAAGATAAATTTCTGAACACTATTATAAAAGGGTGTTTGTTTTATTTTGCTCAATCGATTTGGAAGAAATTTGTAAATGAAGGCTCAAAAGAGGTATTCAACAACAAAGATGTATTCACTGTAAAAAAAAAGTGATACGCCAGCTAATCGCACAGCTCTTTGTGCCCCCTGTTGAATTTATATTGGTTTTTGATCATTTGTGTGAAAAATAAGTGAGGTTGTGGAGCCCATGGCCAGCTTCATAGAAATAACTTATGTGAGAGGGGCTCCTATAAGGGGAAGACATGATGTAACATCATGTTTACCTCCAATGTTATGGAATGTGTATTAATCAGTTATTATTGGATGTGCAAGAACAACAAACACTAGAGAATGTTGGCATTGCAATTTTAACGAATTACTTATTATAATGCAACATGACTCAATTTGGAGGATCTTAGTATATAATAAAAATGACCAGAATGATAATGAAATTCTGATAACACCATTCTTGGCTGGGCATGAAAGAATATGTCATCCAATCAAAAATCTTATGAGACATATTTACCAACCTTACAAAGAATGTAAAGAAATACCTATCAACTTGTACGTAATAGTACTAAGTCAGTGAATGTAGCTGCAGGTTGAAGAGGTGCCGGGTGATAAAGAAAACAATCATCGTAAATTGAAATAAAGAGTATATAATCTTGTAATATTTACACAAGATTTCAATGATTTTTTAACACTAAGTGTCAGTAAAATTATGTATTAAATTAGAACCCATCTCAGTGGCGTACTTAGCTAATGCACTAGTTTTGTGTTGAGCTAGACTGTCGAGGGCGGGGAGATCGAGGTTCGAATCTCGCTCGGGTGAACTGGGAGTGGTTTTTCCTAAAAGGTTTATCTCTCTCCCTCCAGCAAATATGGATTCACTTCCTCTATATTCAACATTCCCAATTCCTAACCCATTAGCGTAATTAGTACTTAGGCATATAACCCAAATGGGTAGTAAGAAGTGCTGCTAAATAAATAAAATATTTTTTATAAATTAGACAGTTTAGAACTACGCGTTAAATATCTTGCGATTTACCTCAAGTTTTTAGACATGAAATTCCGTAATAGCCTTTAAGCATTTTGCCTTAGACCAACTGCCAGTAGACTTCACAAATTAGATATTTTTAAATTAAACATGTTTTATTCATACATATTGACTGTGGATCAAAATATTCAATTGAATGAAAATAAAGGTTCGATAGTTCATATCTAAGACTGAGTTCGAGAACGACCAAATTACCCCTTGACACTTTATAATGAAAATGAGAATAAGTATTACTAATCTTCAATTTATAGATATATTCAATATCTTATTTGAAGGAACAATTTGATTATGTTCATAGATCGGTAAAATTTAATCTTTCAGGCTTATTATTTTTATGTTGTATTCAAAATTCAAGGATTAATATTTATGTTTGCAAAAATGTCAACACTTAAAATTTAATTTTCAATTCAACTACAAATATAGTAAGTTTAGTGTTTGTTAAGTATGAAAATAGGTTTATAAGTGAGTGCCGAAAAGACTAGTATATTTAGTATATTATCACACAGAGAACAAAGATTGGGGACAATAATTTAGAGATTACTTTGAGCAACACATCATTTGACAGGGTTAATGACTTTAAATATTTAGGAACAGTTTTAACTAGCAATGGCAATTTGATCAAAAATTAAAATATAATACAGTCAGGAAATGGATGCTATACTTGGTCAGAAAGTTGTTGACATTTCGCCTGCTTTCAAGGAATGTAAAACTCAGAATACACAAAACAATAATTTTACCGGATGTTCTCTATGGTGTGAAACGTGGTCTCTTACCTTAAATGACGAAAAAAAATTAGAATGTTCGAAAACAATGTGCTTAGGAGGATGTTTGGTCCAAAAAGGGGCGAAGCTCTTAGGTAGTGGAGAAGGTTACATAATGATGAGTTACATAACCTGTACTCATCACAAGACATTGTTAGGATAATCAAGTTTAGTAGATTACGGTGGACAAGACATTCAGAGTTAATTGAAGAATGTAGAAACATGTCCACAGTATTGGCCATTGGGGAGACCTAGACGCATATGGGAGGATAACATTTGAATGGACCTGTAAGAGATAGGGTGTAATGAGGTGGACTGGATAAAAATAGCTCAAGATAGGGATATGTAGCGTATATTTTTTAGTGTGGCCATTAACTTTCGAGTTCCTAATAACATAGAGTAATTAATTAAATATTGAATAAGAAAGTTAAAAAGAATAGTTTGAATTACACATATATTAGTGTCTATAGAGAAGTAGTAATATAAAACAAATAAAAGCATTGAGAATATGAATAGCCATTCTAATAAAAGTTATTCAATATGAAATGGTTATAATTTAAGAGAAGTGGAATATATTCAGGAGACTAAAAAAATGGATATGTTAGAAAAGCAGAAAAGATTAAAAAAATAAAAGTCTTAGATTTTCAAAGAGAAGCAAAGAAGAAAATTAGCAAAATTTAAAAAATAGTGAATAGCTAAAGATGGTCTGAAATCACATCTCACCTTCTCTGTCTCCACCTTTTTATCAGTTTTCTTTTTGGGTTCCTCACTCTGTGAAGAAGGAAAGGTTCAATGAATTAACATGTGCCCCTAAACATTGAGATGTCAAGCAAAATGTCTAGTATTATAAAGCCCAACATAAATTTAACTGCATAGTGAGAATTTTATGGGCTAACCACTATAAAAGGAAAGAAACATTCATTTTTTTATAGAAACAAATTTTTTCCTTTTACTAAATCATAAAACAAGAATAGATATATAGCAGACACTTAAAGAGTACCACTATACTAAATCTGAGACAATGAAACGAACTACATTGTAGGATAAATAAACAACATGGATTTAAAATTCAACACTATTGTCATTGAGAATATGAATAGCCATCCTAATAAAAGTTATTCAATATGAAATGGTTATAATTTAAGAGAAGTGGAATATATTCAGGAGACTAAAAAATATTTGTATTGTATTGTAGTCTTAATCATTTTAATTCTTAATTTAAGAAATCAGGTATGTATTTTCATATTTAATCAAGTGTATGATTTTAAATGTATTTATTTTAGAACTCAATTAACTGATTTCTAACCGTTTTTATTTTATTTGAAAAAAATTGACAGTCACATATTCGGAAATCATCACTTAAAAATATTTAACTAATAGAATTTCAGTACATATTATATTCTCTATATTATAAATATTAGCATTTTATAAATCAAGTAAATAGTAATGTCTGTCCACTGAGCTAAGGGTCCCGGATTTGATTCACAGCATGACCGAAAAATGTTATCATTGGTGAAATGTGGGTTAACCTTTCACCGTGATGAGTTAACGGCTGGGGACTGGATGTTGTGCCTTTCTTACGCTTAAGTAATCCATAAGACATATGAAGCTATGACAGGCCTAGAAAGCCGATAATAAAAAATGTATGACTTGAATAAAAATCTGACCAAGACCACAGGCTGGAAACTGTAATGGATGTAAATAAAAATCAAGTATCTTAGAGACACTAAGGTTCGGATGATCAAAATGTATTCATCTTAGTTTGGATTAAAATTTGACGTGTTCATTTGTATTTAAATATAAATGGTTTGTAATTTGGCCTAACCAACCTAGGTACACTCCTTTACTTTTAATGATATTGTTAATACTAAAAAAACTAATCCTAAAATATGATTAGTAATAAGGTATGGTATCAAGCTACCAATCGGGAGCGGTATACAATATTGTGAAGCTCAATGCATTCCACCACCATGGTAAATCACCAAAGCAACATTTCATACCGCATTGCATAAATGATTACATTATCTAAGAGCTCGGAAAGAGTTAAGAACGACATATACCCAGTTGTTATCAATAAGCATAAGAATACGAGTTTGAAATCCTAATTATAAGTATATATATTTTATCAATATCGTATTAAGAAACAAGTCAATATTTTTAATACATATACTTTATTCTTGGATGTATAGATATGCAAAATTATTTTCAAACAATAGTTGAGAATAAATATACATTAAACGTATTTGTAATACAACTGATTTGAACAATTTAAATTATTCGTTAGACTCCAAACAAGGTATATTTAATGCTTGAAAATAAAAAATAGTAATTTGATTATTCAGTAGCATTAATTTTAAATACTATGTACTCAAATAAAAATAAAATGATTTTGGTAGCGTAGGTATAGATTAAGAGTATTAAATATGTTCATATAAATGGTAACTAGCATTCCACACTCATGATATTTAAAACATAATTTGAGGAAGCTTAAAACAAACCAATGTAAAATTTTCCAAGAATAAAAATTACAGGCTATTTAATATAAAAGCGTCAGGGTCATTCGACCATCAATATTGTATTCCACAATTTTAACAAGTACATAATTATATACTATAAATAGTGATTCAATTATTTCAATAAAGTTGACAAGTTATAAAGTGGTCAAACTTGTACATTTTGTTCTATTTAGTAACATTGTTAGTGGTAAAGCTATTAATGGATAGGGTTGAAATATTAGTTTAACTAGACAATCAGATGAGGTGTCCAGAATGAAAATTTATAAAATTTATAGTAATATAAATATTATAAAGGAAGTTAGTAAAAACACATACTATTACAATGAAATTATAAAATTTATAATAGATAAATTTTAAAATGTTAGTAATACAACATTACTAATATTTATAAACTTTATAATAAGATAAATTTTATAAATGTTAGTAATATCAACATTACTATTATAAATATTTTATTCGGTATACCTCATTTGAATGTCTAGTTATACTAAAATTAATCTATACATTAAATAATTTAACTTCACAATGGTACACCTAAAGCATAAATAATAACAAGTTTAACTCTTTATAACTTGTGAACAGCAATGATTTGAAACCAATGAATCACTATCATTTAACACGTCTTAAATTGTGCAGTAAAATGTTGAAAGTAGAATGGGGATATAGTGTGAACGTGAGGAAAAAAACAGTGTTTTTGCATTTTTTATAACAAAATATTTTGGCCAAAATAAATTGCATATATTTTATCCCATATATATATATATATATATATAAGGAGAGAGAGAGAGAGAGAGAGTTTTAAATATATTCACATGGTAATATCAAAAGTTCTGAAATGTCAAGGGGTTATCCATAGAATTTAATGACAACTATTTCTCTTTATTAAAAAGTTTCTCATCAAATGTCACTATGATTATGAAATCTATTTAAGAACTGTTGATATTACCATGTGAATAAAATTAAACCCTAAGTTTTCACTGGAGCAATATGTAGTTTGGTTTGCTCAAAACATTGTCTTGATATAAAGAATCCAAATACACTTATATTTTTTCTGGTCCCCTACCTCCTACCTTAAAAGTAGTGTGTAAAAAGATGAAGCAAAATAAAACAAATCAAAGTTTTGAGAAAATCTAAAGCACACCTAATAAAAGTTATTTTTATGAAATGGTTATTATTTAAGATAATTGCTATGTCAATATTTACAGGCTGGAAGGGATAATATAAAACTGAAAGAAAGCAGAAAGATTATTTAAGAAAATACTCAAACCCAAGATGATGCGAAAATGAAAATGAGCGAATTTAAACATAAAGTGAACAGCTGAATGTGTTATGAAATTACATCTCACCTTTTCTGGCTCCATCTTTTTATCAGGTTTCTTTTTGGGTTCTTCAATCTATGGAGTGGGAAACGTTTAATGGATTACCGTGTGTGTCTACATATTGAGAAGATGTCAATTGAAATGTCTAGGATTATATAGTTAATCATAAATTAACCACCAGAGTAATATTTATTTTAAACTAATAACTAATATTTTCATTAAATTAGTTATACAACTTTATTTATATCAGTATACAATTACTAATTAACACAAATTTTAATTGTTTAGTGAATAAATGAAATGATGTCATGAGAGGGAAAATACATTGTTATAAATATCACGATTAGCACCATTATTTTGAGACTATACCCATGTTTCTTTGGACATTTTTCATGAAATACTAAAATACAGCATTTTTTGTTATCAATAAGTATTATCGTTTATTTATTTAGTTATATTAGTATACAATTCCGGATATCTAAAAGTTATTTACTATTCTAAAGCCAAATAACTGATATGCATGACATGACATGAAATGAATCGATAATAAAGTTTATTTTCAATAAATGATAGATGGTTTCCCGTAATATAAATTTTTTAATACTCTATACTTTGTAAAACCTCAAACAACCCTGTTACACACATTAATTAAATAGTCTAAATGACAGTTTTATCAAGATCGGTGAGGGGTGATATTTTGACAAAGCCACTCCTGAATCTATTCAAATAATGCATTTTTTAATTACTTATCCATGCTTAGTAGAAATAATAATTGGGATCTTATAAAATCACAATTTCTTAGACTCATAAATATTTTTTAATCAATCTTAATTTTCTCTTCGATAGACTCAATGCTAAAGTGCTTAATTAATTCTATTTTTGGATGACTTCATCACGAGACACCACGTGAAGAACCCAAACAAAATATTTTTTGTACTGCCCCATAAATGATGTTAGGATGAATATATTGTTGTGTCAAACTTCTGTGCTGGAGGTCTGGGGTTCAATCCTCGGTCCCAGCACAGATTTATCTGAATGCCAAGACCTTGCTTCACCTTAACAATAAGTGTATTAATCACAACTTGTGAATATGTGGAGTACCAGGCCTCCACCGTGGTTCGGATCACACGTTAAACAATAAAATCTTGGCATAATCATTTGTAGTTTTAAAAATACTTTCAAGATAAATGCTGTATCAAAGAACCAAACTAGACTCTCGTACAATAGACGTGCTGCTCAATACTATCCACTGCCATGATAATTCAACAAGGAAACATATCCTACTGTATAGCTAAGGCTGGGTTTGGGTTCATTCATTAAGCATAACCTATAGTAAACACTGTATATTGTACAAGCACATTTCATAAGAAAAATATATAGGTCTATAATGAAACTTAGTACATAACATCTTATTTAAATCGATTCAAAGAAAATGGGCTAAACTCTTTTCACCACTTGATAATATCTCTAAAAATACTTTACTAAAGGGTTCATTCGAAAAATGTTAATTAAACTGTACCTTTAAATACTTGAATTTACTAAATTTAAGTTTTATCTGTATTATTAAATCAAATCCAAGTTTTATTTGATTACGATTTTATTATTTTCATGAATATTATACTAGACCTATATACTTCTAAGTAACAAATTGAAAAATATATTAATTCTTCTTTATTTTCAATCATATAGACAATAGTCAGTTACACTAAAACAAATAAAATTTGTGAATAATAAAGAAGCATGGCTACCACAAGGTATTTCAAACGTGAAGATGAATAAGGAAACCAATTATTTGTGTTTGTTTTTATCATGGTGTTTAATTGGTTATATCCCCTCCTCGAATTAACATTGGCTGATTCATCTCAAGTCCAATTATTATGTATACTACATTCCTCGATAACGTAAAGGAAGTATTTACTTATTAATTATAAACACTATCATTGAAAATAATCTGTCAATTTCTTGCATTTATGTGCTTTACACTATTCGCTATTATTATGTGCTATGAATTGATATAAACCAAACTAAAGCAGTTACATAGCTCAGAGAAACGACTGTTTTAAAGAACGACCTATTCCATCCATTATTACTTGACTGTGAGAATGTCAGTGTGTATGGATGGTTATAAATTTATGGTTCTATTCCTTTCATAATATCTATACACATAACAAAACTCTTAATAAGTCTGTACATTAGATTCCATCTGTTTGATTCCAGGAAATTCAAAAAGTACTCATCAGATTGAGATGGGACTTCTTCTGTTGTACTCCTTAAGCTATTTCATCAATGAATGAATCAGTGCCGGAAGAACTCTGACTGTTAGGTTACATTTGCATTTTAAATTCGTAACAATTCAAATATATTAACTTTTAATGTAGGCTATAAATCTTATTTGTAAGTCCCCTTAGCAATGGGGGTTTGTAAATATCAACAAACCTATTATAAATCTCCTTAGCTATGAGAGTTCTGTACGTGTGTTTTTGGTCATTTTATTCATTCACATTAGGACGTAAATATTGTTTTTATCACAAAAATTGCACATAAGTAATCTATCACCAGTAGTTTGATCTTTGATTTACATATATAAGGTTTTGTTTATATTCATGTGTAGCGCTTAGCTAATAGTAAACAATGTATAACATACTCAGCACAATTCATAATAAAAATATGATTTATAATGAAATGTCACCTTAGTATGGTAGTAAATAGTGTGTATGTATTTGATTGTTGATTGCAACCTAGCATCCACATGAGAGAGCCACTTTAAATGTGCTTGCATTTCTGTCTTAAAAGTAGTTATTCTTTTAGTTATTTTATTGTTTGCATATAAACTAGGTATATTAGTATTCTTTCTTTGAAACTAACATTAAACCATTTATTTTGCTGTTCAGTGCGAACAATTCTTCCATGTAAAAGAGTCACTGTTAGCGTTCTTGCTTAAATATACTCATTTTTTAAGTTATTTTATGCCTTTGAGTGTGAATTGTACGTGTTTAGTTTTGTTTCTTTGATAATAAATTTAAACTATTTATTCTGATGTTCATTGCAAAAGTGTCACCACAAAAGATAGCCATTTTTAGTGTGTTTGCATTTTCTTCTTAAATTTAGATATTTTTTAGCTATTCTATGGTTCTGCATGTAGATCATGTTTATTTAGTGCTGTTCCTTTGATAATAAGTTAAACAGTTCTTTTAATGCTCAATGCAACAATTATTCGGCTTAAAAGATACACTATTAGTGTCTTGCACTAGCGTTTTAATTTTTTTCTGTTATTTTATAGTTTACATGTTAATTAATATTATTTAGTTTGGTTTATTTGATAATAAATTTAAACTACTTTTTTTGGTGTTCATTGCAACAATGACTTGAAGGAGAGCCAATGTCAGTGTGCTTGAATATTTATCTTGAATTTTGTTAATTTTCTAGTTAGTTTGTGGTTGTGTGTGTAGATTAGGTTTATTTAGTTTTATTTCTTTGATAGTAAGTTCAAACCATTTACTGTGTGTCAGCGAAACAATGCATCCACGTAGGTCACTGTTATCGTTCTTGCATCTGTGTACAAAATTTTAGCTATCTTTTCAATCATTTTAGGCGGTTGCCTGTGAACTAGGTTGATTTAAATTTGTTTTTTGTTATTATATCAATAACATCATTTTATTTGGTGTTATAGGGTATTGACTAGAAAATAGTAATATAAATAATAAGAATAACAAATAATCCCTTTTTAAAATGTTGTTCTGTCTGTTTGTTGCTAGTAAACTCAAAAATATCCCATTAGATCGAGACAGAAATTCTTCTGTTGTACTCCTTATTTATTATTCAGGGAGCCATGATAAGTTATTTGCTATCAAGCTATATCATCAGTGAACGAAAATAATGCTGTGATTCAATTTATGGGAAATTTTTTCAGTATAAAACAGCTTTATTTATGGTTTAGAAATAAAACAATTATAATTTGTATTTTTTCAAAATTTAAGAAATAATATTTAGAATTTTTTAATAATAATGTGTTTAAAATAAATTTTTTTTATAAAGTTAATATTTGTACATGATTTAATTCGATTCTAGCACTATATTTGGTATGTAATAATGGTGTGACACAAAAGACACACATATAAAAATATATTATTTATTAAATACCCTTTGTATTGGTTAAACTAAATAATGATTTTAAGGTTATTGTTTAGAACTTAAGTGGTTTTATTTATTATATTGTTGTAGCATTTATTTTCTAATTCCCTTTGTTGGACATCAAACATAAATTTGGAAATGTTCCAAGACCGGAAGATATCTAGCTCTACCATGACTTGTTTACTAAGGGGTGGATGAGATTGTGAATTTAGATATGCATTTTAAATATAACTTAAAAATCAAAAATTTTGTTGTTCATCCATGAAATAAGGCATGTTAAAATATGTTATAAACTCGCATCATTCAAGCGAAGGATATTAATTTCTTAGTAATATTATGTAATCATCCTTTTCCCGTATTAAATATTAAACAATTCCTATTAAAAAGTATCTTTACTACATTTCATACTAAGCGGTTTGTTAATTAGTTGTTAAAAGCACTTAAGATCATTTTACTAGCAGTATAGTTTATTAGTTAGATGTAATATAATGTACTTATGTGTTTATTCAAATCTAATCTTAGCTAAAGCACGTGCAAATTTCAGTCATTTTCTTTGGTTCAACCTCTTCCTTATAGAATTTATGTTATAGTGTGATTCAATGTATTTATTGTGTAATTGTTTGTATTTTATTAGTCAATGAGTAAATGTAAAATTTGCATAGGAAATCTTCCTAGCAAAGAAAATTAAAATAAAAACCAATGAAATGAATAAGGAGAGGAGGTTTTTTAAAATATGAAATTAATAATAATATAAAAATAACCATAAAAATCTGACAAAAGAAGAAACTTTAAGTCATTGAATAGTTGAGAACATAAATTCAACTCTCACCTTTTCTTACACGACATTCTTTAATTCCTGTTTCTTTTTGGGTTCTATTTCAATCTGTGGAACATGTAACTATTGTTGGATTAAGTTCTGCTCATACCCATAGGAACAAACACAATAATATATTAGATTATTTTATTTAATTTTTGAGTAAATATAATCAAATACAATCGTCTTAAACTTGGCCATCGGTTTGAGAGCTGAAACTTTATCCACTACAACCAACCCCTCATTATAGAATATGGTTTGAATCCAGGCTAGAGAAATTCTACGGTTCAATGTGATAAACACTGAGGGTTTGTTAAAATTTAAGGCCTAATCTCCACCTTAAGCATATGTAAAAACATTGCTATTTTATTTTGCTAATCTTTTTAGTACCATGTCTTACTACCCATTTGGGTTGTACGCTTATGTATACAAATTACGATAATGATTTTGGGGATAAAGAAGGTAACATTTAGAAGAAATTAGAATTTAAAAGAATTTAGAAAGAAATTGCGTGTAGAGATAGTGGTAAACCATTTTGCAAAACCACCCTCAGTACACCTGACCAAGATTCAAACATTGATCTAAGTCATAGACAGTCTAGCTTATTCAGAGAGTGACTGACACCTTAGACCATGTGGCCACCGAAACGGGTAGCTCGCTAATGAGACGGGAAAGACACACAAATAGGCAGCTAATAAGAAAATGGTAAAGGTAAATGAAAAAAAGTTACAAATACTAATTCTGATTTTAAGTATATACTTTCATATTATTTACCATCTCGGTGACCTGGTGGTCTAGGGGTAAGGTGTCGGACTTCTGTGCTAGGGGTCCGGGGTTCAATCCTCGGTCCCGGCACAGATTTATCTGATTGCCAAACCCTTCCTTCACCTCTGACAAGATGTGTATTAATCACAACTTGTGAATGTGGGGAATGCCAGGCCTCCACCGTGGTTCGGATTCCACGTTAAACTGTAGGTCCTCCATTTTTCATCTCACAATCACCCTACCATTGCACATTAGCGTAAGTGCGTATAACCCGAACGGGTAGTAAGACGCGGTGCTAATAATAATAATAATATTTACCATCTCTAAGGAATGAACGGTTATCTAGATTAGCACCCACCTTTCTAACTCGCGGACATAGCTATGATTCGAGGGGCTAAGACTCAAGTTACCGTAGAATCTTGGCTGGGATAAACAGGAGTTTTCAATGCAAATGTCTTGTGCGTGGGTCTATTTCCTCTCGGCTAACCTCCTCATTCCCAACATATTACATGGATTGGTTGTTAACGCTTATTTTAAGTATACTATTAGTAAATGTATAAAGGGTTATATTTATTGTGTGAGTGTTTTGTAATATAAAAGAAGCCATAGGTTTGTCCCACGTGGCAATTATAAAATGTGTGCCTGAATGTTTAAATTATAGTAGCAATGAAATGATTAAGCAATACAATTATTTCACCACCTTTTTTAGCTCTGTTTTCTTAGGGTCCAGCTTCTTCTTTTGATCCGTCTCATTCTGGTAAATATAAAAAAGATAAATATGTGTGTCTAAAGCTTACTATTCAGATATTACAGTTTAGACAACTTTTTATATATATGTTTATTATTAGCGAATTTATTGAGTAGTTTATAAAGAAATAAAATGTCAACAAATGCAGTAACATATTTAAATTTATTTAATGAAACATCCGTTCACCCTGAAATATATAAATCTATGATGATATGAAATACTTTAAGCTAATCTGTTACATTTCAGGTTAAACCCAACTGTACGTATAGGCTGGTACATTCCAAGTGTTAGAGACCGTTTAGTTCGGATAGTTAAAAATAAAATAAAGATATTTTGTGTGTTCATCGTTTTGACAAGTATCAGAAGATTATGTTACAGTTCACTCCTGTGAGAAACTTCTTATTTGTAAGGTTAAGGATAGGCTCTAGCATTTTTGATTGAAAGATGGGTTACTAATTTTAGTTTTGAAAAACTTTAACACATCCTCAATGATTTTACATTAAACATTTTATGAATTACACATTGCTCAATATTAATGATTTTTTTTTTTTTTTTTGCTGCAACTCCAAGAGCCAATGAAAATGGTAACCCTACACAATTGGATTACAAGAAAGAATTATTCGAATGAAAATAAAAATAAACACTGAGTTAATTCAAGTTGAAATATAAAAAGTAATGATGAATATGTGAATACTTGAAGCATAGATGTAATATTGCCAGTGAAGAAGTGTAAGTTGTGGTTCGAATCAACTGAGATTCATACTAAATTAGTATTTGATAGTCTACACGCTCTACTGTTCTATTCAACCTCGAAGGAGACTTTAATAGTTAGTTGGGATCTTATAAAAACACACAGTTATTGAATAAAGACTGTAGAGACCCCTGTTTAATAAGGTATGTCTATCCTGCAAACAATCAATGCTTCACTAATTAATAAGGTATTTTATTGTATAGATTTGTTTGTGTACAATATAAAATTATCAACATTGTTTTTCTTAATTACTAAGAAAGATTTAGTAGTTAAAAGCCATTTAGTTTTTAATCAATGCTAGTTTCCAAGAAAAGTTATTTGTAGCTTGTTTAGGATTAATAATACACAAACTCACAAAGTACCAATGGGTTGCTCAATTTTATATCAAACAAAACAATGTACTTGAGACACATATTTGCGTTTTAAGATTTGATGAGAGTTACAAAACCAATTTATAGACAGCTAAGAAACTAGCTAATGTTGGATATAAAATGAAACGGGTTTTATTAAGATATTCCAAAAATTTAATAAAATGCATGAATTAACGAAAACTTTGGTATTTCGTTTTTACAAACTAATAGAATACGAATGGGAATCAAATGAACAAAGCACTCCGAATGAAATACTCAGCATGATTATGTAAGTCGTGTTGGAGTGGAATTCCCGTGACAGAGATATTGGGGTTCGAATATTGGTAAGTTTAATTAAGGGTTAATTTACCTCATTCTATTCCTTCCGTTCCTCCAAAAAAATGCAGTTGCGTGTTCTAAAATCGCTCTACTTTCCTAATTCATATTCCATTAGAGTGATTAATGTACGGCATCTAAATCGAAGAGTTACTAAAATCGGTGAAAATAATAAAAAGAAATATAAGCCTACAACATCCTACAAAGTATCAAAGAAAAGACTGAAGACCAGGAGAAAATGGAGTTATCTTAGAGTTGCTTAAATGGAATTCCATTATGCCTCTAAAAGTTATGTGGACTGATCATTGTTATAAGCAATATAACCCTATAAATAATTTTACCAAACCATTTTTAGAAAACCTTTGGAATAATAATCACTTTACTAAGTTTTGTTATGGGTCTAGAAGACGTATTGATAGATTCCTGCACTTCCCGGAATCGTTAAGTCAAAATCATCCTCAAAAAACGCACGGTAAAATAAGCTAATTTAAAAATGACACTATTGGAAAAGGAAATGGTAATCTGTTGACAGCTTAAAGTTCAGTCAATTTTGGATGGTTACCTGAGTACTAGCCCCTAATAAACGGTATTAGTGGATTAAGAAGAAATAGAGAAAAAATATTTAACTATTTTCGAATCATTATTAATGCTGTTGGTGAATCTTTACAGTGTTTGTCAGATAAAAATTTGGAAGTGTGATAAAGATATAGGACTGTCTATTACTCCTATTGAAAAAAATAAAAGATGTGTCACACAGCTTTTTATTGATATTGTACACTATGAATTGATTTCAAATGTGATGGAACTAGAAACACTGACACTTCGTAGTCGGAGCAATATAGCCGTTCATCTGAAAGACTCCACAACCTCCAAATACTTCCTATGAACCGTCCGTGTGAATGCCCTGTCAAGTTTTAGTAAAACCTGTGGATGATGAATGGAGCATCTACAGGAGCTTACATGAACAAGTGAAAATCTGTCATCTGCTTTGATCCAAAGATTTTTTTGAACAGAATGAAAACTCTTCATTTCAATCGAAAACCAGCCGTGTGGAGGTAACATTACTTTCTGCTCGACCCAACAAAAGTTTGAAAGTAACGGTGGAAAATAAAGGTAGAATGGAGGCTAAATATAAGAAAACAGGCAGAGTTCTTCTTAGCTATAAACACAAGGTACTAATAAGTAGGTCAATATTGAAAGGAACTGTTTAGAAACTCTTATTAGAAGAGGTGGAAAGGAATGAATGATAAGAACATAAGGTTGAGACTGAAAATTGAATGTTTACTTTATTTTTTTGAATTTGTTAGAGCGTCAAACTATTCAGTTAGACATATTCTGAGCAATTCACTCTTAATAATAAAAAATTGAGTCTTTCAATAAGTAATAAATATAAAAAAAAATTGCTTTGATATACAGAAGAATTTTGTCCATATTTGAGAATATGTTTTATCTTCAAGCATGGCCGCTGTAAAAAGTATTGTGTAAAGGAAACAAATATACACGTAAATGTTATAATACTGTGAAACACCTTTTCTTAAATCAACAACCTGAAGTTTGGTGTGTCATGATTTATGTTAATTTGGAGATGAGCATGCACTCAGCCCTTCAGCTGGTAGGTGCAGCCTGCACCATCTGGTAGAAATTCCTTAGTTCATAGTGTATGGTGGCTCCCCGTTGGCTTCCACACAATGTCTATAAGACAGTGCAAAATGGCCTACTAATTTTGCCAGAAATGTATTTTCACATACCTTACAGGGATCTTTCACCATGCCACAATCAACATGGGACCGAAGGAAGTTGTGCTAAGGATGTGTATCGCTCAAGAAAAATCCATCAAACTAAATTGGGTTTGAATCCACAAACATCAGTTCTTGAAGAGAGAACTTTATCTCAAGACCACCGAGGTCAACGCTGAAGTACAAAGATTGAGCATGATGTCTTGAATATGTCAGTCGATTCATTAATACCCTTTCAGATAAAAGTAGACATACTAAGGATGTACCGTGGCTACAAACAAAATAGCCCCTGACCTCCGCCACCTTACAAGATCTAACAGCACTTACCCATTTTACCAGGAAGTCGGCGCCCTAACTATGGAAACTCCACACTCACCGGCACGGAGAGCTGCACACCGATTGAGTTCAACAAGAAAACAATAACTAAGTTTCCAAGTGATATCTGAACATTTTACGCCTATTCAATCCCCCAAGTTTTGGACGCTGCGCAGGCGCAAGGTTAGAGGAAAAGAGCGACGAGTGTAATCACGTGTATCTCCCTACCCCTTTATGCATAACCTCCTGACGTTGTGCGCAGGTGTTGCCGAGAGAACCATGCTCTGACTCGCTGAGAATGACTTCATAGATCTTTTAGTTTCTCCCTACCTATTTTCCCCGCTGTTCTAACTGAGATAAAAGCTAGTACCCAGAATGGAACATCACTCTTTGATGCCTATAGGAATTAAGGACTAATTGTTTATTTTGGAGAAGTTATTTATTTAGTTTTTATGGGAAACTAGGCAGCTTATATCCCACCGATATAATGTAGGGCTTAAACCTTGTTATTCTTTCGACTATTTGATTATTTTTTTTATATTTAATTTCTATTAGTCTTGTTTAGAAAACCATCATAATGTAGTATTTAACTGTTTTAGATCCGAGTTTGATGACTAACTTTCAATTATATATTCATTTTTTATTATTATTATTTAGCACCGCGTCTTACTACCGTTCGGGTTATACGCTAAAGTATTAATTACGCTAATGGATTATGAATTGCGAAGGTTGAATTTATAAGAAGAGAAACCCGCATTTGCGTGGAGGAAGAGTGGAAAACTATTTAGGAAAAACCACCCCCAGTTCACCCGACCGAGATTTGATCCTCGATCTCCCATCCTCGGCAGTCAAGATCAACACGACTAGCGCATTAGCCAACTACGCCACCGAAGCGGGTATTATTTAATTCTATCTTTGAATGAAATCTCATAGTGTAAATTTTTGCCTTTAAATTAGTTATGGTAGCGTGTCTAAGAGTAACATGGATGTTTTTGGTTATATTCAGTAGGTCTTTGTGAAATGTTAGGATTATACTGATATCTTTGTCGATAGAACAGAGAGAACTTAATTAGTTTTCACTTCGTAGTTTGATGATTGGATATAATTTTGATTATGATCAACTATAGATCTAGGAGTATTATTATGAGCAAAACCTCATTATGTTTCATTATTTAAGAATGTTTTACTATCATGGTTGGGTTAGAAGTTTACTCTTTCAATAATTTTGTTTATGTTAGAAAGGTTATGAATAATATCGTAGACGTGAATGTCCAAATGAACACAGTAACACTTTACTAAACAAAACTATATAAATGAATATAGCACACGACACTACACATGGCGATCTTCAAGGTAGCGAGCATCCAGCAAGACAAAGACACAAAAATGGTAGGAGGTTGTGTGTGCATTCATAACGGCATGAATGTGGGTATGCGCATGCGCAAAAGAAGACACTAGTTGTGAGCCAAGACTTGTAAACAAAAGTTCTCATTGTAGCTTGTGGTGTTGTCCTTGCTCAGAGCAAAGGACTCCTGACAGTTTATGATCAACTTTAGATTTTGGAGTATTATTATGAGCAAAACCTTACTAAATTTCATTATTAAAGAATGTTTTATTATCTTGGTAATGTTAAATATTTACACTTTCAAGACAGGTTTATTAAGATTTTCGTACTGTTTTCATATGAAAGTCTTAGTTCATTAATGTAGATGATAGATTGTATTCGTTCTAGCTTATAATATTGCTTATTGTTTACTAAGATTTGCTATGTTTACATTGAGATTAAAAACGTTTTCTAACAGTTTAAATAGGTCCTATTTAATAAATGTGATTCAATCGCTTTTTATGACCGCTATTTTGAATTAATAAGAACTCATATTACTGTTGCGCATGGTAAGCAACTTCTTAAAATTGTATTGTAATTCCATATGAGACTTATCCTACTGTCTTAAAATAAATAGGCCTGAAGGCCAATATAGATATCATGCGATTTGTTTGCATTCAATTGAGCAAGCCCCTATCTCCCTCTATGTCTGTTACTGAGCTATCCGTTTTACTATTAGTCCTGATAGCTGGGTCTGAATACTTGGGCTGGGCTTTTGAGTGTAGGCCAATTAAAGATCCCTAGTGATCTGCCTTTATTTATTTATTGTCTTGCAACCTTTTCACTATAGCTGGTTTCTTGGGCATGCGTAGCGTGCTTGTTCAAGTAACCTAAGAGTGAGAACACGGTTGAAGGAAATTTATAGAATATCAAGGTCCTCTTTTGTCATTCAAAATGTTGTTTAAGTGAAAGTTAAATATGTGGAAAAAAATATTAAAATAACCATCTTCTAAACTTCTTCTTCTTTAAATTAACTGTTAACAAAATTATAAAAAGTGTTATGTAATAAATATTATAATTACCTAAACTTAAATTTTTAAATACCTTTTTAACTTTATAAATCTGAATGATGTCTAAAAAACAATAGTGAGCAGTATTTTATGGCACTGGACATAATGTCTGACATAGGTTGGTTGAAAAA
Source organism: Timema podura (assembly GCA_033556935.1). Taxonomy (NCBI): domain Eukaryota; kingdom Metazoa; phylum Arthropoda; class Insecta; order Phasmatodea; family Timematidae; genus Timema; species Timema podura. Next base: position 58,056,872 of record JAVRXN010000010.1, on the reverse strand, counting down.
ATGAACTAATAGTAAATAAAAATAATTCATGGTGTGAGCCTGCCCGCAATCATATTTGGTAGATATTTATTTGGGATTTGTTGATATTTTTTTATTTAATTTACAATATTTTCATAACGCAAAGAAAATTCTGTGTGTCAATTTCGAGGCTATTATCATACCTATCAAAAAGTACAATGACCGTCATTCATACTATTTAATAAACATTCAAATATTTATACCATTGATACCCGCTACTATAAACATCCAAATATATCAATTAGTTTGGATGTGATAAAGGAGAAATTCGTGGGAACTAAATACTGCATTAATAACTTTATTCATGTTACGGAACTACAACACTGTTTTTGGAAAAATACACACTTGTCAGAATTGTTGTGTCACATGAACCGCATCCCCACAAAATCAAACTAGCATCAATTGTGGTGACTATTAAAACAATGAAGGACAGTATTTAAGTATTTTAACATTGCTATCTTGTACTGGCTAGACTGAACCAACGTGCATTAGAAAAACGAGAATTTTTTCCTCACCTTTAGTTTGCTTGACTTCTTCTCTTCTACAGTCTTGCTAACTTCGTTCACCTTTTCAACTTCGGTCTAGAAAATACAATTATTGTGAGATTTGTTAGGGGCTCATATTATTAAATAAAATGTTTATTTATATAGAAAATTTCTAATATGGTTCAAAATGCTAGAAATCCTTAGTTATTTAATTATATATTGACTTGTTTTATTGTGAGTCTTATAAAATAGCTAATGCTCGTTGTTTCATTTGTTTTATTAAAGACAATAATGTTTTATATATAAAATAAAATACATATATTAAGAATCAATAACTTTTAATTTTAGTTCTTTGCTTTTCTTTCAATTTATTCTAGCATCTGCTAAGGTATATAATTTGAGAAAAGACTGAAGTTACGATTTTTTTGATTATATATTATTTTTTTTTTTTTTCAAAATTTATATGAGTCGAAAAGTCTATTTTGTACATTCAAATACTATTTTCATAAATTAAAAGTTTATATTTGTATTTATATTTTAGCAAACAAATAAATAACCATAAGTAATAATTTTAGTAGATTCTTTGAAAACGATTTGGGGATGACAAACAGTCAAAGATAAGATTATGTCAATTTGCGTGTTCTCACTTGTAAATTTAAATTGTTTAAGTAAAGCAAAATTAAAGAAGATATCACTCAGAAATAAGTGTTTAACTTCATAAGTCCTGCTTCGGTGGCTATGGTCTTAAGCGTTACTCTCTTAACCCTTTTGCTGTGTTAATCGGATATATCCGATCTCAGCAATATAGCCATTGACTGCGGAAATCGACTTTACCCACGACGTGTAAACTTGATCTACCCTTGCTGCAACAGTCGGAAATAGCCACAAGAGTGTTAGAACACTGAATTTTTCATACTAGCATGCACGTGCGCCTCTGAAATCTGGTTTTTAATTTCGAGAACGGTCAGTTACCGGCTGCTAAATCATAACAGTAGTAGCCCTTGTTTACTTCCGCATTTAATAACTTGTAGCATACGTGCAGTATTAATGTGATGGAAAACATTATCGAGGGATTAATGGATTGCTATTTTATTTTTGTTCTTGACCTATTTCCTATTTTGAAATCATGCCCAAGACAAATTATAATTTTATAGATTTACAGTAGCCCATGGCTTCTTTGGTGCTGACTGACAGCTCACAGCTGACAGCTTTGAAAAGCTACGGACTAAATTATGTATCCCTACACTGAACCATATGATCTGCAAAAAACATTTGTTTAGCAGCTGTCACTTCTGACAGTCAAAATTTAGGTATATACCTAAATATTGACTGTCAGAAGTCAGCTGTGAACTGTCAGTCAGCACCAAAGAAGCCATAGGGCTACTGTACACTACATCGAGAAAAGCACCAATGTAGCACAAAATTGTTCAAGTTGTGTTGATAAAACCTAATTTTCAAAAAATTTCTTTTTACTACATTTGGCCCATATTAGTCCTGTCAATTCCTTATTTAGCAATTAGTTTGACACTATTGTGGGTTGCAAGTAAAATAAAGAATGGTTCTGATAGCAGAATAACATTGCATTTGGATAGAATGTGACATAAATAATGTGACGTATCAAATTTTATCGATATAAAATATATATTATTATGTGATTTATAGACGTGGTGCTAAATTTCATATTTAAAATGCATTACTAGTTGAAAATCACATTATTTAATCATAATCATGATCATGATGCAAATTTTCAGATTTTGAATTTTTGACCTATAATTAATATTTCTGAAGATAAGAAGTAAAAATTAAATACGCAGCAAAAGGGTTAATAGACTAGACTGCTGAAGATGGGGAGATTGGGGTTCAATCCAGGTCAAGTTTACTGTAGCTGACTTTTCCTAAATGGTTTTCCACTCTACTTCCATGAAAATGTGGATACACTTACTCTAAATTCAACCTTCCTAATCCCTAACACATTAGTGTAATTAGTAAATAAGCATATAACCGAATGGGAAGTAAGACACACTTCTAAAAAAACTGCATATGTACATTTGACTAAAAGTGTATTTTTATAAAAATTATGATACAGATGTTAATAAATATTTTATTATATAATGTATGGATTATTAGTATATACAGTAGACTCGCGATTAGCCTAGCCCCGCTTATCCGAGGCTACGTGTTAACTGAGGCACTCATTCTGCCAAAGTGTCAAATTTTAACACAAAATGTATACATTAGTTAAATATTTTATACAATAGGTACAATATACAATATACAATTGGTAATGTATTGTGCACTCCGTATAATCCCAGGTTTTTCGTATCCGAGGTAGGCTCGGTCACAATTACCTAAGTTAGTCGCGTATCTACTGTATGTTTAGAATTAAACTATCCATTATATAGAGTGTTCGATGACTCAACTCCTAAACTGCACATATAGTTTGTGTGAACCAAAAGTAATATAAACTTCCCGTACACTTACATCCTGACCACTCTACTAATACCTTTAAATGGTGTTCAAAGTTTCAGTGTACAGTGCCAGGAGAGCAAAACTGTGAAAGCATGCGTATAAAAGTTGCTTAGGAACTAGGTGAGCAGCACTGCACATGTAATAATGGCATTCACTTTCTGTGATGTAGGACCGTTAATGATGACCTTTAGAATGTATTCCCATTTTTAGGTGGACTGGTGTGCTGTTTACTATTAACTGTTATATGTTCTGCTGCCATGCTCCAAGATGTCGAGGTGTGCAGTGCCATGCGCCTAACTCCAATGCAACCTGTTGTACATGCATGCTTGCATAGCTTTGATCTCCAGGCGCTGTACGCCGATACTTTGAACACAATTTAATGGTATTACAATCGTTTGCAGGATGTAACTGTATAAGGATTTTGTATTACTTTTGATTCAAACAAACTATATGTACAGTTTGTATGTTGAGTTTCCGAACACTCTGTATATTGTTAATATATTTTTGTTAGCAGGAATGTTTTTAGATTCTGATTAGAATGGATGTGCTTGGATTCTTAACATATTTATTGAGAATGGATTATCACTATGTGGTTTGTGTTTATCTTCTTACTAGATGGAAAGAGTAGAGAATAGATTATAATTGGATTGATTGTATGTGGACACATGATGGTTGCTCCAGTGCTTGAACAGAGTCCTAACATAGTCCTATAATGTAGATTGTTTAATTACTGATATAAGGCAAAAAACATGTTCATAAATAAGTGGGAGTGCATATTTTACATTTGATAAAGAAAAATATGGATTTTTTTTTTGGTACATCATTTTACAGGGTTGGGAGGAAACAACTAGAAAAAAAATCTATGCTGCGGAAAGTGAGGTACAACATTCTGAGGTTTGCCTAACTTCCAGTGGAGTTCATCTGAGTGGCATTAATTTCTAAAAGTGAAAAAGTGTAGTATTTGATTTGCTTTTATTTAGCTAGTAAATATTTACTTTTCAATTAAAGTGTTAATTTTCAAGTCACTAATCATCAAATTGTTTCAGCTCCACACAATATATATGATGAAACAGGCTATTAGACCAATATTTTAACTAGTAAATTTATTACAAAAATTTAGCCGCTTCCCTTTTGTTTCAAACAAAATTGATTTATTACAACACCCTTAGCTTATTAATTCAATAATACGCTCTAGTAGCACTTCAATAATATTATTACTAAATTTATGTCTCGTCCTACATTCCCCCTTTCCAGCTTTGCCTAAGTATTTAATTCCAAAATATAATCCATCAAACTCAATGAATATTGCACACCTAGGAGATATAGTTGGTGCGACTTTGTGACCCTTGGTGAACTACTTGCTAATGTGTTTAAATTATTAATGTTATTAAAACATTATAAAATTTTATTTCGGGCGCAATAGATCTAATAAGGTATAAAAATATTTAAAATATGTTTTATCATCATCGGGTCCTACTAACCATCTGGGTTATATGCTCACGTACTAATTACCCTCATGGTTTTAGGGATTAGGAATGTTTTAATTAGAGGAAGTGTAACCGAATTTTTGAGGAAGGGGAGTGGAATTTTTTTTAGGGGAAAACCACCCTCAATAACACCCAACCAAGATTAAAGCCTCGATCTCCCAATCATTAACAGTCTAATCTACAGCGAGAGTAGCGCGTTAGATAATTTGGCCATCGAAGCGGGTTTTAAAATAATTATTAAATGCCAAAATTAATTTAACTTAAATGACATTACAATATAAATATACCATACTGCTTGATAAAATAATAATAAAGAACATTTATGGTTTATTAACGGTAGATTGTAGTTTTTAAAAATTAGGCTATTGGTTCACTTGTGGCCCTATGTTGGCATTGCTATTATATAGAGAATAAACTAGAATATATTACAAAAAGCTAAAGTTATTAAGATTAATTACCTTTTTGGTATCTGGCTTTTTCTCTGGGACATTTTTCTGTAAATAAAAGAGTAAACAATATTATATATATATATATATATATATAATATAATATACATAATAATATATATAATATAATTATAATTATATATATATAGTTTTATAGTATACATTTATGTAAATATATTAATTCATGTCACAAAAATACAATAATATATTGCAAAGCTTTTACTCTAAATCTGAAAAAAAAGGAACAGTAATTTTGTTTGATATAAAGTGATTTGTTCATGTATATAATGTATATACTGTATATTAATGGTAAATTGGGCTAGTTGTAAGACTGTTGTAAATTTTATTATCAAAGTCTTTCCTACTTTTCAGCATGAAGCAAAATTAGTTTCCACAAAATGTCAGTGTAATTTAAGTTGGGTTACCTTGTCTTCTTGAATCTTTGTGTTGATTAAATCTTTCCTTTCAATGACTTCCTGTTGGTGTAACATAAAAAAGAGTGAAGTATTTGTATTTCTTAGGATTTTCAAAATACAAATTCCTAAAAGCAAAGTGGTATTTTAAGCACTTGATAACTTTGGAAGCGACCTATTCAATATGTTTAGTGACATGCGGTGAATTCAATAGTCAGATAGTTAATGACCAATACAACATTGCTTCAAATAGATCATCTCATTAGTGGAATTAGAAATCTAAATGAACTTTTGCGTTTTTAAGAGAAAAAAATAACTGTAAATTCGATTAAATGAGGTTTTCGATGTTGAAATTCATTCTAAGAAATGCCAAGAATATTTACAATTTTGACAGCCTTAATACAGGTGCAAATTCTATAAAATCTAAACCATGACAAATAAAGTATAACACTAACCCAAATTCTAAGTGATCTTTAAGAATAAAAAAAACCTACTATATTTAGGCGGCTTATTGATTCTATCAATAGGTACATGAAACCTGTATCCATTCTTTGTTTACAAGCAATATTGCGATTATATTTTTAAGTGAATTAAAACACTTAAGTCAATGGTTGATTAGTAATTATTTAAATTAATATTATTATTGTTACTATTATTATTAAAATTATTAACTTATTAGCATTATTTAAAAAATATTTTATCTAAAATAACAACAATTGCTTAACCTATCTCTAATTGGGCTGACCGCATGTCACTGCTGGATGTTTGCATTGTTTACCTAGCTAGTGAAATGTGTTAAACAATGATTGATTAATAACATGGTCTTAATCATTTCAATTAATTGAAATTTAATTATTTAATTTATATATGGGCAAGTAAGTCCAATAAAGGTAAGTAGTGTAAGTTTTTGTGTGTGTGTACCTCTTGAGAGTCCCATTCTTCCTCACTTTCTTCCTCCTCATACTCATCTGACTCCATGGCATCCTTTGAAGTTAGCAAAACAAAGTGTTACAAATTGTGTCTCAAGTGTTTTAATTTGGTGCTCTGCCCTGCGTTCAACGTTTAAGTGGAGCAATATAGATTCACTGTGAGTTTAGAAAATTTAGTTAATGTTTTAGGAAATGAAAATTTAAATATTCAAATAAATAGGTATGAATTGTAAGTATTAATCTTTAACATAATTGAATTATTTATTAATAATTTATTCTCATTTATTTAATAGTATTTATTGGAAATCAAATTGAATACTAAATCCGTGGCTAAATAATATATATGAAGTATTACCTTCTCAGGCTCTGGTTTTTCCTCAGACTCTGGCTTTTTCTCAGGTTCGATTATCTTTTCTTCTTTTTTCTTTTCTTCTTTTTTTTCCTCTTTTTTCTGTAACAAACCATATTGTTCTATACCTTAAATCAGTTACACCAGATTATTTTTGGAAATGTTAAATATGGGAACGCATTTTATTGACTTGATGACTTTCGTAACGGTTTTTGTTTCAATTCTATGACAAGATAAACTAACTAATATAAGTGAACAGGATTAGGAGTGATAAGTTTACTAGCGGAAACCTATTTTCCTTTTGAAGAGAATGGAAGACCCTTATATGTTTAAAACCAAACCATCTCTATGTAGTCAAAATTCAATTCCTGTTTGATTAGTTATAGTCAAGCACACAGCACTAATGTGGAGTTACTTGTAAGTTGTGCTATACCTACTAAACATATTGTTGTATATTATAAGATGTTATATATTTGACTAGAGTGGTGACTAGTCACATGACTGGCTCAGGAGTTGTGATATATAAGTGAGTGCAGAGAGGAAGAGAGGAGACATATTTTGTTCATATTTAATTGTATATTGTAAACCATATAGTTGAATAAATAAATTACTAAATACAAACATAACATGGTGTCAGAAGTGAACATCGTCGCGTTTGTTAAATTAGTTTTATAATGGAAAGTTGGACACAAAAATACAGTCAAGTGGATAACCTTAAAAAATTTTGTTTGTAGTAAAACGGAGTTTTTGATGTTGCGTCATTGAAGTTCGCATATAAAAAAATAAGTCTGGAAGAATAAGGTTATCATAATGGACACCGTTTTTCGCCCACCTCAACCATTAGAACTAACCGGCAACGTATCGGAAAATTGGCGTAAGTTCAAACAAAGATACACACTGTTTATGGAAGCAGTAGGAAAACGAAAGCTGAAGAAACTACTAAATAGCCATTTACTGAATTTGATTGGTGAAGATGGACTTGAAGTTTACAACACATTTAAGTATGCAACAGGAGAAGATAAGGATAAACTTGAAACTATCCTGAAAAAATTTAAGCCTACTGTCAACCACTAAAAAATTTAATTTTTGAAAGATATAAATTCTTCAATGTGTACCAGAAAGAAGGACAAACGTTTGACAGCTTCCTAAAAGAATTACAAACCTCTGCATCTAAATGTGAGTTCAAGGAAGAGGATTCTCTCATAAGGGACAGGATTGTTTGGGAATCCAAGATAATATTCTTCAAGAACGCATGCTTCGAGAGCCGGACCTAACCCTAAAGAAGGCTGCAGAGTTCTGCAGAGCCGCTGAAGTCAGCAGACTACAGGTGAAAGCCCTTCAGGAAAAAAGTGTAGAGTCAGTGAAAGTGCATAATAAAAGTGTCAAAGCTGTAAAAAGGCCCAGTGATAATAATAGGCCTAGTGGGAGTGTTCAAAGTTATGAATGTAAAAAATGTGGTTATACACACAAGCCCAGAGCTTGTCCAGCATTTAGGCAGGTATGTTCTAAATGTAAGCAATTGAATCATTTTGCTAAGCTATGCAATTTTAGACCTAGAAATAGGCAGGTACATGAAGTGTTAGAAGTTGATCCAAATAATGTAATAGAAAATGATCAAATATCTAATGGAAACTGGAAAAATGAAGCAGGCCCTAGGCTATAAAGTGAATTCTCTAATAATTTGTTTATTGATAAAATTCAAACAGGCTTAACTAATCGTGATAACTTAGAACTAAATTCTGAGGTTAAAATTGACAGCGTAGGAAACACTGTTTCTTGGTTTGAAACCATTTTGTTGGATGAACAAAAAGTTAAATTTAAGTTGGATACAGGAGCAGAAACTAGCATTCTTCCCTTAAGTGTCTACAATAAACTAGAGAACAAAAACAAGTTAACTGAAACTAATGCTATATTGGTAGCTTTTGGGGACAAAAATAAAATTAAGCCTGAGGGAACAATAATAATAAATTGCTCTTCTCATAATGAACAAAATCAACAGATTAAATTTGTAGTAGCAAATGTAAATTCAGTACCTTTGCTAGGCTTAAGTGATTGTCTTAAACTTAACTTGTTAGCTAAAATAGGAATAGGTTATATTACAGAGCATATAAACAAAGCAGATGTTATCGCTAAACATACTGAAGTTTTTAATGGACTGGGGAAATTCCCTGGCAAGCTTAACATAGAATTAAAAGATAATGTCATTCCAAAAATACACCCTCCTAGGCGTGTGCCTCTAAGCTTGCACATTAAACTTAAAAATACTCTGGATGATCTTAAAGAAAAAGATATTATTACAGAGGTTACTAAGCCTACTGAGTGGGTCAATAGTTTAGTTATGGTGGAGAAACCTAATCACACATTAAGACTATGTTTAGACCCTAAAGATCTTAATAATGCGATAAAGAAGGAACAGTTTTTGATTCCAAAAGCAGAAGAAATAATGTCAAGGTTAAGTGGGAAAACAGTGTTTTCAGTGTTAGATATGAAAGAAGGTCTTTGGCACATAGAGTTAAATGAGCCTAGTTCATATTTGTGTACCTTTAATACACCATTTGGCAGGTATAGGTTTAAAAGATTACCCTATGGTTATGTTCAGCCCCTGAAATTTTTCAAAAAAGAAACTTTGATATTTTTGGTGATATTGAAGGATGTGAAATCTACTTTGATGATTTAATTATTGGTGGATCTAGTGAAAAGGAGCATGATCAGATTTTAAATAAAGTCTTACAAAAGGCTAAAGCAAACAAGGTAAAATTTAATAAAAACAAGTTTCAGTTCAGAGTAAAATCATTAAACTTTATAGGACAAATTGTTTCAAATGAAGGAATTAAACCTGATTCTGATCATGTCAAAGCCATTATAAAGATGGAAAGACCTAAAGGTAAAAAAGAGTTAATGAGGTTACTGGGGATGTCAAAGTACTTATCAAAATTCATACCTAACCTATCTAAGATAACTGCGCCTTTGCGTTATCTTACTAAAAATGATATTGACTGGCAATGGCTACCTGAACATGAACAAGCGCTTAATCTGTTAAAAAGTGAGTTAACAAAAGCACCAGTATTAGCTATATTTGATAGTTCCAAACCATTCACGTTACAGTGTGACTCCTCTAAGGATGGCCTTTGAGTTTGTATACTACAAAATGGACACCCTGTCTCGTATGGATCTAGAAGTCTTACAGAAACTGAACAAAGATATGCTCAGATAGAAAAAGAACTTTTAGCCATTACCTATGGCCTTGAAAAGTTTCACCAGCTAACCTATGGCAGACTTGTACATGTTCAAACTGACCACAAACCTTTAGTAACCATTGTAAATAAAGACATTTCTAAAGTGTCTTCTAGGTTGCAAAGATTATTGCTTAAATTAATTAAGTTTCAAATCAAAATTGCTTATGTACCGGGTAAACAAATGTTTATGGCAGATACCTTATCTAGAGCTTATTTAAAGGACCCAGTTAAAGATGATCCAGAATTAACATATGTAGTTCACTCACTAAGTAATTACTTACCAATGACTATGAAAAAAAAACTAAGTTCAAAATAGAAACAGAAAAAGATCCAGATTTAAGTTTGCTCAAATACTTTTATGTAAATGGCTGGCCAAACACAAAATCCAAATGCCCTAATAATGTTAAATTTTACTTTAATTTGCAGGACAAAATTACTGTAGAAGATGATTTGTTATTTTTAGATGATAAACTAATTGTACCAATTTCATTAAGAAAAGCCATGTTAACCTTAATTCATGAGAGTCATTTAGGGGTTGAAAAATGTAAATCAAGAGCACGACAAGTGCTGTTTTGGCCAGGTATGTGCAAAGAAATCCAAGAAATTGTACTTAAGTGTAAAATATGTGAAAAATTTCGCAAAAGTAATGTCAAACAACCGATGATTAGCCATCCACCACCTGATAGGCCCTGGCAAAAATAAGCCCTGGCAAAAATTATCCATAGATCTATTTGAATTTGGGTCCAATGACTATTTAGTTGTAACTGATTACTATACTAGATGGATAGAAATAGAAATTTTAAAAGGTAAAACAGCTAATCATGTAATTCAAAAACTCAAATCTATATTTGCTAGATTTGGAATACCAGACATTTTGATCTCAGATAACATGCCTTTCAACAGTTTGGAATTTAGAAATTTTGCCTTAGATTTTGATTTCTTAAATGTAACCTCAAGTCCACTTTACTCTCAGTTTAATGGACTTGTGGAAAAGTCGGTCACAAAAGCTAAAAATATGCTTCAAAAAGCTTACGAAGGAGGTCAAGATATTTTTTATATCACTCATGGAATACAGAAACACTCCAATTAAAGATATAAACTTATCTCCAGCACAACTTATGCTAAACAGAAGGATTAAAGGTAAAATACCCACTTCATCTAACTTACTTAAACAAAATAATTATGATATCAATATCAAAACAAAACTTGTAGCAAAAAACAATAAGACAAAGATGTGGTATGATAGGGGTGCTAAAAATTTACCTGATTTACAACCTAAAGAATCAATTTTAATACAAAAAGACAAAGTTTGGGAACCAGGTCAAATAGTAACAAAACACTTCACACCCAGATCATTTATTGTAAAACAAAGTGATGGTAGGGAAATTAGAAGGAATAGGAAAGGATTAAGGAAGTCATTGAATCCACCTCCATCCTTTTATAATCCAGAGTCCAGCATAAATGATCCAATCCCTCAAACTTCAATATGTAGTCCTAGGCCTATTCAACCCGAGACTATTCCTACAATACAGCAAACCAGTTCTCAACCAAAGTCACCTCCATCACTAACTATGCCTGAACTTACATCTCCTAAAATAACTTCCAAATCTGGTAGGATAATAAGAAAACCTATGAGACTAGATTTATAAAAATAAGAAAAGTGTTTTTTTATATATACCAGTGCAATGTTTAAATTAACTTTGTTGGAGGTGAGATGTTGTATATTATAAGATGTTATATATTTGACTAGAGTGGTGACTAGTCACATGACTGGCTCAGGAGTTGTGATATATAAGTGAGTGCAGAGAGGAAGAGAGGAGACATATTTTGTTCATATTTAATTGTATATTGTAAACCATATAGTTGAATAAATAAATTACTAAATACAAACATAACACATATCTCATAATTTCTAGTTAGTAAGCATTGACTTTTAATCTCTATTATTCCCCTAAAGTGGCAGGCAAATGCTTCAATACTAGAGTATTACAAAATTAATTGTTTATGAATGTTATAATTAAATTCAAGATGACAGTCAGCTTCTTGCTATGGACAAAATCTCTACGAAATAATCTCCTAGAATCTAGATTTTTGCAGACTACCTCGGATATACTTTGTAGTTTCTCAAGTTTGGTCAAAGCTAGCCTTCACAGAGTGTGAAATAAAATGAGTTAAAGTGATTTGAAGTCCACTAGAAGTTCTGTTCACGGCATTAATGGCTCTATACCAAGTTTCAGAAAACCTGACAAAATATGATAGCCATATATATTTTCTTATATCTTTAGTTTATCATATATATACAGGTTGTTCGTAAACTTAACGCCCAAGCTGCTGATAGAGTTTGTTTGAATCAAAAGAAATACAAAGTCCCTGTACACCTACGTTTGTCAAACTATATTAATACCATTTAAATGTGTTCAAAATTTCGGCATCCATCGCCGGGAGTGAAAATCTGTTTAAGCATGCATGTACATTGTACATAGGTTGTATAGGAGTTAGGCGCTTGGCACTGCACACCTCGACATCTTTGGAGCATGGCAGCAGAACATACCACAGTTAATAGTAAACAACAACCCAATCCATCTAGAAATGGGAATTAGTTCTGAGGGTCATCATTAACGGTCTTACATCACAGAAAGTGCTTGCCATTATTACATGTGGAGTGCCGCGTGCCTAGCTACTATGCAACATGTTGTACATGCATGCTTTAAAACCTTTGCTCTCCCTGCACTGTACTCTGAAACTTTGGACACTATTTAATGGTATTAGCATGGTTTGCCGGATGTAAGTGTGTAGGGATTTTGTATTAATTTTGGATCAAACAAATTTATGTGCAGTTTGGACAATGAGTTTCCAAGCATCATATATATTTGTATATGTATATAAATGGAGTATGGCGAAATTATCGTAACCCTGTAAATGTTTAATATCAAGGTTTTGATGAAAACCTACTCATATACATATACATGGCCCCAAGACCGAAAGGTTTTGTTCTTAGTCGGTTGAAAATATAAATTTGATATAAAGTTAAGCATCCACTGGCCCGCATCAGCTGAACAGCATGCATTGTATTTATTTAGTGTACTGTGTGCACTGCATTTGGATAATTCGAATATCCGAAAGAGGTAATTCCCAAGGTCTATACTTCCATTTTTTCATGTCGTCTTTCGTGTGTACATTGGTTGTGATAATTGTTTTTGGTTCAAAAGCCATTATAAACAGTGAAGAAGAACTTCTTAGTTTATTGCTGGAATTTATTGCTTTAATTTTAAACTTATCACAGATATTTTGAAAAAAAAAAATTAAGTTCTATATATATTTTTTTTTTGTGAGCAGACTTAAATATACTTTAAAAACGTTCCCCTGATGGCATACCTTTACTATGTAATTAATGATGTGAGGAGGAAATATTAACTCACCGACATGCAGTAGTTCGCAAACTGGAGGACTAAACTGCAAGATGTAGGTTGGTCGTGAACGACTTAACCACGGGCTGTATTTCTATTGGTCATGAACGATTAAGTTTACGAACAACTGAACCACAACAAGTAGTTCGCAAATGACTGAACAATATGATGTTGTTCGCGAACTATTGAACTAAATAAACAAACTGCTCATTTCAGTGAACTGAACTGCCCATCTTTAATCTAAATAGAGAGGAAAAGCTGGGAATTCTTAATGTTATTAGTGGGGAGTGCATGCACTACTCAGTATTCCAGATGACATCATAAACACAGATTGTATTTTAATCTGCCTCTTGGAATCCTTATCTGCATTGCCGATGTCTGATGCAAAAGATGTGGATTGGTGAACGCAGTCTGGTTAAGAAAACTGTAAGGAATACAATAATCCTTTGCATGTGATACATGCAGTCCATCTGAAGAGGACCAGTGGACGCTTACCATTATACATACAAACATCCATATACATGTATATGGATATATGTATATCTATGCACTAATAAAGTATGGATCAATAATTCCCAATAATATGAACGATGCTACAGTATTTTTTCTATATCTGGTAGCTCACAATTGCCTTATCCATAAATGATTTAGCCAATTTTCTTTGTATTTGACTTTTAAATATGTTATAATAATGTTAATATTCCCTAGCAATATAAACTATAAACTTGGTTTACTTTTTATAAAGTTGTAAAGCAACAAATATTAAAAAAAAAATAGATATGAAATTTTAATCTGAAATCTGGAAACTGAAATGTTGATATATTGCACTGTTAATTTTATATCAACTTAATGTATATCAGCAAAATATGGATAAGTGTTCTGTGTAGCCGTAATCCTGACGTGATCATTGAAGCTCTTGTGACGCATACACTTGATCATGTGCGCTATTTTCCCAAAAATATTTAAATGTACTGCACTACTCAGATAAAGAGGCTTCACTGTAGATGACTATTGCATCTAAAATAATTTACATTAACCTAACATGTGTTAGAGACTCACTGAAACTTATTGCGTGAGGTTGGCGAGACTGGTGACTACAGGACAGTCAGTGCGTGAGATGGCGGTGGGTAGACGTGAATAAGGCGTGTGCGAGTTAAGGTCGTGAAAAGGGGTTGTGTTCGTACATGTGCGTAGCACAAGTTATGTTGGATCACCAAGTGTAAAATAACTAGGCCATTTGTGGGTATAACAAATCAGAAGTGGGATGAACACAAAAAAATAATATATCAAGTGCTTCGTTAAACGTGTAACCGGTATCCCTTGTGCTTAATGGCGTAAAACACCTGACGCGTTATCTAAGTTTGTGATAAACGATTGTAAATTTCATTAAAGTATATGTCTTGAATTTAAATAGTAATATTAACGGGTTGCAATTGCAAAAAAATATATTATAATAATAATAAACAAATTGTCATGGATGATGAGCGATAAAATAAGACTTGAAAAACGTGGGTACGCCGTGGTCGCCATCTTGCTAGCGTGGAAAACATTTAAATAATTTATATATATGTACCTTGAGTTACGAGTGTTTGAAAATGAACAAATTGTGATTTAATTTCCAATAGCCCTTCAAAAATCAAATAAAAAAATGCAACAGCAAGACCAAAACGATTTGGAGGAAGGAGCTATAAGCCATGAGGAGGTAGTGGCAGAACATCAGACGGACTTGGTTATGTCTATGCAGGATGTTCTGAACCTAATTTTGGAAAGTAACCGCCAGCGTGATCAAACTCTTTTTGAAATGATGAGATCGCAACAACAGCAAATACCAGAACCAACTTATAATATAATGCCTGACTTAGCGAAAACCATCCCCTATTTTGATGGCGAGTCATCAGGAATGAACGCGTCTGAGTGGCTACAAATAATCAACACCACGGCAGAACTCCATAAATGGCAGAATCCATTCAAGTTAGAATCTGCTAGGACTCACCTCATAGGTGCAGCTCAACATTGGTATCGATCCCGTCTATCAGAAATAGTCAGTTGGGACCAATTCGAACGCCAATTTCGACGGACCTTTGTGGGAACTTTAAGCCTCCCAGAAAAATTTGATCAAATGAAGAACCGTGTGCAAGACAAAAATGAAAACACGCATTTTTATTTTCACGATAAAGTGCGGCTATGTAAGGCCCTGGGATTAGAGTTCACAGACACTAAGAAACAACTTGCAATTGGCCTGTGGTCACGTGAATTAAGTACTCTCGTCATGAGCAAACACCATGAGGACCTGGATGACCTCCTTCATGACATAAGGGATTTCGAAGAAGTGAATGCACAGCGATCAAAACGTGTTACAGATCGTCCTGGGAAACAGATTTCGTGGAGATCAAATGAGCAACCTAGGCTTGGCCTACAAACCGGAAGTGACATGACCAGCTCACAAGAGACTAGTCAAGCAAGAGGCCGACCATCTAGAAGTGAAATAAAGCATGAGCGGCCAGATTCAGTGTATTATCAAAATGAAAAACGGGAGCCACGTTGTTTTAATTGTCAAAAATATGGACATATTTCTAGAGACTGCTCGGAGACAAGAAGACCTATAAAATGTTTAGCTTGTGGCCAAGAGGGCCATACCAGGCGTTTCTGTACTAATCGAAACAGGCAAGTGGAAGAACATATTCAAATCACTAGCACCGAGAAGAACATAACTGCAGATTTGGAGAAATACCTGAAAGAAGTTAAGATAGGACCTGTATCATTTATGTCGTTGATAGACACAGGCAGTTCATGTTGCACAATACAAGCCACAGCAGCCATAAAGTCTGGATTGCCAATTCAACCTTGTAAAAAGAGTTTACATGGGTTTGGGAACACAGAAAATGTGATCACTTCATTGGGTAGAATAGTTTCGGATATATCTATGGATAGTGCAGTAGGGGGTGATGTGGAGATGCTGGTTGTCCCAGACAATGCACAAAGTATTGAGGTCATCATCGGAAGGACTTGGACAGAACTGCCAAGTGTGGCATTTGTTAAGTTAGGAGAACATTTAGTTGTCGGAAATGCCGACGAAGATCCCTTCAAGAAATTAAATCTACCAATATTGACAAAGGATAAACCAATAAAACTGCGGACACTATCAGCCAACAAATTGCAAGGGAATAGCATTAATTTTGTTCAAGTCGTGTCAAATGTACCTCGAGACGGCCAGCTAATGTTTGGTGGCGCTGTTTATAAGCCAGATGAGAACGGGGAGTTCTCCATACAAATCATAAATACAAGTACTGAAGAGAGGTACATGAAGAAAAATGTCAGTGTGGGTCGTGGTGAATTAGTGAACATAGTGGATGTTGACCTATATAGGCCTACACAACATATCAATGACAATGGCTCAACACGTAAGATTATCGGGAGAGAAGACCTCCTTATTGATGATTGTGCTAACGAACAAGACATAATTTCATTAGTGAATTTGGTGAATGAGTTTAGTGATTGTTTTGCTTCCAACCTGTCAGAGTTAGGATGTACTGACTTAACCAAAATGAACATAGTTGAGGCCCCTGGCAGCAAACCGGTTGCATGCAAACCGTATCGAACGAACATACAAGAAAAGGAAGCTATCAGAGAAATAGTCAAGGAATGGAAGGATCACGGCATTGTGACGGAAACTAAGTCGCCGTATGCGAGTCCGGTGCTACTGGTAAGAAAGAAAACCGGAGAAAATAGACTGGTTGTTGATTATCGACGGCTAAACCAACAAACCATAAGGGATAGATATCCATTACCCCACATTGACGACCAATTTGAACAACTTTCTGGTAGCAAGGTGTTCACAGTACTTGACTTAGCCCACGGATATTTACAAATTCCTTTGACTGAGGAGGCGAAGGAGAAGACTGCATTCGTTACACCAGAGGAAACAGGTCAATTTGAAAGAATGGTATTTGGTTTGACTAACGGACCAGCCGAGTTCCAGCGTGTGATGAACCGTGCATTAGGTGGATTACGAAATACAATAGCGATGTGCTACTTGGACGACATCCTAATCCCCGCAAAACATTGGCCAGAAATGCTAGATAGGTTAAGACTGGTCCTCGAAGCCTTGAGACGGGCTCACCTTACATGCAAGCTAAGCAAATGCGAGTTTGGGAAGAAGACCATTGAGTACTTGGGGTTTGTGATTAGAGAAGGCACCATACAACCCGGGGCACGTAAGTTATTGGCAATCAGCGAGTTTCCCAAGCCCAATTCTGTCCATGAGGTAAGAAGGTTTCTAGGGCTCACTGGATTCTTCAGACGGTTCACACCTCGCTATGCCGAAAGAGCTGAACCACTCAGTCGCTTATTAAGGAAAGATTGTCAGTATATGTGGGACGAAGAGCAGAATAAGGCATTTGAAGACCTCAGGACTACTCTCATTCAGGAGCCTGTGCTTAAGCTTTACGATCCTAATGCAGTCACTGAACTACACACAGATGCAAGTGCTCAGGGGTTGGCTGGAATGCTCCTACAAGAAGGTGTAGATGCTCGTATGCACTTAACATACTGTGTGAGCAAGAAAACTACGGATGTGGAAGCTAATTACCATTCAAGCAAACTTGAATTAATGGCTATAGTGTGGTCCATGGACCGCTTGAGACAATTCTTGCTAGGCATTAAATTTACAGTGGTGACTGATTGTCAAGCATTAGTTTACATGAATGGAAAGCGAACGACCAACCCACAGATTGCTAGGTGGTACAATTTTATACAGGAATATGACTTTGAGGTAAAACATAGACCAGCTGAGAAGATGGCCCACGTGGATGCCATGAGCCGTGCACCAGTGAGCTGTGAACAAGATGCTATGGCAGAAGTGATTAGTGATAGGTGTGAGGTGTTTTTAACCCTATCTGTTGAGGATCAAGTACTAGCAATGCAATATAGTGATCCAGAATTAAGGGATATTATGCGCATACTTAAATTGCCCCAACAACACAGAAATAAAGCTGAGCATAACAAGGTAGTTGATTTGGAACTTGTAAATGGGAAAGTGTGCAAAATTGAGAAACATAATCAGCAGACATCCAAACTTTTTGTTATCCCTAAAGTGATGAGAAAAAGTCTTACTGTTAAATTTCATGACTTGTCTGGACACTTCGCAGTTGACCGTACTGTTGCTAAGATAAAAGAAAACTATTGGTTTCCTGGCATGAAACGATATGTTAAGCATCATATAGCTCACTGCTTTGAGTGCCTCTTGAGTAAGGTCCCAGGGAGACGAAAAGCTGGGCTGCTTAACCCAATACCTCCAGGCACTCGTCCTTTTCAAATAGTGCACATCGATCATTTAGGACCTTTTCCACGAAGCTCAAAGGGTAATTGTGAACTACTTGTAATCGTGGATAACCTGACAAAATTTGTGCATCTCTATGCAGTGCGTGATACATCCACCAAAAGTGTATTGAAGTGCCTTGATCTTTTTTTTGATGAGCGTGGTCTACCTGAGAAAATAATCAGTGACCGAGGAACGTGTTTCACTTCACATATATTTGAAGAATTTTGTGTTTCACGTGGAATATATCATGTACTAAACTCTGCCAGGCACCCCCAAGCCAATGGGCAGGTAGAACGAGTGAACCGAACCTTGACACCAATGATATCGGTGTCATCCCAGCGAGCAGACTTAAAGGACTGGGATAAGAATTTGAAGAAGATTCAACGTGACCTCAACACTGCTATCAACAAGACGACGGGGATATCACCCTTTGAGGCACTTCACGGGTATCGACCTCGGCACCACGATGGGGCACTTAGGAGTCTCACCGACGTACCTGGAAACAGCACGTACCAACCGCCCGCAGAAATACAGGAAACAGTACGCAACAAAATCATGGCAGAACAGCTCCACCAGAAGGCATATTTTGATAAGAGAAGGTATACTCATCCAAGTTTTGACATTGGAGAAGTGGTGATGATGCGACGTTCACCAGTGTATACTGGCGAACCAACAAAGGGGCAGTCAAAGTACAGAGGTCCTCTTGTGGTGTTGAAAGTGTTCCCAGATGGCAACACTTATCGAGTTAGTCAATTGACAGGAGATGTTAAACAGAAGCACTATGCCACCACTGCGCACGTTTCTCAACTCAAGTCATGGGGTAACAAGGACAAGATTGATGATGGTGAACCTGTGAGTGATGAGTCAGAAGATGATAGGTCAAATGGAGCGGAGCTGAAGACAACCAAACCTGATAGCAGTCCTGTGACATCTTCAGACAGTTCTGATGTTGATGAAACTGGAAGAGACCATGACAACCCACGGACTAGACCTATTCGAGAAAGGCGTCGGCCCAAGTACCTAAAGGATTTTGTCACCGGAGTGTTGTGATTAGTATGACATTGTGTGCCAATGTCTTTGTATATATCATCATCTAGTAATAAGATAGTTTAAGGATTAATTGACAGTGTATTTGTAAATTACATGTGTGAACAGACTTCATCGAGGACGATGAGTGCTACAGGATGGCCGAGTGTTAGAGACTCACTGAAACTTATTGCGTGAGGTTGGCGAGACTGGTGACTACAGGACAGTCAGTGCGTGAGATGGCGGTGGGTAGACGTGAATAAGGCGTGTGCGAGTTAAGGTCGTGAAAAGGGGTTGTGTTCGTACATGTGCGTAGCACAAGTTATGTTGGATCACCAAGTGTAAAATAACTAGGCCATTTGTGGGTATAACACATGTAATATGTAGTAAGAAACCATGACAAAAATCCTGACTACCTATCTTCAATAGAAAGCATATTTGAGAATATTTTCAAAACAGTTCAGTCATAGAAGTATATATATGTAACTGACGGCTAGTAAAAGTAACCAGCTCTACTCTCACGTATCCTTTTGCAAACCATAGATCTTCAAGAACATGATATGTTGATTTGTTATCACTTTTTGCAGTCAAAACTATCATAAAATAAAAATTGATTTTAATTATGCTTATCTTTGAACCATTTTTACATCTTCTGATAGCTGTCAGTTACCAACATTCCTATGGTGAAGAGACTCTATGTATAGCGAGGTATACAATATAACAGGTTTTTATACTTTATCATATATATGAGGTATTGTTATCGTGAAAATATTCTACTTCGATATTATGATGGATCTTGAGATTTTATGGATTTTAGAAGTCTTTTTAATTTGATGTTTTTTAAGTTGTATTTAGATGTTATGTGGTGGATATCAAGATTTTAGCCCTAACATTAAAATCAAAGGTACCTAGTTAGTATAAAGATAAACTATTAATGAAAATTTAATTTTTTTCAAAAATGATTAGTAGATTTGTTAAAATTTGATATCTACAGGCTGTTTCAAATTAATATTAGTATTCAGAGATAAATATATTTAATGGCAGTTGAATTCTTATTGAAAAACGTTTCAATATGAAGTAATATTTCTCAGATTTTTAGTAATTAAGAGTGGTCTACCAACAATCAGATTAAGTTAAATTTTGTTTCAAAATATAAAAGACTATATGATAAAGTCTAGTTATTACAAATGTATCATTCCGATGGGATTTAAAATAATATATTGTTGTGATTGGATATATCAAATATAATGTATTTTTTTTTAATACTTAACATATGAGAAAGATCCTAAAAAACATTATGTATATCACCTTTTATAAATACTTGAATGAATTAATGAATAAGTATGATAACTTGTATTAATTACTTTCAATTTAAATTAATAAAGTAGGTACCAAATATACAATACCAGGTTGAAAAACAATTTAGTAGATCAGGTGCACAGATTATTATTGATGTATATATAAATTGTTCTTTTTATATATATGTCACCGGCAATGTGTGAAATCCAGATGTTCTATAAAATGCCTAGGCTTTCAATAAAATGCCAGAGTGGTTTTGGCAAAGTATGAAATAAACTATTTTTGCTATTGTATTTCACACTTCAAGTCCTTTGTCCTTTTGAAGTCCCAGAATATATTATCAAATCTTTTATTCAGTTCTATGTAAGTCTTGCGCCATTTTCTTGCAGGTTCACCTAGTTCCTAGGATTTAAGTTTGTCAGGTTAGGTTATTTTAGAATAGGTAGTTAGGTAAGGTTAGGTTAGGTTAGGTTAGCTATTGTTCTCGGTAATATATATTGACTGGTTATTCTATAAATTTCCTATTAAAGTATGAGACACAACAGCAAACCTAATGTATTTCATACTTAGCCAAAACCACTCTGGCATTATAAAGAAAGCCTAAGCATTTTATAAAATGCCTGGATTACACACATTGCTGATAGCATATATACTATATACATATACATATATATTTTATATATTTATGTATGTATATTTTTATATATGTATATTATATATATATTAATATATATAAATTTATATATTAATTCATTGATATATATTTATATATTAATTCATAGATATATATTTATATATACATCTATATAAATATATATATATAAAATCATTTATGTATATT
This sequence comes from Timema podura, assembly GCA_033556935.1. Taxonomy (NCBI): domain Eukaryota; kingdom Metazoa; phylum Arthropoda; class Insecta; order Phasmatodea; family Timematidae; genus Timema; species Timema podura. The sequence continues at coordinate 58,035,147 of JAVRXN010000010.1, read as the reverse complement.
AACATTTATAAATATTATTATATATATTTGTTTATAGCACTACTTAACTATATGTATAAAACAATAATATATTACATCTAACATTATTAAATAAATGATCACTTACCTTTTCCTCCACTTTTTTCTTTTCTGAAATAGTAAATCAAAATATATTATTAATATATAATAATTTGCTTAGCAGTTGAGCAAAAAGGAGTGGCAGTTTATTTGTGGAGACAAATCTTCAAAAGGATGTATATGTTTGATTATCTCAAATAGTCAACTTAGTCAAATAAGTAGCACATTAGTGGGTAAATCTTTAAGAATTAACGATACATTTTAAAACTTATTGCTTTGCACTCATAAATTTTAATAGAGCGATTTTATTTGACATCTCACACTTTTATTATGTCACAGTAAACTATTATAAAATATGATAAATAGAAAGTTTGATCAAGTATTGTTTGTCAGATATAATTAGAGTGTTAGTTATGTTCTTATTAATTATTTTACATTCTCTCATTACCAGCTAAGCATTTTAAATTATTTTTGTCACCCTAAAATATACTTACCAATTACTTTTAGTTCCGCACTTGATTCTTCTTTTCCAAACTCGTTAGATACTACAATTTTTATTGAACCAGAAGATTCTGTTTTACAGGATGAAATATTCAGCCTAGCGTATGTCCCATCGAAAGATGTTTTGATGTCCTTAGTTTCTCGAATGGTTTGCGAATTTCTAAAAAATAAGAATGGTTTAGTAAATTTAAATGTGATTATTATCATCATCATCATCATCAATCATCATCACTGCGTCTTACTACCCTTTCGGGTTATACCCACTTACGCTAATATGTAATGTTAGGGTGATTGTGAGATTAAATGGAGGACCTACAGTTTAATGTGGGATCCGAACCACGGTGGAGGCCTGGCATTCCACACATTCGCAAGTTGTGATTAATACACGTTTTGTCAGAGGTGAAGGAAGGGTTTGGCAATCAGATAAATCTGTTTTGGGACCGAGGACTGAACCCCAGACTCCAAGCACAGAGGTTTGACATCTTACCCCTAGAACGCCAGGTCACCTTAAATGTGATATCGTTTCCTAATTAAGATGGTTCAATTATTAGCCCAATCTTTACTAAATCTTTGAAAATAATATTATAGAATCACACACACACAATAGTAATCAAAATCTTAATTTACATCGAAGTGAATTGTTAGGCTTTACAAATTATACTAATAGATATGATAAATCTTATGAATCAAAATACTAAAACAAGTTCAAGGTCTCATTCTAGAAAGAAAATACTAAGTAAGGTAAGTATTGTAAGTTTCACAGACTTATGCTCTGGGACATACTGAAAAATGTAATGGTAGAAAATATAATGAAGATGAGATTCGGTCATTAGAACTATCCACGTGACAGACCATATTGCTGATTAATGGGTTGATCCAATTTTGTCCTAATTCTTTAATTGAATAAAGCCTGTTATAATAACATATTATCAAAATATGAATCTATTGAACTAAATTGATACTTACTTGTACCATGTGACTGTTGCCTTCTTATCTATCGTTGTCAGCTGTACAACAAATTCTGCTGACTTGCCCTCTTCAATATTCTAAAAATAAGCAAAAATAACATTTAAACACATTTTAGCTAATAAGAGCAATATTAGTACTGCTGGACATAAACTATTACATTATTGTTTGGTTAAATAACGTAATAAATTATGTCATTTAAATTTAAGTTTGTCTAGCATTTGTTTGTTATTAAAATAAAACTCTTTTTAATAATGATGCACGTGAAGAAATGTCCAATAATCTAATCTTATTTTCTGAATTTATGGGTTTTCATTATATGTAATACAAAATAAGTGCAACGCAAAATGCTTTACAAAAAACTGATTAAAATAGACTGTTATTGTATAGAGACCATCAACTTATTTTTTTTTAGATAATATTTTGAAGAGATGCTAGTACAATTTGGTTTTATTTGTAACCAAATTATGTTTTTTGACTTTTCCCTCAAAATAATACATTAACCTGTTATTTGAGAGACATACAAGACAACTAAATGGAACACTCAAACTGAAAAAATACCTCTTAACACTTTTAAATTTGTGAACCTATTACTGCACTTAAACTCTTTTCACACTTATCAAGTAGTACACCTGTTACTGTATCTATACTCTTTTAATACTTCTCAATTAGTGGAAATATTACTGTATTTATACTCTTTTAACACTTCTTAAGTAGTTCACCTGTTACTGTATTTATACTCTTAACAATACTCAAATAGTGCAACTTTTACTATATTCATACGATTTTACATTTCTCAGGTGGTGGTTTTATCGACTCCCACTACTTTGCAAGTAATGGGCTCATTACTGAATTTCGACTATTACTACATCGTCACCCGAGAATGCCAGTGGCTTATTCTTTGGGTATGTTAGTCCTGCGCCGCATACCCATAATTATTTGCAAAAGATGTATACTTAGAAAATCTATATTTGTTAATTTTCCGATATATATTGTGTTTTGAATCATTCTTCTTCCAAGTGCTCTTACCTACCAGCAAACTTCAAAGGCTTGCTGTTTGAGAAACGCAAGCTAGCTTTCACTTCAAGACAAAGAGGTCCAAATGACCTTGTCCAATGTCTATGTGACAGCCACCCCTCCGCTCCTCAAACCCCAAACATAGGCCAATGAACCACAGTTTTACCACTAAAGGCTTGCTATTCTCGAACAGCAAGCAAGGAGGCACTTGTGCCAAATGTTGAAAAATAAATCTAGTTATCAATTATTATTCTGATTAGTTATTATAGCCTAACATAATTAAAGTAAAATTATATTAAATTAATCCATGTATTTGTAAAAATAAAAGCTACTACTTGTACCAAGCATTAAAATAAAGTTTTCTTAAATAATTGCGGTGCAATACCTTTGCACTATAGAATAATTTATCTACATGATTTTCACCCCCCCCCCCAGCAGTTGAGAGTAGAGGAGGGATTCTTTTATTTTGAACTGAAGTAATTAGGGCTTGTAGTTCTCGGGCGTGTAGTAGGTCGTTTTGGAATTTAGGTCGCGCTTTTAGTTTATTTATTTTATCCTAGATTGTTGTCTAGGTTTTTGTGATTTAATATCGGTGTACTGTATATAAACAATTAGTTATATTTTAAGGAAACTTGTATATTGATATTATTGCATTATGAATGAAGAAGTGCTAAACTGTCCAGTGGAGGATTTATTAAATCACTCATTTAGTAGTAGATCTTATAGTGAAAAACTTTTTTATTTTTAATAAAGGTAGGCCATGTCCATCTCTGCCACTACTCGTAACAGAACATAAAGACAAAAAGTGTGAATATGTTAGACATTTTAATATTTCAAACTATGATAAAACAAAGTGGTTGGCGGGCAGTTCTAAATTTAATAAGTTATTTTGTTGGTCCTGTTTGCTTTTCTCTAATGAGTGTACTGTGTGGACAAAGAAGGGTTTTGGGAACTTAAATGTTTTAACAAAATCTGTCCTAAAACATGAACGGTCAAAGAACCATATTAGTGCTCACCTTCAGCAAAAAGCTTTTGGTAGGACACGTATTGATTTACAGTTGAACGAACAATTAAAGATTAACGTGTCTCAACATAATGAAAAAGTTCGGAAAAACAGACAGATACTCGAGCGACTCATTGATGCCATGTGCTTTTTAGCTAAACAAGAGCTACCATTTCGTGGTCACGATGAATCAGAAGATTCTTTTAACAAAGGAAATTATAGGGAACTCTTAGATTATGTTAGTGAATATGACTCTTTACTTGCAGACCATTTAAATTGTTCAACTGTATTTAGAGGTACGTCCCCTCAAATTCAAAACGATTTGATTCAATCTATTAATAGTGTATTGAGTGCCGCAATCCTTGAAGAAGTGTCTAAAACACAGTTTGTGGCTATATTGTTGGATGAAACAACAGATGTCAGCAACAAATCACAACTATCATCAATTGTTCACTATGTAGATGAAAGTAGTAATGTGCAAGAACGCTTTCTGCATTTTGCTGACGTGAGTAAAGACAGATCAGCTGTAGCTTTGTGTGAACATGTCCTTCAAGTAGCTAAATCTTTTAATTTTGGAGCAAAGTTAGTTGCTCAAACTTACGATGGTGCAGCTGTGATGTCAGGAAATATTGGTGGATTGCAAAAGAAAGTACGCGAACATTATCCACGAGCGTTATTTGTTCATTGTTACAGTCACGTTCTTAACCTAGTGCTTCAGCAATCTGTGTCGTGTATTGCTCAGTGTCGCATCTTTTTCCAATCTCTCTTGGTCTAGCAGCTTTTTTTTCAAAGTCAACAAAACGAAATGAAGCCCTAACAAAGTTTGTTGCTAAAAAATTGCCAAAAGTAGAACCTACTCGTTGGAATTTTTCATCGCGACTTGTAAACACTGTGCATGAGTTCAAAACATGTTTGTTAAGTTTTTTTTAAACATTTTAGAAAATCCAGGAGACTGGGACAGTGACACAATTGTTCAATCACAAGGATTTTTGTCATTTTTAAATAGTTTTGAAACAGGTTTCTTACTTGAAATTATCTCTAGTATATTTTGTCACACTGATATATTATATAATATTTTGCAATCCAAAAGTATGGATATTTCATATTGTTTTGAGAAAATTTCAGAAGTTAAAATTCTGATTCAAGACTTTAGGGACAGTGAATTTAAAAAGTTGTGAGAGAAATCATCCCCTGAATTTCAACCAGATCAGCAAAAAAAAGAGACAGCATTTAAATGATGAGCCTAACCAACGCTTCAAGCGGCTATTTAATGAAATTTGTGATCATCTTTTGATACAAATTACTGATAGGTTTTCATCATTTCATGATCTGTATTTCATTTCTCTTTTGGATCATACTAAATATAATACTTTTACTAATAAAAATGCATTTCCCGAGGAGCATTTTAACAAATTGAAAGATATATATGGTCCTATCTTCGACTACATACGGCTAAGAATGAGCTTACCATCTTGTATAGTTTGAAAGAATTTCAAAATATGTCTGCAATGAAAATTGTTCCATACATGAGACAAGATGATTTAGACTCAGTAATGCCAGAAGTGTATAAATTGGCTATCCTAATATGGACAATTCCGTCCACCACCGCAACTGTAGAGCAAACCTTTTCAGCTTTGAAATGAATAAAAACTTTCTGTAGATCAAAACAAGGCGAGGAAAGATTAACTGGACTATCAATGATTTCAATTGAAAAAGAGCTTCTTAAACATTTAAGAAAGAATACTCCCTTCAAAAACAAAGTAATTGACCACTTTATAATGAAATCTCGTAGATTGGACTTCACTTTCAAATAAAATTGGACAAAAAACTAAAATTTGTGTGAATATAAGTGATTTTCTTTGATAGTGACAGTTTTATTATGTTGATCTTTGTAGCCTATATTCTAGTGTAGTGATATTAACAGACACTCTTCTAAGACAGGTGCACCATCTAGCAGAAAAGGTAAGAATCCTTACAGACAATTTAATTACAGTTAGAAAAAAGTTGTTTATGGCTTATAAATTAAACGAAGTCATGGGGGGAAGGGAGGAGGGAATCTGGCATGTGGGTGGAAAGGGGGTAGATAATCTTGACCCCACCTCTTTATTTTCACTCTGTTGGACATGAAAAATAACCTCTATATTGCCAGTATTTCATATTTTTCGTGAGGATGGATCACCAAACTTTTCTTGCGAATACTATAGAACAGCATACCTGTTAAATTTATCAGCGCCACTGGAGACTGCAAGTGTTCTATGTTCAATTTTCCACTTTTGTGTAAAAGGGCATTGAAGTTTGACAATGTGTATAAAACTAATGTTACTAGATGACAACTCGATTAGTATCCTCTTAAGCAGGGTCAGATTAACCATTAAGCAAACTAAGCAAGTGTCTAGGGCATCAGGAGAAAGGGGGGGCACCACAAAATAACACATGGACAAAAATTGATATTTTTTTTAGCAAAAAATGTCATGAACAGTTTAATTTTTAGTACCCATTTGACTTACCAAATACTTAAAGAAATTTATGTTTTATTTATGGCTTGTTTTACTAATTTAATAAACAAACCACAAAATATTGTACGATATGGTAGTAATTAATAAACAACTTGCTAAAAGCAGCATGTGAGCGTGATAAGCACTTACTGATATGCACTTCTTAATTATTTCATTTTTCACTGTGTCTAACCTCTCAGTGCAGTATTCATATAATTCCCGGTCATACAAAAATGTCATCATACATTGACGAAAACTGTGACGACCGCCACTATGTTTAATAATCCTGGTTTTACTGTCTAATAGTTTTCATAGCAGCACAATTAACATTTTGGCGGAAGTCGAGTTTATGGGGCCTTCTTGGGGCTCACCATACAAAGGGAAAAATAAATTAGATGCTTTCTTAGGTTAGGCAAGGTAAGGTTTAGGTTTTTTGATTTTCTTTATTATTATTTTTTTTTATTATTTAAGACCAATTGATGCAAATTTTCAATTCAGGGTTGTAAAAAGCTGATTAATGCTTACTCAGAGGAATTAAAGTCCTTGAGCTTCAGTCGTTTTATTCTTATGTGCGGCATTAATTTAGTGCAACAAAAACTGTAAGAGCCAAATTCACTCAAGAAGAACTTTATAAAATAATGATTGTAAAAGCCAATGTTGAGTGTGCCTTTCTAAATGTTGATATTGGATTCCACATATCTTTAACATTAATGACTACCATTTGCTCAACTGAATAATAATTTTCTTAGTTAAAATATATTAAAAAAATCTCAACAGAACAATTAAAGAAAATTAGTTTTATTAGTAGTATGATTAGTATGATTAGTATGATCAAAGACTTTGCCACTAGAAAAAGTAGAACACTTTTTTTTAAATAAATAAAGTGGGTATTTACAAATATTAACATTATATTATATATTAAGTATAAGTTTTGTTTAGAAAAATAAAAATTATTTTACGATCTATATTTGTTGATATTTTGATTATTGAGTTAGATATAATATGGAGGGCACCTAAATCTTTTAAGTGCTTAGGGCCTCCAAGGGACTTAATCTGACCCTGCTCTTAAGTAATTATATAGTAGTCTCAATTTCACCGCAGGTGCATTCTAAATAAACGTAAACACCAAATATTTCAAATTTAACACTTTTGGAGATAGAACGCTTGCATTCTAAGTTGACGACATCTCAAGTAGTGGGTCTATTACTGTGTATCTATTCATACCACTTCTCAAGTAGTGGGCCTATCACTTTATTTCTACTCTTACTATTTCACAAGTAATGGGCTCATTATTAAATTTCAACTCTTGCCATTTCACAGGTAATGGGCCTTCTTTATTTCTACTCTTACCACTTAACAATTAAAGAGCTTATCACTGTTTATATATTTTTACTTTTTAAGTAGTGTGCCTATTATTGTATTTCCATGAAAAGTTAAATAATAAGACCTAATGATTATTGAAACTATTTTAAACATAATTTTTTAGTTTTCTTGGTAAGGCTTGTTGCAAGAAATTAAAATAAAACTAATTTTGAAATTAATCTTCTAGCTCTCTTTGATTTCATATGAGTAGTCCATTTGCTAAAACTCGTTTTGTCAACAAAATATCGAAATAGAGTTGGCACAGCCATTTTGATCACGGTCACTTTATACACCATCTTATAATACATAAACGCAGCAAAACCCTTTTTTTCCGTTCTTTTTTGAGTGTCGAAATTCATGAACAGCAGCAGAGCTCGTCAAGTCCAGTAGCCATAATGTTTCAAAACCCGTTTTGTCCAACCAAAACAAACTGCTGCACAATTCGTCATGTCCCACAGAAGTGCTCTGTAATAAAGATTGAAAATGTTGCAAAACTCGTTATTTTTCTTTATGGATTGCAGCCCAACTAAACTTTGCACTACTTCTGCTTAGTTTGCTGTATAGTTTTGTATTTTTATATTATAATAATTATTACAGATGAGATTTTTCAAGTTCTGGGATGGCACCACTGCCAATGTATTATTATCTTTGGAATTTTGATGTTTATGAACAAAACATTGTGTTTGTTGAACATACTTAATTTTTAGTGATTATTAAACCATGAACCCTATTCAAGTACAACCTTCACAGTTTGGAAAAGGTCGAAAGAAGAGAAGAAATAATGAAAATTGGAAAAGGAATATTGCCAAACGGGTGACCTGGTGGTCTAGGGGTAAGGTGTCAGACTTCTGTGCTGAGGGTCCGGGGTTCAATCCTCGGTCCCAGCACAGATTTATCTGAATGCCAAACCCTTCCTTCCCCTCTGACAAGATGTGTATTAATCACAACTTGTGAATGTGAGGAATGCCAGGCCTCCACCGTGGTTTGGATTCCACGTAAACTGTAGGTCCTCCATTTCATCTCACAATCACCCTACCACTGCACATTAGCGAAAGTGCGTATAACCCGAACGGGTAGTAAGACGCGGTGCTAATAATATATAGAATATATAATATTGCCAAACGAATGAGGTAAGTTTGTGTCTTATTTTGCCACTTTAGTTTCAACATTTTAACACATATAGGTTAATATTCCAGACAACTGGCTTGGACTATGTCATGTTTGTATGTTATAGGTTTTATGTTTGTCCATTGACCTAATTACTATTATTACTATTATTTAATTATGAAATTTCAATAGCCAAACTATATAGTTTCATACGTCTTGAATAAGGAAAAATAGGCCAGTATATAAGCATTGTCCTGTAATTCAGGACCTCAGGCCTAATTGGTTGTTAGTGAAAATAATAATGTTTTTAAAGCATATGCATTAGGCATATCTGGTTATTTTAGATTACGGTACCCTCCTACTTTAATAATGTTATTTAGCACTCAGTAATAGACAAACAATGCTTACGCCAGGGATGAGTTTATTCATATTAAACCAAGCCAGGAGTTTTGACACATTCCTGCCATCTGTGAGCATAATGCAATTAAACTCTGGCAGTATTTTTTTCAACTATACATTTCACAGTATAAGAGGTAGGCCTACTACTAAATAAAACTTTTTAACTTTGTCCAGATGTTATTTCATTAGTATACTTAAGAATGGTCACATCTAGCTAGGTAGCTTTGACTTAACAAAATTGGACAATCTTATGTTACAGGCACTCAGCATCTTCATTCCCTCAGCGACCCTCTTGCCAACATAAGGCTGCAAAGGCTTTTCACTGCATTGATGTAACAATGCAGCATGTAAGACGGATTCATCAAAAGTTTTATGCTGACACAAACAGGCAAGCACAGAATAATTTCATACTACGACATGTACAGCAGAAACTCCCAATCGTCAAAGATCTCGCATTGGTAACATGGAATACAGAAAGAAGGTAACTACAAAATATTTCATACCGTGTTTGAAAGGCAGAAAAGTTAAAAATGTGCCTGTGTGTAAAAAGCTCTTCATCAACAGTTTGAGTGTATCAAGAGACAGAGTCCAATTAATGTGCAAAAGGCTCCTTCAGACAGTCGACGCTCCAGCTGAATAGAGAGGAGGTGACCGTAAATCAAAGATTTATTCAGAAAGGAAACAAGCTGTGAAAACCTTCATTGAATCTATTCAGGTACTAGAGTCCCATTACTGCCGAAGCAATAATACAACCCGCCAGTATCTATCGAGTGAACTTAGTATAAGAAAACTTTGGTCCCAATATTAAGAATTGTGTAGTACAAAACTAGCTGAGAAGTATGACTTTTTCCGATGTATTTTTGATAATGATTACAATATTGGCTTTGGTTCTCCTGCCACAGACTGCTGCTCTGTGTCTTTCTCTCACTGAACGAATAAAGTCTTGTAGTGATGCAGAAATGAAACAAGACTTAAAGATGGAATTAATTGTACAGAAAAAAAGAGCAGATGAAGTTGCGTCAACACAATGATGGCGAAATTACCTTTAGTTTTGACTGTCAGAAAAATCAATCCATTACCAAAATACCCGACCAAGCAGCGTACTATTTACGCCAAGTGTACATATACAATTTTACCATCTGCCTGGGTTCTTCTAAAGATCCTCAAGGCAAAGATAAAGTTTTCGCCTATGTTTGGTTGGAAAATGAATACCAAAAGCGGTCTAACCAAGTTGCATCGGCCGTTTACCACAGATTGACTTCCACAGATCTTTCAAACTACCATACTGTGAAATTGGTAGCAGACGGCTGTGGAGGCCAAAACAAGAACAAGATTCTGATCGGTATGTTGGGAAAGTTTTTATATCAAGATGCTCCATCCTCGGTGAAAGAAATAAAGGTAATATTTCCAGTAGTGGGACATACGTTTATTCCGCCAGACAGGATCTTTGGCCATATTGAATCTGAAGTAAAGAAACATTCTACTCTTCTAACCGACAAAGATTACATAAACATTATTGGATCCCATGCAACTGTTACCGTCTAGGAAAAGACTGCCCTGTGTTAGAGTGGAAAGAGGCGGTGTCTCAGGTTGTAAAAGAGCCTGGTGCATGTCATTTTAAGCTCAAACCTTGCAAAAGGATAATTCTACGAAAAACAAACACAAAGAGCTTTGTGGTGCGAGGTGAGGTGAACTACAACCTGGACATGGGCGAAGAAAAAAGCGTACTGAAGCGGGGCAAACCTTTAAATTCCATTGCACCTACAATAACAGAGGAAGGCACAACTCTGAAGAAAGAGAAACTGCAAGACTTGAATACCCTGTTGACTAAACACTTTCAAGCAAATTGGAGGGAGAAGGAACAAGTGACTTTCTTTAAAGACATTTTTGAAAAACAGGAAGCTATGAATGATCCAAATGAATATAACTGAGATATTGGAGAAATTTTGGAGGAAGAGGAAGGGCTGGTTGTATAAAAAGAAGATTAATGAAAAAGTGAGAGCTTTGAGAACATTGAATAGGACCACTTGATTGAATAAATAATATTAACATTATGATAAATGATAAAAAAAGTATGAGTTTAACTACTGTAAAAAATAAATTAAATTGATCTGCATGGAGTTTTTTTAATTGCCCTTTAAGATGGAATACTTTTTCAAGGTATTTGCAAATGTGAAATTTCTAATACTGTTGCAAAACTTGTTATGTCCTTCAGAATGCTGAAAAACTCGTCATCTCCAAGAGTTTTTTTTTATTTTCCATGAGTTATATCATTTTTATTTTGTTATCCCTTGGTCAATATATAGCTTGTAATAATTAGTATTTAAAAAAAAAAAATATATATATATATATATGTATCTCAATTACAAACGAAATGGCAGTTTTTTGCCGTTTCTGAAATTTTTGTTTGTTTGGACATAACGAGTTTTGCAAATGGACTACTCATATAGACTTGCTAAAAGATAGTTGTAATTTTCTTTTATTACCACATCTCACCTGTTCAGGTTATACGCATGTATATAATAATTACTTTATTGGGGCAGGGATGAGGAAGGAAGAATTTTATAGGTAATCTACCGGCATTTGCATGGAAGGAGAGTGGTAAGCCATTTAGGGAAAACTACCCTAGTAGATATGACTGAGATTTGAACCCCGATCTCCTCGTCTTTAGCGGATGATTATGATTAGCTTCCTGAATCTCCTCCCCTATTATTTCAAGATACAACAATATACTGGTACTTTATATTATTATTAGCAACGCGTCTTACTACCCATTCGGGTTATACGCACTGATACTTTATAAAAGTATGTTTTAGTACTATGCATCTTTCTGCATGATTGGGCTACCCGTAGTTCACAAACTTAAGAAATAAAGATAAGGTGGTTGAATTTGGAGGAAATGAACAATATTTCTAATGTAGAAAAGGTGGGAAACTCCCTGTAAAGAATACAATACAAAAAGCCACTCTAATATACCTAAGTGGGACTAGAACCAAGTCCTGATTTTCAAGGTCAGATTTAGGACCAATAGTCCATCTTTCTGGTACTTAGCCAACTATTCCAATAAAAGTCTAGTCATTGAATAAAAAGGAATTTTAAATAAATACATCTAGGAACAAAATGAAATTTAGACAACTTTAATTGCTATAGTAATCATAAATAAACCAAATTCAATTTTAATATATTAACCTTTTAGCTCTAATCTTTTAGTTAATATATAAATTGTACAAATATGTTTTATCTCCACTGGGGTAACAACCATTTATCCAAGCACAAATATTTAAACGAGTAACATCATTGAAGAAAGACTAAATAATCTCTAAATGTATCCATAGTTGAGTCAGTGGCAGCAGAGGCTTATTTGTGTATGAGGAAAAAGGCAATTTACCAAAAAGAGGTTTTGAGGGTCTTTTATGCCCCCTATCCTAAAGGATTCCGGGAGCCTGCTCCCGGCAAACGTTTAACAATCAGATGCCTTTAAGCTATTGGAGGGGTCCTAGGATATTTTTTGAAAATTATATTCTTCTATACTCTATTTAGAATGGTCTTCCCTAGTTTTATTTTTTTTATTTTAATGGACCAAAAGTTATTTAGAGTGAGCCTCCCTTGATTTTTTAAGGGCATTACTACCATTGGCAACTCTCGAGCTTCGCATGGATACATGACTTCAGCTTTATTATGGATAGTGTACGTCTAGCAGCTTGTTGTGTCGGCACAGAGGCACATACGTAAGCTGATACTCTGTGAGTCAACTGTTTGGACTTGGGGTTTGATAATTTTGTTGGCTGGTCAATGTTGAAGCAACAGAGTAGCAAGGGCTAGGATGTGTTGATTAGCTTGCAAAGAGAGCAATACATTCTTCAATAGAGTTCTCTTCGATTACATTTCTGGCTGGATATCCGTAAATTATGTCTGTGGTTGATCCATTCATTTAAAAAAATTCAAACTTTTATTATTGCAATCGCTTGTTCTTGATTGTTCCGCAAAAATTTTCATTTGTTCTGTTTTGATCAAGCCACAAATGGTATGTTTTATTGGGGGTACCCCCCCACCCCAAACACTTTGGAAAATTAACATTTGTAGGGTTGCAATAGAGTTTGTTCTAGATTGTTCCACAAAATGTTTAGTTTGTTCTGCCTTTGTTCTTGCACAAATGAACGTGAACTTGTGACACTTTGTTTACTCATGAAGGGCTAACTTCACTGTAGCCCCCCACTTTAAAATATTCATGTTTTTATGATCGCAATAGTTTGTTCTGCAAAAAATGTCGTTTGTTCTGTTTTTGATAAACCCACAAATGGTAATGTTTACATGGGGGGCTGGGGGGCAACTTCACTGTAGCCTCTCCCCCACCAGTTTGGAAACTTGAAATTGTTATTGTTGCAATCGTTTGTTCCTCATTTGTTGTGGATTGTCCTGCAAAAAGTTTTGTTTGTTGCGTAATTGTTCTTGAACAAATGGGACGTGAATTTGACACTTTGTTTACTCATGAGGGGCCAACTTCATGGAAACCCCTCTCCCCACACTTTTAAAAATTCATGGTGTTTTGATTGAAATCCTCGCTTGTTCCGGATTGTTAGACACACATTTTTGTTTGTTACGTTTTGAAAATCCCACAAATATTATGTTTACACTAGGGGGAGCGGGGCTAACTTCACGATAGCCTATTCCGGTTTGAATAATATCCAGGCACTTATGTTAAATTAGTATATTTTTAAATGATAGCGATATTTTATCATCCATAGATACTCAAACCTATTATTTTAATCAAACAGTTGTAGGAACGAGAAAATAATGTTGAAAATTAATTATGAATTCTATTTGTTTGTCATGTTTGTAAAATCCACACAACCGATGAGACAATGAAATTAAACGGCGAAAAGTTACGTTGGGATGGGATATTTTTTTAAAGTAGATTTTTGTAAATCAATATTATATTTACCAGAATGCAAGATTTTAGCTGTTAAAAGACTTTATTGCATAGCTATTTTTAGTTTCCATTTGTAAAGGACGTGTTTGATATTTAGTCATGTGCATTCATTTTGATTTTCTGTCTAAATTCTTAGTTTGGTTTTTTTGGAAAATTTGTAGCAATTTTTTAGAATCTCAAGCTATTATATTGATATTTTTTAATCACTTTTTTGGAAATTTACTCTGGGTCTTGTTAGTAAACTTTGATTTGAAAAAAATAGTTTTTATTGTCAAGGAGTTTCTTAGTCTTCTTCGTAAGTGTCAGAGTTGGAATAATTGACACTTCCTTCCAACCATATCTCTTTGTGGTCAAAGATACTACTTACTACATCATAACAATAATAGTAGCAAACAAAAGGAGGGTGCGATGTCAATACTTTAGGATAACCTAGTTATGAGCTCTCTTGAGGGGGTGGGGGAAGAGAGAGTTAAGATCTCGGGTATCTTTCGGTAATTTCACATCTGCCCAAGTAGACGAAACCAATATTTTGGAGCTTAGGAGGAAGTGAGGCCTATAAAAATACTTTTATTTACTATGAGTTTTATGGCATGCAATAAGTTGTAGACTAAGGTTTCCTCAGTTTTTGTATTTCTGACTTGCTTCGCCTCTTTTTTGTGCATAGTGAGCGAATCAAAAACAATATTTTTCATACTTTGACACAGAGGGTGGGACATTCTTTACTTGACGCCCTGTGTGACCATACAGGTCGCACACACAAAAGGCCATCATCACTAATGACACTAGTTTATTTAGCGTTTGTAAGATATCTAAGAACTAACAAACTCAAATATAACTCACAATAATCTGAAACAAACTCATAAAATTATAAATTCAAAAAGACAAATTTTGCTATATTTTATCTAGATGAGTTGAGGAAAGGTAGCTTAGTATAGTGATAAAAATATAGTAATTTTAAAACTATCAACATGAAATAAACACATTTAAAAAAAAGAAATTCAGAACAAAATAAAGAAAAACATGTTAAGGAACATTCAAACAAACTAACAACACATTAAAAAAAAAAATTTCAAGTTTTGAAAGAATGTGAGAGAGCTACTATTAGAAAAAATTATCGAGGCTTTACAAAGGAATAAATGAAAATCTTCGCTAAAAGAACCAAGAAAATAAACCAAGAAAGAATTATTGATTGCAAAGATAAAATATCGATTTTTAAAAGTTGTATGTGTTCATTTGGAGAATATGGTTGCCAAAAAGGCGTCAATCCATGCTCCTAGTGTAAATATATCTTATGTTGTCCTGCCAAAACGAAATGGGCGGATTTTTTTTTAGGGACCACCCGGAAAGAATGAAGAACCAACGATTGCAGTCATAAAAATATGGATTTTTAAAAGATGGGGAAGGGGGCTCAACTTCATGGAGTGCAATGTAAACATACAATTTATGGGCATATAAAAACAGATCAAACTATTTTTTTCCAGAACAATCCGGTAAAAACGAAAAACAAATTATTGCAATAATAATTTTTTTTTAATGTTTTAAGGGGGAAAGGACGGTGAAGCAGCTTCATGGAGGTCAAAAGTAAACATATCATTTGTGAGCGTATCAAAATGGAAAAGATGATTTTTTTGCAGAACAATTCGGAACTAACAAAGAAAAAAGTATTGTAATCATAAAAAAAGTTTTTAAAAGGGAGAAGGGCGAATTCATGGATGTCAAATGTTAAAGTATAATTAGTTTTGGGGAAGTATCAAAACGTAAAAAAAAAAAAAATTAACAATCCGAAACCAAGATCGCAACCATAAAAATTTCAGTACCGTGAAGTTGGCCCCTCACTAGTAAATAAAGTGTCACAAGTACTTGTCCCATTTGTGCAAGAACAAATGCGGAACAAACGAGCCTTTTTGTGGAACAATCTGGAACTAACGTTTGCAACCATAAAAGTGTAAATTTTCCAAAGTGGGGGTGGGTTTACTATGGGGGGTTTACCAATGTAACATATAATTTGTGGGCCTATAAAACAGAACGAAAATGTTTGCGGCACAAGCGAAGAACAAACGATTGCAATCAACAAAACCTTGAATTTTTAAATTGGGGGGGGGGGGGGGGAGGGGGGCAACTTCATGGACATATTTTTTTCACAGTTGGTACCTACCCATGGTACAAATTGTGGGATTATTTGCATTTGGTTAAGAAAATATTAAATATCTATCTATGTTTCCTGTTATGTTATATTTTTGGACGGAGGTATCTTTCTCATCAATAATCTAGGTATGTCATCATCACTTTCCTATACAACTCAAAATTCTTCATTTTCTATTGAATTAATCTCACAACTATCATCTTCTTCCGAGCTTTGGAATTCTGAATCGGTACATTCAACATCAGAAGATTTATGTCTAATAATATTATCAATTGGGGAAGGAGGGAGTTCTTCCACATCGGACATGTACTCCGCATCACATATGCCTTCTCCGTAATAGAAAAAATATTAGGGCCTAAATTATCATTTCAAAATGTATATAATTTATTCTAATAAAGAACAGGAAACTAATGATTTTGCAATAGAGATAAAGCGTATTATAAAGATAGGCGTAAATATGTTTTATACACCTATATAAGTTGTAATTATATACATACGAGAGAGAGAAAAATGAACAAAACTGATGATTACGTTGTTCATTTGTGCAAGTCATGTGACATATAATAATATATTATTTCAAAGTGAGCACATATCATATAAAGCTAATCTTTGATAAGAACTTGAATCGGTTGGTGAATCAGGTCAAAAATATGTATTTAAAAAATTACTAGGAACTTGAAGGAATAAACTCGAGTCTATAAAAAAAAAGATAGGTTTATTAATAATTTACCTAGACAAATAAAAAATATATATAATGTTTACATATTTTTTAGGTGGTTTTCCACATGTGTTCTCTTTCTATAGTTTTCCCATCCACTCTCCACATAAATAGGGTACATTTGCTAGAAAAATTTGTTTCCTTTTTCCTACACCCTTGAATAACTCAAACCTCAACAACTAATCACTAAATAATTCAAAGTGCTTAAAAACATTTGAGAGCGATTATATATAAGTTTATAAGTTACATCTTATTTGGATAAGATTGCTTCATTTATTTTAATTAAATTAATTCAAATAAAAATCGTTCTCTCTCGTTCTTTCTCTCACACACATATTTTTTTATGAAGGTCATACGTAATAAAAGACATTCCTTTGTGAATGAAATGATTATTTCATTACATTATTTATTGGCAAAAAATATATATATAAATAATTGGTAGAAAGACTGTCGTTAAAATAGTAAATAGCGGTTTTTCATTTGAAGTAAATTCAAAGTGCTCACACACTTGCAATTGCAAACATCAATTACTACTATTATATCATACTTGGGCCTAAAATTAATCTCTAAGTGAGTTCGAAATACATAAATAATGAACAATATACCTTCCTATATTGTTTAGGTACCCAACAGGATATCTCCCTGATTGGCACATCATTATAGATTACTTCTATAGGAACTACAATTTTTAACTTGACCTGATTACACCCTTATAGGTTAGACTAACAGAGAAATTCTAAATATTCAAATAGAATAGTTTCCAAAATTTAAGCTATATAAAATGTTGGAATAAATGCCAGCCTAAACGTTGATTCTTGCATTCACACCATTTTTAACGCGATAAAAATCTATTTCTTATCAAGCATATTTTCAAGAGGCCACTCAATTAATAGTTTTACAGCTGTGGGAGAGAACGTAATAAAATATAGGCTTTAATGTGATATAATGATAGTACCATAGGCCAACACGTTAGCTAAGTCACTAGCGGGATGGTCTACTGTGCAAAGGATATGGGTTTGATTTCTGGTAGGGTGTAATATATATTATTTGATCAATTCTCGGCCTTCTTCTAGATGATGTGTATTTCTTAGAATTCAATCATTCTGTTTAACCGTGGAAACTTGCTGTATTCATAAAATGATCAAATATTTGAACAATATAATCAATTAATTTGTAACCACTTGATTTTTTGGGTTTGCTACTTAGGTAAAGTGCATATATATGTTAATGCTTTCATAATCATCATTTATGCACACATTATATTTACTTATATAGGCCTAAATACTTCGAGAAAAATCGTCCAGATGGTTTAAAATTTAGATAATCACAAAATTTTAATGTTAATTAATAAGTAATTAATCCATAAAATTTATCATGCAGATAATCCCATATGAACCAAGATATAAGCTCTGACTGACAGTATAAATATTCTTACCTGTAATTAAAATATAAATACATATAAAAACATAGATAATTTAATTGAAGATAATAATTTCAGTTTTGACGAAATTGAAGATCGTGAAACTATTTTTACCATATGCATATTAATGTATACAGAGTAATAAGTTTTGCTAATTTAGGTTATATAAAATAATGCCTTTTTCTGCATTAATAATGACTAAACTAGTTCAAATAGCTAAGAAATTAAAACACTATAAATTGCCTAAATTACTTCTTTTTTTTTCATGAAAAGGATTCTTTATACAATGGCTGTAAAAAGTGCTTTCAAATGTTAAGTATTTATTTCATCATTCTTGATATGCAATGTGTCAAATAACCTTGGGTGATCGCTTACAACCATTTATTGTTTATTAAATTGTATATTCTGTGTTATTGATTGATTCTGGAAAACCCCTAATATATAAAATAAACATAAAGCCTATCTGCCTATATAATACATTATGTTCATTCTCGGTTTCAAAGCTTGACGTTTTCCATCCATTTTACTTTTATATATATATATATTAATTTTATATATATATATTAGGGCTGGGCCGATGCCGATTATTAATCCGATCATCGGCCGATTATCGCATAACCGGCGATTCCGATGATCGATGTTTGAATCTCCGATTATTTATGCCGATTATTCAAAATGTGTGGGTATATTTTAATTCCTAAAAAAATAATATTTTATCTCTGCTCTCTCGTATGTGATCTTTGAATAATTAGCTTGTTCTTAGCGACTTAGGTTTGAAATAAACAGCACATCCAACATTCCAAACAAAATATATCAAAATAAATATATTTACCATAGGTCTTTTTCCGATTTATGCACGTTATTAGAAATAAAAAATACTCACAAGTAACAAATCTAATAATCATAAAATAAAATATAAGCAGATTGGTGTTGTTTTATTTCGATTTGTTAAAGATGCCCAAAAAATGAAACATCGGACGTAATAATCTCGCACATGCGCACATTTTGTTTTAAATGGAAACTGTTTTTCTTTTAATGCAAGTACAAAACTTTCCACTGGCAGGGAATTTGCTTCGCTCATATCTCAATATGAATTTAATTAATATATATTAATATTTAAATTTTACATTCTCTTTAATAGTTAAAAGTAAATTAAAATAAGTTTTAAAGTATTTCTTAAAAAAAAACCCACGAAAAATAACTTTCGTTGCACATTATGTTATTTATTATTTATTTTATCATATTGAAGTAGAGATGGGCAAAATCGTTCTTTTAAATGAACGATTCATTGTGTCTGGTTCAGTTCAATGATCCGTTCCATTTTGACCCGTTCACCGTTTATTCGACTTTATAAAGGTAGTTTTTATTTAAATGTAGTTAAAACAATGTAATTTTTCATTAAGATTATTTAAATTGTTATAAAAAAGATCGGATTACTGTTTAAAAATGGTGATGCCTTTTTATTATACTTTTTTTTAAGAAACCACTTATTCCTATACGATATTAATATTTAGTAGTTAAATTATGATAGAATGCTTCGTAGAATCACAAAAACCTATGTTATGATATATAAAAATCACAATTCACAAAAATATTACGATTGTTAAAAATTGTTTAATATTGAAGCCATATTTTAATAGACATTGGATGTAAAAATTCCTATTTCATCTAAAAACAAAATAGATGTAAGCCTATTCTCCTTGTGTGCAAAAATATGTGTGCCTTGATTATTTTTTATCATTAAAATTAAATTTAAATTTGCTGATTATGATCTGTCTTTGTCTAATGAAAGGGTCAGTAGGCCTATTTAATTATAAATGTGAAATTATATTGTAATTATCTAACATGTACCGGTATATTTGCTATTTATTAATGTGATTTGTTTTTGTTTAATGATAGGTTCATTTGTCCTAACAATAACATACAATAATAATTAAACAACCTTTACACTTTAAAAGCTTCTATTTAAATGTTATTAAAACAAAACTATATTGGACATTATAAAACTAGTAAAAGTAACTTTTTTTTGCTTTAAGAGTCATTTTACTTTATACACTTATTAAAATTGAAAACAAAAATAATCGGCATCGGTGATCGGCCTAATCGGCAACAAATGATCGGCATCGGACTAATCGGCAAAATAGCTGATCGGCCCAGCTCTAATATATATATATATAAAATTAAAATAATAAACAAAGGTTCCTTCCATCCCAACCTGGAAAACGTCAAGCTTTGAAACTATAGCAGTAAAGAAACTATATATATATATATATATATATATATATATATAGTTTCTTTACAGCTCACAGAGATCACAAATAAAACACAAATCTAAAAATTACTACAACTTGATTCAATAATAAAATAACCACGGCAGTGATATAAAGATCAATATCACTAGAATACAAGGCTAATTATTTCAAGAGAAAACTTGTGAATGATAGTTCAGACAGAAATCTCGCATGGACTGCATTTTACTTGGGTTTCTGTGATAATACAGCTGGAGTAACCACTGTGTTTTTATCGAACTGTGGAACCAGGCTATCACCCGCTCTTGTCAACTAAGCTACACTTCCCTACAAAGCTTTGATCCCGTGAGCCAACTTGGAATTTCAGTGCATATTTTTATGTCATATGTAAATCAAGTTATTCAGTAAAAGTTGCATATTTAAGTCTGAATATATTTTGTAGTCTTAAGTATACACATCTATAAATAGTATGAATACTAATATTTAATATTTATAGATGAATTAGTATTAGTAAACAATTGTTGAATTGTGTTGATTTTAAGAGAACTTTAAGTATATCTGTATAGAGTATGCTTCCACCTATGGTAAAATCTCAGCTTTATCAAATAGGTATAGTATTAAAGATACTAAATTTCAATTTTCAAATTTTTATTTCAAAAAGTGTGGCCTAAAACTAGTTTCTGAAAACGTAAAAATTAAAGTTTCTTACCCTCATAGCTCGTTAGTAAAAATCCATAAAAATATATTTAAGGTGTGTAACATTTCATAGAAGAAAACTCTTTTGAATGTAAAAAAAAAGTTCTGTACATATGGCCTTAAGTTTAAATTCATTGCCTTTAAATTTATAAACTATTTGGCTTTTTTTAATTGTAACGTATTTGAAAATACAAGTGGGGAATTAGATAAATCTAGAGGCGGAAACAAAAATTTAAGGGGGTAGTGCTCCTCTGAAATTCCATTCATCCCCCTGAAATATTTTAATTTGTTTGCAAGTAAAAAATTAATAGTAAACAATTCATAAATATAAATATTATCTTAATAAGCATCAAAGTAAATTATAATTGTACTGGTATATTTTTTATAGTAAATTCGAGAATAAAATGTCTTGATACAAAAAATGATATCAAACAAACCAATCACTAAAGAATATTATTTATGTAAAAATAAATACAATATTGCCATAAAATAATATACTCAAGAGATCACATGTATTACTACTCACACAAACTGAAAATAAATTTTCCTTAGTATTTTTGCTTCAAAAACCTATTGAATACAATTTAAAAAGGCTATTCACATACTGCCTTTATATTTTAATCTAAGCATTAGTATAAAAAGCTTACAAGAGTTTGGAGCCAATTTTGTGAATGGTTATAAAAATATCACAATTTAAACTTACCAAAGATTGTAAGCCTTTAGCAAATGTTGGCTTCTTTCCTTTCTTCGGCTCCTCCTCCTCAGTTGGAATGTCTATCACCTCAACTGTCTGAGACGTGGCTTCTCCCTTCTCATTCTTGGCAACAAGCTTGTATACACCCTTGTCTGAGACCATACAAGACTCGATTTCCAATTTGACAGCAAACTCTCCCTGGAACATTACCGAACATGATTCAGACGAGACAAGAAACACAGCAGCAAAACCATATTAAAAATTAATATATGAGTGTGGTAGATAAATATTATGTGATGGTACTAGTGATGGTACATCTGCTTGTCATGGATATAATGTATTTGAATAAAACATGGAGAAAGCAGTTTGGAGTTCCACAAAGAGATATATAAGCATGGTATTATATATGGCCACCCCTACAATGTATTATTTAGGCTGGGTTTATATTCATGCATAGTGCATAGTAAATTGTAAGTAGTGCATCGAGGGCAACGCACAAGTAATAATAACAATAAAATGGTTTATAGTGAAACGTGGTGTATAAAGTATTACTTAAACAGATTGTCTTTTATTCATAAAAAATGGCTTAACTTCTTTTCACAACTAGATGTCTATAAAAATACTTCAATAAAGAATTCATTTAAAATATAACATTAATTAAACTGTATCTTTTAAAACATGAATTTAACCTAATTTAAGTTTTGTCTGTACTATTAAATCAACACAAACCATTTCAAGCATTAACATATATGCTAATTTTTGTCTGCTATGTAATCTTGCGTTTAATTGGCTAGAGCTTCTCCTTGCATTCTCATTGGCTGATACGTCTCAAATCCAATGATTATCTATATTATTACACTCCATGCGAAATGTATAGGAAGTTAAGGTTATTTCGACATAGTACATTGTGCATGATTCACTATGTATCAATTATAAATGCTAACATTTTAAATAATGTATATCAATTTCTTGCACACTATGTGCTATACACTATTTGGTATTAGTTATGCATTATTCATGAATATAGCCCCTGCCTTAACCAAAAGGGTATTAGGTCATTCAAATATACTCAAAATCAACAATACGACTACAACTTTGAATCATGTGTGAATAAGTGAGGTTTTGAAGCATTCTTGCTACTAAACACTTAGTTGTTCTCATAAACATGCCATATTGTGATATCATTGACATAATTGACAGGTGGTTGTTGTGATCGCCATGATACAGCGCTCAGGATAGAGGAATATGCACCCATGTGGGGGAGCAGATCGATCTTGTCAAAGTGAAGAATAGAATGACTTGTTATATCTCTAGGTGACATTGACGTTCTCGACATAGATCTTGCACCTTTATTTTGCCACATGTTGTAAAGCAAGTATTTGAATCTCTAATTTTTGTGGAATAAAACAAAATAAAGGATATTGTCAGCTCATTGTAGCGTCATGTATTATAATATGTGAACCTATCATCTTGAGTCAAATTCATGGGAATAGTTCAGAAGAAAATAAGAACCATCTCAACAACGTAGAAAGATAAAACATTGACGTCATACAACAAACAACCGAACTATGTCCATTACCAACACAGGTGTGTTATGCATCCAATGTATTGTGATACCAATACCCTTAAATATATCAAAGAAAGATTGGACATTACAAGATGCAGACGTAGCGTAGGTTACATTGCTCATGGTAAAACAAGGAGTCACTAATATATTATCGTGAGAATGAAGAAAAAATTTAATATTATTCAAGACACCATAAAATAAACAAGTTAAATATAAATATTATTATTATTATTATTATTATTATTATTATTATTATATTATAATATTATAAATAATAATATTACACATATTTATGTCTATTTTTTCTAAAAAATATTATATTAAACAATGGTATTTTTTTTTATAATGAAGGAACTATTAACTCTTGGAAAGATTGAGCTTTTTAAGTAAAATATTATTAGGTAATTCATGTATATATTAATCACAATAATTTAAAGCAAATTAAGTTAATGTTTATGCTTGTATTTTGTGTCACTGAGTGGCCAATAAAATAAGTAAATTAACATAAGTAATATAATATAAAAGTTATTATAGTGAGCCAACGTAATTAAAACAGTAAATTTTCACAACCTTACCTCTCTAACTTGCTCGATGCGAACGAAATGCCTTGAATCTTCACGAACTGCTGATTTCTCCTTGAACCATGTGCACTGAGGTGCGAACTTTGACTCGACTTTACATTCAACGATGATTGTCTTCTTTTTGATTATCTTGGTCACCTTTGGCTTCTCCTTTATCACAGGAATAACTAAAAGTAAATGAATACAAGTAGTTAGTGATGAGTTTAGATATTGTTTTAGATTCAAAACGAGCATAAAGAGAAAATATCATAGACTGTTTGGGAATATGTAATTTATATTAAATAAAAGCCATCAACATTTCAACAAACTTCCGTTTTCTTATTGAATGGAATTTTTGTTTGTTTGTTTGTTGTTACATAATTATTTCTGGCATGGGAACTTATTCTAGTTTTTTATGTATTCAAATTATTTGTTATTCAGGTGGGTGGAGAGGGAGGGGGGTAGAGACACTTCAAAACATTTTATGTATATTATGTAAAACTAGCCATATATACTCCCAGTATCAACACTCAACTCCTAGTATCAGTTGGTTAGTATGACGAATCCATACAGAAATAATAAACTTCTCTTAATCCCAGATTGAGTAAGGTTTAGACCCGGTCACTGAAATATGTATACATGTTGATTATTTATATTAGGTTAATATTTGTTGACTGCCTAGCAACGTTCTACTTTATTATATAATGCTGCATTCTATTTTAAGAATTAGTACCTTTAATTCAAATTCATATCAAAAAGGCATAGTAACTAAGCAAAATATTATTCCTAATCATATATTTGTATTATGTTTAAAAGGTGATTATTTTAGAGGATTCAAACTCTAGATCACGTTTTGGCTTGAAACAACTGGTCTACTTAATGAATTGCCACATTAATATTTCAAGCCAAAACACATTCATCCCTCAATTTGTTTTATAAAACTTTCTCCACTACATAGAGACCACATGCAGGTCTTATGGAAAAAACTTTTATTTTCAACTGTTGCCAAATCTCCTTGTTTTCTGTTATTTCAGAAGTGGTGTGCTGGGGTAAGAAGGAGCTACTGGCAACATTGAAGAACCAGTGTTGCGAAATTTGTCCTATACTTAAAGGAACATTGACAACACTAAAAACCAGAAAATGACAACGGTTTATTCCAATAGCAGCCAAGCAGATCCCTTAGGGATGATATACAGCATAGTCACCAGCATCCAATATAATGGTAAACTGTTATTTACCTATACTCTGTCGGTGTAAGCACATATTACTTTGCCACTGTGCACCCTTAGAGGTTTCATGACTAACCTCATGAGTAGTACTGGCCAAATTTTCAATAGTGTTCTGATAAAATATTTAGTGACTGACCAAGAAAAATATAATGCTCCAGCTGAATAAGGGTCAGTTGTATTTAGATAATTTGTGATAACATGTGTTAGAAGATAAACTTAAAAATCTTAAAGACACTGGGAGCTAATGTAGTTTATGTTCATTTTGTATAATTTATTAATTAAAATTGAAAATGTACTTTTAACCATTATGATACAAAACGTTGTGGAGTGAAATATTTATGTGTGTGTGTGTGTGTGTGTGTGTGTGTGTGTGTGTATATATATATATATATATATATATATATAACTATAAATATCAAATAAACTATCATATAAGCCCTGCTTTGTAGTAGTTTTATGAGATGTCCATCATGATAATTTAAGTATTGGACGGCTGAAGATGAAGGAAAGATGGAACGAGTAACATGTTGGCCTAGTGTAGAATCTACATTGTATTTGTTACGAAGACATTTAGTTTAGCCAAGACTTTGTATTATTTTATTAAAGATGCCCATATGATATTTTATAAATATTTATAACACCACTAAGGTGTGATATATATGATGTATTATAGTCATAAGAGCATTCCTTAAGTTAGAACAATGTAATTCTATCTAGACAAATGAAAAGCTTACTTTCGATATTGAGAGTAAGATTTGCGTTCAGTTCTCCCATAGTGTTTTTGATGTTACACTTGTACAGACCCGAATCTTCTGTTCCAGGGTCCTGGAAACAACACACAAAAAAAAGTAAATTAATCCTTTTGATACCAATCGAAGTTAATGTTAAATTTAGTATTATATCTGTGACTTTGCTATTACAAGTCTGCTATTATAAATATAAGGGTGCTTTAAAATATACAGGTAAATTCAGTTTACAGATTAGGTACAGGCTAAACGCTGGTGTAAGTAAACAAACCATTTTTTGATTGATATCATTATATAACTTTATTTTTAAAACCCAATTCAATCAACTACAGTATGATTGTGATGTACGTATAAGTTAGTATTTATTTTAAAACGGTAATGTCGTCTTCGAATGCCACTTTCAATAAATACCCACCCAAAATTGCTTATTAGAAGCTTTCAAACTTTCATCGGAAGTGGGACACTTTAAAACTAGACTGTACACATAACATGATATATCGTGTATTATGTAAAGTAAATAAAACGCTATTTTATTAGTATAAGTTCCAAATTATAATATGTATCTATTATAAAGAAGATCATTGACTACAATGGGGTTGTTTTGATTAATGCATCAATTGGAAATTGAAAGCTTTGGACAAAATTTACACCTGCTTCGGAGGCCTCATGATCTAACGCGCTACTCTTGCAGTAGATTAGACTGCCGATGATGAGGAAATTGAGGTTAGAATCTTGGCTAGGTGTAATGAGGGTGGCCTTCCACTCTCCCCATGAAAATTTGTGTACACTTCCTCCAAATATAACCTTCCTAATCCTTAAAACCATTAACATAATTATTACATAAGCATATGACATGAAAAGGTAGTAAGACGCATTGCTAAAAAAAGTTTACAGTCCAATAAAATCAAAAAAGCCATACAATTTATTCATTTATTTTATTTTGGTATCACAGTTTTGAGGCAATCTGCACTTGCATGGATGGAGAGTGGAAAACAATTTTGTAAAAAACCATCCTCAGTGCACCCAACCAAGATTCGAACATTAATCTCCCCATAAGCAGCAGTCTATTCTACTGCGAGAGTAACGCCTTAGACCATGCGGCCACCGTAGCGGGTTTCTAGATGTATAAAATGGAGAGAGACTATGAACGCTTTCTTAAATCAGTTTAAATCTTTATTGTTAAGTGATAGGTAATTTTTAAATTAATTTGGTAACACTTACAGCTGCTCAACATTGTAGTTATTTTGAATCCTTGTTATATGTCAGATATTAATACAAATTTTGAGTGTGGGTTTCTTTTTAGTAACATTTATAATACCGAATTTTAAAATTTAATGAAACTAAAGAAATTGTATACACACGTTTTCTGAACCCTTTCGGCAATTAGTTCGAAAAACTCTACATAATTGAATTGATTTAGGTACTTGGCATATTAAAGTAATGTAAACTTATTTTTATTGGCTCTAAAACTGGTTTACGATGTTTTAAGCGATATGCAGGGCCTATTTCCAAGCTTATTTTTAGTAGGATGTGATATCAAATATCATAGGCTATTGACTTAATTATCATTTCAAAGTGGATAAGGTTACACGAACATAATACATATTTATTAGCATCAAAACTATACAAGAAAGAAGACTGAAAACCCCAATTTAAGAAACTAAATTCATATAATACAAGAAAGAAGATTGAAACCCCCAATTTAAGAAACTAAATTCATATAATACAAGAAAGAAGATTGAAAACCACACTTTAAGAAACTAAATTTATATACTACTTTAGAGACAATGCTAAATTAAATAGTCAAATGAACATTTAATTTTATAAAGCAATCTGACCCCAACAATAAAATATGTTAACTTATGGGATGAGCTATTAGCTTGATTTGTAGGCCTACATGGCATAGAGTCCTAGAGTTGCGTGGTCAAGTACTTCATAGCCATGGAAAGAGAACTTAAATTTCATAGATAGGATACTATATTTTGACTGTACAAATTATCTTTTTTTATTAAATTAGCTCTACAAAAAGTTCATATTGACTTAAAAACATATGTTTTTCCTATTCTTGATTGAAAAATGACATTTGAACATGAGAATCCCCACCCACGCTCTCTCGCTGGGCTATCCATGATTCATACCGTTGCTCAGGGTCACTATTCACTATTATTTTGATTATTTTTAATATACATTTGTTTAATATAATACAATTTTATCAATAATATTATTATTTTTTAGTACCGCGTCTTACTACCCTTTGGAGTTTTACACTATATTAATATTACTATATATTATATTGATAATATTTAGATATATAATCTAATAAATAATATTTTTTCATGTTCAAAGCTTCTCTAGTTCTGTACAATTAATTATAAAAGCGGTTTCATACATCCATTATATTTTTCTGTTTAAATAAGCTTTTCGGGCAAGCAAACATTGACAGTTACAGAAAACATTGGAACTTTAATATATTTAATAGGTTATACAAAAGTATTTATACATTTGAGTATGTAATGGATATATTTATTCAAATATACAGACATATGATAAAGCTTGTAAAAGATAATTTTAGAGATCTTTATCTGAATAAAAGTTGTAAGGGTTAACACATGATTGAGAGCACATTTATCAAGATTTGAGTGACTTATGTAACAATTAACTCTTTTTTATTTAATTTAATTTGTGATATACACTCCTTGTGTGTATATAAATCATCAGAAACTTTATTTTTATTTTATAATGACAACATTTTTATCATCTAAAATAATATTAAATATCTAGTTGAAAAATTGAATTCATTGGTTTAAATAATGAAGGGAAATACCATTATTGTTGGAAGAATTTAAGAAAATATAATACATGGATTAAAAAACTTTTCAACTTAGATAAACAAGGATTAAATAGCCAAGCTATTATATTTTTATGGTTATAGCCGCATAAAATATCATATTCTTTAAATTGAAAAATGACACCTAGACGCGGTGTTCTCCCGAATCAAAGATGGCTGCGTTATCTGATAGAACAGGATCTTAATTGATCACTCATGTGTTGCTAACGATTTCCGCATGTCCATCACGGACTCTGCCTTAAGCCAAAAGTTCTAGATTCAATTCCAGTGTTCATGTCTCATTTTTCAATCTTAATAATATGATATTTAACATTACATTATTAATACCCACTTCGTTAGCTACACAATCTAGGGTGTCACTTTTGCAAGAGACTAGAATGCCAATAGTAGGGAGATTGGACTTCGATTCCCTTTCGGGTGTAATGAAGTTTTTCCTAAATGTTTTTCCATTCAACCTCAAAAAAAAAATTAGGCTACAATTCATCTAGATTCAACCTTCTTCATAACTTACACTTTAGTATAACTAGTACATAGGCGTATAACCCTAATAAGTAGTAAGACACGGTGTGAATAAAAGATAATTCAGTTTTAGGCATTATTCTGTAACATTAAAATAAAAAGATTGACAAATTGTTCATCATTAGTTTATAGAATATCATGAATATTTTCGACCGATATTCTAACCAAAATAAAGTATAGTATTTAAAGTTGTGTTAGATGTATGATGATTAATAAATTTACTTGTCAGTAGGTTAGTTTGATCAACAAAGTTTATCAGCAACATCTCCAAGAACCAAATTCCAACCATGTGATATTAAGATATGTAGCCTTAATATAATCATATTATATGATTCACAAATAATTAATTACCTTTAATTCCAATTTAATGTAATAAATATCATCTTTCTCCTCTACAGACATGGAGAGCTTGGAGGACTCCTTTAGCACAGATCCACCATGATACCAAATTATAGTAGGTTTTGGAGTCGCTTTAACTTTACAATCCATTATCACCAATTTGCCTCCTCTTTCTGAAATAATACGAGGCTTTTGGATAAAAGTTGGGCCATCTCCTTCAGGTTCCGGTTCCGCTTCTATGTTCAGATTGAGGTTAGCATTTGACTCTCCAAACTCGTTCTTGACGTGGCAGCGATATGTACCACCGTCAGAGCCTGCAGGATCCTGGGAAAATAAAGGTAATTATATCAATGACACAATTATTTGTGTGTTAGAGAAAGAATAACACTATTTTTCTTGAGCTTATGTTTTTTTTAATATTACTGATATATTTACGAACAAACGTAGGTTATAAATTTAAGGCAAAATGTATACCTAATATGTCCACCCTTTATATATTACAAATTATAAGAATAAGGAAAACATCCATCATGAAATATATTTCTCAGTTTGATAGATCTCCTCTTTCAGTATTATTAATTTGTTCATAAATAATATAGGCAGCAAGTAGATATTACTCGTATGTACTTATGCCTTGCCTTAAAGCCTAAAGGGGAATTTAAATGCCCTTCTTTCAAACACTCTGAATCCTAACATGTTTCAATGTTTACGCATATCATATCTACTTGTATATTTCTTATCTATCGAAATAGTTTTCTCTGCAAACAACAAAACATAGGACTATGGCAGGCCTCCACTATTATTGCATTGTTATCAATTAATGAACCTTTCAAACATCAATAATGAAGACAGTTATTTAACTTTTCATATCTTTTATTTAAAAATGTTTTGAAGTACACATGCAATTTGATTATAGTTCATATTTTTGCTCACATTTAGCAAAATTAAGATTTAAAATTAAATTTAGAATATTATATTTTAAAATAAAAAATTATAAAATTTAATAAAAATACATTTAGCTTTATAAATTTACTTTTGGACATCACATGCGCATAATATGTAAAAAAAACAGATTTTAGTTGATATTCCTTGTTGCATGATAAATTATGATAAGCGATTTCTTGAGTAATTTTAGTGGATTCTAAAAATAAATTTAAGCTTTAATTCCATTTCAAATAAGATTTTATACAGCTTTATATTGTATATAAAATATAAACAAAGTATTCAGTCTCATCTGGTCTTGTTGGTCGTGATGGAGGGTTTGGAGTTTGAATACTGGTTTTGTCACTAATTTTTTTTTTTTATGAATGGTCCTTTAGGGCCAAAGATATTCAAGCTAAGGTTATGAAATAATTGGGATGTATTTGAAGTTAAAAAAAAGAAGTATCCCATTGCAATGCAATGAATAAGTTTATTGTACCTTTATTATATTTATCAGGCAAGTCAAATATCATGTTAAAATTATCCAAAACTAATTAAGAATGTTATAAAAGAATGAAGGCGAAACCTTTACGAAAACATGTATATGGTTTGACCAATTTTGTAAACACCTAGTAGGCCTACTAAGCACATTATAAATAAGCCCTATTTTTCTAATGACTTAAGTACGTCCACAAAATTGAATAAAAATATAAATTCCAAAAGATATTATTTTATTGTGACAGACCTTGGATAAACACACTATTCCTTTACGAAATAGGAAGTTATTCCTATTTTAATAAATTTAATCCAGCCAACTTTGCCCAGCCTTATTGAAGAGAATCTATTTTCTGAATTTTAACATAGTACTCCTTCAAGACATAACATATCAATTATTACTTTGTTTAAGACCAACTTTATAAAGACAAACTGCCAAAACAAAACGGAAAAAAAATTATTATATTTTAACAAAACTGATTATAGCATACTTGCCCTCATTGGCATCATAAATATAAAACTTTGATGCTCTCGTTCAATTCCATTCCAGTAATGTACAAAGCTAGAAAATGATTAAAAATGGTTTGATACTATGAGAGAAACTAAAATAATGCAATCATTGTGAATAATATGTTTCTCGTCCTAGATATATTGGGCAAGGAGCTACTAACATATATTTTAGATTTGCTTATTTCAATCAACATGACATATATACTACTTGTATATAAATCTCTTAGTAGCCTTCAGTGTATCAATAATGTGTTATTGTTATAATCCAATGGTCAATATTACCTTAGATGTATACGTTCAAAGGATAGAAAATGTAAATATTATTATTATTAACTAATTATTAACTAGTTCAACTCTGTAGTTTCAAAATTCTCTGCTCAAATTTAAATCACAACGTATGTGGGCAGAAATAAAAAGAAAATCTTAGTAAATAGAGTTCTGAAAAGCCATCTTGTATTACTAAATATAAGTTGAAGTTAGACGCAACAATGCTGGGAATACACAGCTGTAAGAACATATGTGCACCACAAGTTTCATATCATTAGGTGAGCACATCCCAAAAGATATTCAAAACTCCCTCCCCACTTGGTTACAACATTATCTGTCGGTGACCTATGACATGGGTTCACCCTTAGGTAACATTGCTTGTGGCAGGGTAATTCCGCCCACCATGTATATATTCTTACTTATTTACTTACTCTATGGCATTAGGAACTCGAAAGTTCACTGGCGTACTTATAAAAATATCCCTATCTTGAGCTAGTTTTATCCAGTCCACCTCACTACACCCACCTCCCTCAGATCCATTATAATGTTATCCTCCCATACGCGTCTAGATCTTACCAATAGTCTCTTTCTAATGGGTTTGCCAGTCAGTACCTTGAACTAGCTTCTAAGATTCTCCCATTCGCACTGCATGTCCTACCCACCATAATTTATGAGACTTGATGATCTTAACAATGCCTTGTGATTAGTATTAGGGTGTGTAACTTATCATTATGTAACCTCCTCCGTTTCCCAGTACCCTCATTCCTTTTTGGACCAAATATCTTATTAAGCACCTTGTTTCTGAACATAATATATTTTTTTCTTCATGTAATGTAAGATACCATGTTTCACACCTATACAGAACAACCGGTAAAACTGTTGTTTTGTTAATTTTGAATTTTACATTTATTAAAAAGAGGCGAAATCCAAACTACTTACTGAGAGAGTAATCACATGCATTTTCTGACTATATTATTTTATCATTTACAATCTAGTATCGTTATTGCTAGTTAAAATTGTTCTTAAATATTTAAACGCATAAACCCTGTCAAATGATATGTTGTTCACAGTAATCTATAAATTATCATCCCCAATCTGTGTTCTCTGTATTCTTGGTATTTTCATCGTTCAATTATAAACCTAATTTCTTATTAACCTTTAGTCAAATTTCTACTTTTTTTAACTATCACTATTTGTATATATATTTGTTTAAAAAAATGCCCGAAGAACTGTGTATATAAATAATATCCAAATATTTAACGTTTGAGGAAATAATATTATTTATCTAAAAATTTCCCTATGTCCCACTAGAATTTCAAACTGCTGTAATTTCAAAGTTTTTTTTTAATAAATAAAAAAATTAATATACTGTATGTTATTAAAATTTATTAAAATATTATTATAAATAGATTTGTTTGTTTTATTTGTTTAAATATTTTCATATCCAACCTTTTAAGTTTTTCTAATTTTCATGATCGATTTTACACAATTTAACCTTATTATTGATATTTCTTACTAGATTCTTTAATTTCGATGTTAACAGTTTCCATGAATATGGTTCATGTATGAGTACTGAAACAAGTCGGACAATTAAGCCTCCAGATTTCTCTACCTAATCTGGAATGCCTGAAGGAATAATGGGACCTTAATGCAGATAATACTTAGCCATGATTATACTTTTTCATAAATATAATTAACTTTCAATTCATAAACATTGTAAACAAAACTTTCGACTGATGGTGTTAGCTTTTTTTTAACTTGTTATTTTAATAAGTTTTACACTTTTTCATTTTTCACTCTTGTATTTAACGACTATTGTACTCAAATTTTAATTATGGTATAAATGATTATTTGACCATTTTGACTCAAGCAAATGTCTAGTTGTTGAGCCAATGGAATATTTTATATGTTATGAAAACTTTATTTGATGAAAAAAATTTTTCCAAGTGTATAAATAATATTTAGTGTCTTAATGTTATAATGAAAGTTTATCATCAGTAAACTTTTTAAAAATTCTTTAATCTGAGCTCATATCTTCATAATTTCAAAATAATAATAATATCTAAGTCTTAACCTATATCTATTGATTTACTCCTCACTAAAGAATTATATAGAATGTTTTCGAAAATGTTCTATTTGGTAAAGGTAATCATACCCCCTTTTCTAAGGTAAATTCAATACTGCATTTCTGATTTGTGTTCATTTTACTCTATGGTATTTTGAAATGAGATATGAGTTAAGTTTTTGTTTTCTAAGACACGAGTATATTCTTTGTTTTCTAAAACCATTTACTAATTAATTTTAACTAATTATGTAATTATGGCAGCCCTATCCTCTAAATACACGGTTAAAAGAATTTTAAGAATTTTCATAATATTGTTATTCTTCTAAATCTTAAGGTTTATCTTTTTAGACGTATATTCTTGTAGGTGTATAGTTAATATTCAATGATTATTCCTGTTTGAGTCACTGACTAAGATGCACGATCCAACCAATGCACCAATCACGAAAGCCACTAAGTAGCGTGAGTATCAAGAGCTAGCCAATCACGCACTTTCACTTTTACAGTTGTCTTTTCATTCAAAACCGACCGCATCGTTCTGTGTTCACGCTAACCTTTTTGTGTTAATTAGCCCACTAAGTGTATTTGTAGAGTGCGTGTTCGTCTCGGATGTTAATTTTTGTGTACCCGAACTTAACCTCTGCTAAAAGGTTATGGGCCCAGGCTCGTCGCGATAATTTTCGTGTGACCAATTGAAGATCGCGAAGTATGTAACTCTAACAGACATTGCGCCATATTGAGTATTGAAAATTCATTAGTACACTGCGAAGATAAACGCGACCGGCGTAAAGTTCGAGGTTTTAAATAAAGAGAATTACGTAACATGGAGGCTATATATGCGTGCAGTTCTCATAAAGAATGATGTATGGGGCTATGTGAGTGGAACAATCGTGAACCTAGAAGCAGTTGTAGCGGAACCAGTGACGATTGAAGCCGGACGAAGGTGGAGAGAAGCTGACCTGAAGTCACAATTTGACATAGTGCTCGCCATGAACCCGTCAGAGATTAAACAGACTAAGGGCTGCGAGACCTCACGGGCAATTTGGGAAAAATTAGAGGGAATATACCAGTCCAAAGGGCCGGTATGGAAGGCTGCTTTGTTGAATAATTTAATGTACTTGAAATTACAAGATGGGGGCAACATGCACGAACCCTCTCAATGTTTTTTCGACACGGTGGATAGGTTGGCAGAACTTGAAGTTGACAATAAGGCTGAGCCTACCCATAAATGCTCGGTTCTAAACAAAAAAGTATTTAAATAAATATTTAATAATTCAACAATGTTGTTTTTTATTTATTTTAGTAAGATATCTGGGGATCTTTCATAATTATTATGGAGTTTTCAAATCATGCTAAAAATAGTAATTGAAACATTTTCGTTAAAATGTTTCCATTTCAATGCATTTTAAATGGAAAAATAAAAATTAATGATTTATTTATTTTCTTTGTAATATTAAGCTAGAGTGTTTGTTTATAACATATTGTTTAATGAATAATTTATTCTTCTTTTGAAATATATTTTTATATTTGGGATAGCTTCAATAATCACGACGATATTGAGCTCTAACGACTCCCAAGTCGACACTCTAGTAAAAATACATGGTTTTAAATACAACTTCTCCTTCTACAAATAGTTATCTTAGTTGATAATAGGTGCCGTCAGTATGATCGGTACCCATTTACAAGCTAGTATCGTTTTGCAAGTGTTGGCTAACCTGCTGTATAGGAATTCAGGCGGCAGTGGAGGGTGAAGCTAATCTCTGTGACCTTCTTGAGTCAAAGAAACATTAATACTATGTGCATTGGGATAAGAAAAGCCAGTGTACAATAATGACAAATTTGCGTAGTTAAATATAAACATCTTAAATACTAAGCAACTAAAATATTCACAAAGTCTTAACTGCTGTGTGAATAAAGATAGTTGGTCCCTACTTACTTGTATGAAAGTATTACTCTAGTGATACATTGTTTTCAAAGAAAAATATGCTTCTCCATATAAAAGCTTTATAACATTAGCCCTTATTTACCTGATGCAGTAAAACATGTAAAAATCTTCACTCGTAGCTTACATTCTTTCACGGTTTTTATCATTCTTGAGCATTACACGTTGTAATAATAAGTGTTAATATTCAGAGTATAAGAAAACTACCGTAGGCCTACATTGAATTTTTAATCCACTATTATAATAATTAAAAGTTAACATTCCTGCTCATGTCAAACAAAGTCATTTTAAATAAAATATGATATAAATGTAATTTGGAGACGTTCTCAGTATGTTTTTATTTACTTTATTTATTTTACGGTCTAGGATTTGACTCTCAATGGACTTTGGAATAAGTTATTTTTCAAAAAATTAATGAACGAAGTTTTTGGTAGTCAAAGTGTGAACATGTTTATTTTATTTTATTAGCTTGTTAAATGTGATTACTTTTAATTTAAATCTGTTGCATTCTCGCAGTTTGTGCGCTCGTTTCAAAAGAAATGTATCGAATCCCAAATAATAAGTACCCACGGTGATTAGTTTTTATATAATTAACAAAATGTGACTTTTTTGCGTTCGAGCAAGATCCAATGGATTGTATAAATTTTGAGGTGGAAAAGTATTTACACAATATTATTGTATATCCTTGTGAATAACAAGTTTGTGAAGCATGGGTCTATGGAAGAAAGGGCGTACAAAGAAACTCAAAGATAAAATTGATTATTTAACTCTTTTCATAAAGGATAAGTTTTTTATAGTACAGTATACATATTACTGACGTTTAGGCTATCTGTATCTACTAATTTAAGTACAATGGATGAGTAGCGATACTATTTTATTTAATGTAGAAATAATATCAAAATTAAGATACAAATAAATATTTATATGTAACAATGTAGCGATTATTCTTATGTTTCAAGTACATTATTTTTTTTAAAGCTCTTAGCTGAAGGTAAATGTTACTAACATTCTGTAACGCACTTATAGTATGTTCAAAATCTCTTGTGCCTTGGCCGAGTTCGTATCACTCTAGTACAAAGTAATTTCAACCTCACAGTGAATCAAAGTAGCATCAGTCACATAGTTGGCCTTAGCAATCTTGACCATGACATGGAGCCGATGATAAGTAAAATATAGTTAAAATCTTTAAAGTTAATGAACTTTTGTGTTCCCTATGCCACAAAGTAAATAAGTAGTTAATACCCGACCGCCTCTGTGGTCTAGTGGTCAGATTTCCTGACTTCAGATCCAGAAGTCCCTGGTTCGATCCCCAGTGCTTCCAATTCTATCTGCTAACAGTGGGTCTGAAACGGAACCAAAATCAACCTCATGAGGACAAATGAGGGCTACTTGAATGAATAAGTAGCGATTCATCTAGAAAACTAAGATAGAAGGCTGGAGGGTTCATTGTGCTGACACCATGGCACCCTCAACCCGAATATGTTGGCACTATCTTCGCAAAATACGGCAGCCTCTCGCTAGTTTTGTTTTATCATATCAAATCCCGGTCAAATCCAATGCCTAAAAAAATTGATTTAATATTTTATTTTAAAAATAGGTTCAGATCTGATTCAAACAATTTATTTTAGGTTTGCTATCATAATGTTTCAAATAGAATCCGTGTTGAATATTTCACTAAGCTAAGTTTCTGATTTCCATCCATTTATAAAATATTTCAAAATATGATGATAATCTTTATAGACACATTTTAGGTTTAATAAAACAAATGTAGGCCTATGCAATAACACTAATCTCAAAAGGTGGAACATCAATTAAAGATATAATTCATTCATGACCTAAATTTACTTGGATGACAGATCAAGAAGTTACTAGAAATAGTCCCTAATATATCCCTACGCCAACGGCTGACATCTATCACTTTGTATAACTGTAATGAAAACAGATGGTAATAAATGAATGTGTTAGTTAACCACAGTAATTTAGGCCAATATTATTTATATATCTATTGAGGTCGTACACAAAGCTTATTTATAGTTTTATTCCACTTAAAAAAAAATTAATATTCACAGCACTTCCACAAAAGGTCTAACGAAAATAGCTTCAAAATGGCGACCGACGAATTTAAACCATGTGGTTGAACATGACGGAAACAAGTTATTTAAAATGATGCACCCACGCAGTGGATAAAAATATCTTATTCAGTTAAATATTTTGAAATACGATAAAATATTCATAAAATAATTTATTATATGTACAAAAAAGACAAGTATTTTCTCTTTTCCATGTTAATACGATGCCTGTATTAAAAGGTATTGATGTATGCACTATATAACACATAGTCAATAACGTTCCAAAACAATGAATAAGTATGTTTAATTATGTTTAAAATATTGTTTCGAGTTGGATAAAAAGAAATTATTGAAAGTAATGAAATAGTATGAGAAAACTTAAGTTTACGTTATTTTAAATGTAGAATATAACAGGTAATTAAAAAACTTGACATTTCTAACAAAACAGTGATCTCTTACAAGTGTTGGCAACCCAAAACCTAAACATATGATTTTTGAACAGTCATCCAGGTAAAAACCTATCATGAACAGACTCTACCACCTGTTTTTTCATTCAATATACAAAGGTTGATTAATATTTTTATTACAAGATGGGCCTAGCTACTTTTTTCCTTTCTTTTAAAGAGGATATTCACTGTCACCAACAACTATCACCCATGTGATTCCTTTACGACCTGGAACTCAAGTTAATATCTTTATTCACTGACTACGCAACTGGTTTCTAAGTAAGAATTATGAACTCAAATTTTTGGCTAAACTAATTGAATTTGAATTCAGGATTTATTTGTATTCGAAATCTCAAATCGAATTCATATCTTTCCAATACTAATATTTTAAATTTTGGATGTAATCCGAGAAATATTCTAAATCTTGAATTTAATCTGAATCCTACTATGATTCGGATTCAGATTCAGATTCAGACTTGACATTTCTATTATTTTAATTGTTGTTGTTGTTATTAAAAACTGTTTTATACTTCATATTGACATCTAATCTATGTATACTACTTAGGACGTTCAACAATATGGAACCTACACAAGGAGCTTTTTTTATAACTAAACATTGGTCCCCAATTTAGTGCTTGTATGGAAAAAAAATATTGTATTGCTGACACTACTTTTTATAGCTATATATTTTTAATCTAAGTTAGCCTTAATGGCATTTATTTGTAATAAGCTCTGTAACTAACTTATAAGTTAGTACAGTGCAATTATTATTTGGGATGGATCCAAGGCCATTCACAGGTATGTATTTGAACATAAAAATGTAAATGACAACTTGACACGAGTTCTATTCTTTTGTATAGGTGTAATTTTAAACTTTATTTAAATTAAATATATTGTTAAATTTAAATAGGATTTTTAAAATGGAATAGGCTCTAATGCCAAATTAAAATAAATAAATTTATATTTATACTATTAATTTCATGACAGCACGTTTACCTACTGAACTGTGGACTTTGTGTTCGTTTCCCACCATATCTGAAATAATTGTCATGGTCAAATTAGGTTTTTCCCCTTACATAGTGATACATTGACGGCTGGGGAAATGGGTGTTCTATATTTTATATGAATATGCTTGGGCGTGTCATGTTCTAGTTCAGAATATTCATGTTTAAGGTATAAGGTCCATCGATGTACATATATTTAAAATTAAAACTAAATAATCTGGCCTAGAGGTATTAAATTTGTTGGGACACTTGAATTGAATTTTAGTAGTCTATATTCAATAGAGAAAACGGAGAACGGGGTGTAGGGGGTTCATAATTATATGTTTACGTTTATGAAACTACGGGTATGAATGGGAGCATTGTGTATCAACCTGAACTAATGTA
Organism: Timema podura; assembly: GCA_033556935.1. Lineage (NCBI taxonomy): Eukaryota > Metazoa > Arthropoda > Insecta > Phasmatodea > Timematidae > Timema > Timema podura. Next base: position 57,995,482 of record JAVRXN010000010.1, on the reverse strand, counting down.
TTTTTCCTCAGCACTATGATTTCACACATACTATTTTTAGAACATAAATTGCTTCTCCATTTCTATTTCAGGGCAGTAGATTTTGATACATCTCCTGTATTTTGCGCCATTTTTTGTATGAAACATCCTTATGTCCATGTGTTTTGAGTTTAGAAAACACTAAGTAGATGACGTACTAAAAAAAATACTCCTTTTTAATCAATATTTCACTTAGAAAAAAATAATTAATATTAACTAAATCAAGAATATTTTTCTAGTACAATATTTATAGAGACTCAATTATTAAATTCCCATTTACTCGCTGCACCGTAGGGTGCCTCGGCACCCCATTGAGAACTTATGGCTTAGACTATAGAGAAGTAATTCCCAAACTGTGGTACATGTATCTCCAGAGACACGCGATGTAATACTGAGTTTTTTTTAATAATAATATATTTTATTTAAGTAGTAAGTCTGGTAGACCAATTAACGCAGATTTTGACGTAAAGTGATGTCATTTATGAGACTTTCTTTTCATCTGGTTTTGTTTAACTTACCTATGGGGCATTATTAACATTTGGAGCGACCGTTTATACTTTACAAGACAACAGATATGTATGTCCTTTTATTACATGAAGAGCTGGAAGGGTTACGTTGGTTAGGGGCCGTACTTAAATTACGTTAGGCCTTTTTTCATGATTTTCAACCCACCCTCCCGTCACCCCACGTAAGGTATCGTAAGATTTTTCATGACACCCCCATAAAAATCCTTATGTAAGATAAATTATGACTCCCCACCCAGAGAAAACTTTGGGAAATACTGAACCTCCCTCCCTGCCCCCCTAAAATCCCTACGTAATTTAAGGGCAACCCATTAGGCCATGACCCCCAAAATGGGTTGACAACTGACCAAAACTCATGAAATAATGGTATAAATTATTATTTCAGGTTTCACAAGCTAAGGGATAGTAGCGCTTCGAATTGTACCCAACGTTTATTCGCATCTAGTTAGAATTTATGACCAAGAGAACTCAACTCGATTGGGGTTCAAACTGACTAACTATTCAGTCATGTTGTTGGTCAAAATGATTTAGCAAACTTGACACTGCCCGAGGCCTCTAATAGACCAATATGACATTTTTTACACCCTAGTTTTTTGTCGCTAATAATAAACTCAAGACCTTTCAAGGATCACTCTTTTTAATTCGTGATCCTTTTTCATAAGACAAAATAACTAGCGAAACCGGACAGTAATAGAGAGAGTTGAGATTTTTTATAATCTAGTGTCGGTTATTTTTAAGTTTTATACCAAATGAGAAATAAAAGTAATCAACATATATATTGCTAAGAATCACCGTGTTTTACTTCCCGTCTGGGCTGAATGAATGTATATTAATTTGATATTGGGGTGGTGTTGATGAAGGCAGAATTAATTAAGGAAATGTACCCACATTTGCGCGGGAAAGTAGAAGGAAACAATTGAATAAGATCTATCCAAAATACCCTCATCAGGGATTTGAACACCCAGACAGAAGCGTCTAGCTGGCTGGGATGGATAGGCTAATTTTTCTGCTCGAGAGTATGATTGTATCTTGACGTTTTATCTCCCCACGTTTAGTCCAACTTGGTCGCCTACACATTTTATGGTCCGGCACTAAACTTCTTATCTCTATCAGTTCTAGGAAAAGTTTGCTTGCAGCCTTGACTGATTACCGGTCAGCCACCCTCCTTGTTGTTTAAACAAACCAGTAATGCTGCCAACCCGATGGCTGGAATTCACCAGTTTGTACAACGTCAGCAACGCCATCTATTTTGAGAGCTGAAAGCTCAACACACCTCCAGAGAGGGTAGGCAAACCCTTAATCAAGAGCTGTTGGCAGTCATGTTTTTGCGCAGCCTACCAGAGAGCTATGAAAACTTTCGTTGCGCCATGTCATCACGTGATGCATTACCGCCTCTGGAGATGCTTCGAATAAAAGTATCGGAGAAATTCGACGAGCGCAAAGAAACAAGCCGGAATTCAGCACAAAAAGCGATGTACACGGGAAAGTTGGCCAGAAAGAATAAACGAGAAAAGCACAGATGGGAGAGATTGGACAAAGACTATGGTGCGAAAAAGGACTCGAAAATGAAGTGTTTTAAGTGCAATGCAATCGGACACCGGGCAAAAAACTGTCACAAGACAAAGAAGTCAAACGAACAATCCGCGAAAAACGTCGAAAGTGTGTGCCTAACCAGGACGGACATGTCCAATAACGATGCATTTCAAATCGGATATAATGCGGATCGCGTTAGCTCGTGTTTCGACAGTGCACGTCTCACATGTGTGGGAAAATCGAGTCGTTTGTACAGATCAGTTGGAACATCGATCACGGAAAGATAAATCTCGCGAACGGAACCTGCACGGACATCGAAGGCATCGGTACCGTGTCAATCGGGACAAGCGCGAGCGGTAATAAAAAGGTGATCGAATTCAAAGACACATTTTATGTACTGGACCTAAGCGCCAAACTCATTTCGGTCGGGAAGGTTACCGACAAAGGACACAGAGTGATTTTTAGTGAGACGAGGGCCGAGATCATCGATCAGGATGACAATGTGCTGCTTATCGCGAAACGGGAAAACGGACTATATTATTTCCCAGAGTTGACAGACCAGGAATGCAGGAAAATCTCAGGCCTGGATGACGCCGCTTTTACTCCAAGGAAAAAATCCCATTGAGGATTGGCATGCTCGCATAGGACATCTTAATGTTAAATCACTCCGTGAGGCTATCGAGACGGGATCGATTCAAGGAATCAACGTCGAGGACATCAACAATGATTTTCAATTCAGTGTTCGTCTCCAGGGGAAGATGTGTCGTGCTCCATTTTCAAAGGTTTCGGAGAGAGTGTTAGTACTGGGCGAGCTAATACATTCTGACATCTGTGGTCCAATGCGAGTCACTTCCCACGGAAAGAAGCTCTACTTTGCTACTTTCATAGACGATTCTTCAGGATGGTGTGAGGTGTGAGATTCATCGAGAGAAAAAAAACAAGTGATGGGAGAGTTTGATAGGAAAGGCGGTTAAGTGCTTACATTCAGATAACGGACGCGAATATGTCAACAAATAGTTTGACGAACTGCTCCAAAAACACGACATCTTGAGGCGTTTGAATGTACCTTACAACCCGCAGCAAAATGGAGTTGCTGAGAGGAGAAACAGGACACTGATAGAGATGGCACACTGCCTTCTAATTTAGTCCGGACTTCCATCGACTTTTTGGGCGGAGGCCATCAATACCACAAACTTCATACGCAATAGGTCACCAACAAGTAAACTAAAGGGAAAAACCCCGTACGAGGTTTGGTTCGGGAAACCACCGGGCGTGTCCAACTTTAGGATCTTTGGGAGCGAATTCTTCATCATGGACAGAACGCTGGGCAAGGGGAAGCTGGAAGTATGATCAAAGAAAGGCATCTTCGTGGGTTATAGCTCAGAGTCAAAGGCGTAGATGATATGGCTACCGGAGCAGAGGAAAATCGAGGTATCCTAGAGATGCGATTTTTATGGACAAGACTCCGATCCAGTCATATAAGAGTTGGGAGGACTTCCTACCGCAGGCCAACAAATCCCCAGATTTGTCAAGTTCATCAGTCGATGTTAACGCCACAGAGAATGAAGATCAACACGTCATGATTAACCTCTCTAACGGTCAAGAATCGCATCATCCGATCGAGAAGCCATTACCAAAAGCACGTCACCGCGAGTATGAAGACGCTGAGGGTTTTCAAGGTTTTTCCCCAGATGAACCATTGAACGCTGTAAGAAGAGGTCTAGGAAGGCCAAGGATATTGCAGACCGGACGTCCCGGAAGACCCCCCAGAGTCTATGCAATGGCGAATCATGTCATCAGAGACGACTTCATTTTTCTGAGTGAAGTTCCAGTTGCTCGAGGATTGACCGAGTGGATAGTGGCCATAGCTAATGAAGTGGAGTCAATTCTCGCAAAGGACACATGGGATCTGGTGGACAGGTCAAAAGCATCAGGGGTGATCGGCAGTTGTTTCGTGCTATGAAATAAGTACGGGACAAACGGCGTTCTGGAGAAACGCAAAGCCAGGATAGTGGCAAAGGGATATGCTCAACAATACGGCAGGGATTTTCACGAGACGTATGAGCCAGTCGCACGCCTGGATTCAATACGGTTGATTGTTGCATTTGCAGCCCAGAACAATATGCACATACGCCAGTATGATGTGGAAACAGCGTATTTGAATGGGAAACATGATGAGGTATACATTGAGGTGCAAGATCGGTTTGAAGAAGTCCTAGAGCAAATAGTGAGTGGAGAGTTGCGTACTATGGGCGCGAAACCCACCAATGGGGACCCGTGTGTTTATATAAGGCATTGTAACAAAGAGGTCATGATCATCATCATCTACATCGACAACATTGTGATAATATGCCGTGACCCCGAAGAAACCACCCATTTTGGAGACAGACTTGGAAAAATGTTTGAGATGAAGAATCTGGGTGACCTGAAGTGCTGTTTGGGGATGGATTTCTCCAGAAACGGCGATGGAATATTTGTAAGTCAAAAGACGTACATAAAAGACATCCTTCAACGCTTTGGTATGTCGGATTTCAAGGCTGTTTCAACCCCAGCAGGAGTCGGGACGAAGCTGGCAAAGGGTGAGGCATGGTCAACATCAAATGGTGAGAAACCCCCATACCGAGAACTAGTTGGTTGCTTGCTGTATTTGTCAGTGGCTACACGTCCGGACATAGCTCATGCAGCAAGTGTGTTAAGTCAATTTAATGACTGTTTCAACAGTATTCACTGGGCGCAGCAAAGAGGGTACTTCGCTATCTCAAGGGTATTGCTGACCAGGGAATCTCAAACAAGCGTGGGGAAAGCTCGTTGATGGGCTACGTAGATGCCGACTGGGGAGGATCACTTGACGACCGGCGTTCCTTTACAGGATATGTTATCGTCATGAATGGCGGTGCGATTGCCTGGGATTCGAGGAAGCAACAGACTGTCTCGTTATCTACCACGGAGGCCGAATACATGGCCCTGAGTGAAGCAGCCAAGGAAGCCGTGCACCTTCAGCATTTCCTGCTCGAGCTTATAAAGGAGGAATTTGGACCACTTAAACTGCTCAATGACAACGTTGAGGCACAGAGGCTGGCGCCCAATTCTGTCTTCCATGCACGAACCAAACCCATTGACATTCATCACCACTTTGTACGGGAGACTGTTGAGTCGGGTCAACTGGTGCTGGGACACGTGGCATCGGAGGAGATGCCAGCCAATGTATTAACCAAGGCTTTAATGAAATCAAAGCATGGGCACTGTGTCGATCTCCTGGGACTGATCAGGGCACCCGGTTAGTTTTCAGTTGTTGTCTCAAGGGGAAGTATTGGAGTCACTGACTAAGATGCACGATCCAACCACTGCACCAATCAGGAAAGGCGCTGCAGTAGCGCGATTATCAAGAGTTAGCCAATCACGCACTTTCACTTTTACAGTTGTCTTTTTCATTCAAAACTGACCGCGTCGTTCTGTGCTCACGCTAACCTTTTTGTGTTAATTAGCCCACTAAGTGTATTTGTAGATTGTGTGTTCGTCTCGGACGTTAATTTTTGTGTACCTGACCTTAACCTTTGCTAACAATTCCCAATTTAATATATTTGTTTAGTTTTTAAGAATAAATTAAATTATTTAGTTAATCATTAAAAAAAATTTTATTTTCATATACCCTTTGTCTGGCCTGTAAGTTAGCAAGCTTACCTTTAATTATTACTTCACTATAGTTTAGCCCATAAGATAGGTTCATAGTGCAATCTGTCGAGGTTAAACTTCTATCTATAAGGGCAAACTTAGTGTAGGCCTACAATCCCCTCTAGTGAAAGGATGCAAGCACATATGGTTAGTGTTTAGTTAATTATAGGAATAATTTATAGCAATGGTGTTAGTAATGACCTTAGTTTGGGTGGAAAGTTAAAATGAAATGCATCAACACATTCCTTGAGAATATATATTAAAAAACCCAACAATATTGCACCCAGCTAGGATTTGTATAAACTTGAATTCCAAACTTCAAGATCAAAATAAGATGCAACAATATGTTTTTCAAAACATGATAGGTAAGCTAATGTTATCAGATCTTCCACCTTTAAATGCTTAGTATGTTAATAGCACATAGTTTTAATTAGAAATTAGCTGTGCTCAAATATGAGCCACAGCTTATGCAATATATTTAAAGTGAGAGAAGATTGGGGGTATTAATAGTGGCCTTTATCTCAAATGTCTAGACCAGTGGTTCCCAACCTTTTGTGGCCCATCTCCCCTTTCTGGAGGTTGACTAACACCTTTCGCCCCCTTTTCATTTTCATTGTATGCCTAATTTTAATTTGAAGTAAAGTGTAAATAATAAAGCAGTTTTATTATTTTAAACAATTTTACTACCATATATAAAAATAACCAAAGCAGTTTTATCCGGTCACTCTTAAATAAAATAGAAAAAAAATTAAAATGTACTTTTTTACAGATTTTTTTTGAGAACAAAGAAGTGAAATAATTAACTAAGATCATTGACGTACATTTAAAAAACAGGAGTACATGTTTTCATTTTAAAATTGGAATCTGGAAAAAATTAAGTTGACAGTAACTTCTACTGTACAGTACTATTTTAATTTTTCCCCCTTTGAATACTCATCGCCCCCCACTTATTTATTGCCCCCCTGATAGCCCAAATCGCCCACTTGGGGGCGATCGCCCCCAGGTTGGGAACCACTGGTCTAGACTATATAGTCATCCCCATTTTAAAATAGTTATTATAGCCCTTAGCTACCAAGTATAGAATAATCAAGAAAAGTTTGTTTTTATTTGAAACTACTCCAAATTTTTAATTGCGTCTACACATTACAATTTAAGCTATGGTGCCACAGCCACAGTACTGAACTTTACTTGACATGACTGGAGTCCAGTGTTATTTTCCATACAATGTTTATTTATTGTCCAGGCGCCACTGCGATCAGACTCAACTGGACTTGACATAATCTGCCGACCCGAGTCAGGTCGTGTACAGTCCCAATTGGAAAACTAACTTAAGTCTGTTTCCCACAGCACTCTTAACAACACTATCTCCAGCACGTGAGCAGTTGTTTACATACCGTACGTCTAACATTTTCATATGTAAAATTTTATTTATAGTACAAATTTAAAGTATCTACAAATATATTTAAAGTGTCTATAAATTCTTCTTAAAAATAAGTTTTCGAACAATAAAATTCGATTTGATAAACTGGTCTAATATCATTAATACCATCTCTTCCTATTCAATAGCACTAACGCACAGCCATCCAAAAATTCTTCATCTGAATCGGATTTAGAACTTTTAATTCAATAACTGTTGCCCGGAATTCATATTTATCCTGAGAGAAATGCAGAATAAACTGAGATGTTTTAGACCACACAGTCAACTCAAGTCTGTTCACTGTGGCACATATTCACATAGTCCAGTCATGTCAAGTAAAGTCCAGTCTGCTGGCTGTGGCACCCTACCTTTAGTATTAACTACTTGTAACTTTATTTTGATTTAGATTATTTTATTTCTAAGAAACCAGTCCTTTAAAATGTATATCCATTAGTAAATACTAATATCAAATTGAATGTTAATGTGATTAGCCAAAATTATATATGTATAGAGAGTATTATTTTAGATATAGTTATTATTGGAGTGGCGTATTTATATCTTAAAACAAATAGTAAACTACTAAACATATATTGTGGTTATTCCCACTCTTATCTTGACTGGTCTTAAAAAGTATTTATTATTATTATTATTATTATTATTATTATTATTATTATTATTTATTATTATTATTATTATTATTATTATTATTATTATATTATTATTATTATTATTATTATTATTATTATTAATTTATTATTATTATTATTATTATTAATTTATAATTATTATTATCATCATCGTCGAATACTTCTTCCCCTAAAGTAGTACTACCCTAACAGCTAATATATATATATATTATATATAATATTAGTTTTACAACAAATATGTGCGTTTTATAGCATCAAATATTTAGCTAGTGCACAAACTACAGCTGTTGGTTTGTATTTTCTTTACAAGAATTGTAGGATATGAGATTTAATTTGATTCAGTACTATTCCTATACATTTGATTCAGTGAATTCAACTTGAATTTAATTCAGTAAAGTCCTCCTTTATCTAATTTAATAAAACCACGCTGGCTTAATTTTATAGCATGCTTGGGACTAAAGACACTTTTTTAGCATACCAAAATATTTATTATTTTGATTTATACATGTTTGGGCTACATCCCACGTAGCCCAGTTTATGGGAAGATTAGCAAGTACCAATGTACATTGCCCAGGGGACGTCATAATGTACTAATCTTACATTCTTTCCAAGGAGGCTCTTTCCATATCTCAATGAGATTAGGTTATGATGATAGTGAATATGAGGATGTAGAAAGAGTGGAAACTCTTGACCTAACATAAGACTAACTAAGCAAATAGCCATTAATTTTTATAAACATTTTTCTGAGAATTGAGAGTATTTTTGTGTAGTGATTTATTTTGTTGGCTACAGCTTTTTTTGTGTGTGTGTGTGTGTTTGTGTTTATAGAATGCTTGCAAAAGATTTTTGATATGCGCAAATAGATTTAAGTATGGTTTATTGGGATGTAATTAGCAGAAATGATATTGCTATAGTTGTTTTTATGAACATCATCTTACATATAATAAGAGGTGCAGGAATATTAATATTTGGGGGTAGGAGGTGTAGCGTTTAATGCTATTAAGCTACAAGAAGAAACTAAGTCCACAACTAAACAAGAACGAAACAAAACAAGTGTAGGCTTACCACCGCCCGATTATACTGTGTTGTGGCATCACGTCTCCAATCACACCTCCGCGCACTATAAACTGTGTTCTAAGACTAGCTGAGTCGAGCCTGTGACACCAGGCGTCGCTGGGAATGCCGGGAAAATGTGTGACGTATGTGCTAGAAAGAAACTCATGTTCTGTGGAAAGTTTTTGGTCGAGGTGCTTCTCCATCATTCCCTTGCCTTCGAGTCGTTCTCTCTCTCTGTCATGTGATGTCTTTTCCTTTGTTTTTGCTTCCCCTTTCATCCCCTCTCTGAGCGAGTAAACGAGCGTATATATTGACGTGAGAGCTCAAGAACGTCACTCTTGTCTTGATTTACTCCGAGAACACATCTAGGTGTTCAGTATTAGAAAAGGTAAAAATTCCCTTTTGGACTATGTATAGCAAAATTATATTTCGGCCTAAACTTTATTTTTAAAATCTACGAATCAGTTAAAATGGAACTTAGAATTTTTTATGGTTGTTTGGCAAGCGTAAAGACCGTCTTTTGGGTCGCGTTCAGTAAATTGCTGTTATGAAATGAAACGAAATGATAACCTTTTTTAAATGTAAAATTTATGGTCTGTTCGACTTGAGAACATTTATTGTCAAACTCTAATACTTTAATGTTTTTCTTTGTTGTTGAGATAGATAGAAAACTTAGACTTGAGAACATTTATTGTCAAACTCTAATACTTTAATGTTTTTCTTTGTTGTTGAGATAGGTAGAAAACTTAGACTTGAGAACATTTATTGTCAAACTCTAATACTTTAATGTTTTTCTTTGTTGTTGAGATAGATAGAAAACTTAGACTTGGGAACATTTATTGCGAAACACTAATACTTTAAAGTCTTTTCTTTGTTGTTGTACGAGACGTCTATTCTTTTGAGACAGATTGAAAACTTAAAGGATTATCAAAAGTTTAAAATATATCTATCCCCTTTGGATAATTTATGTAATTATCAAACTTTGACCTTTTTAATATTGTATTTTTGTGGCTATATAAGTTGAGGAGTCTAATGTATATTTATCCCCTTTGGATAATTTATGTAATTATCAAACTTTGACCTTTTTAATATTGTATTTTTGTGGCTATATAAGTTGAGGAGTCTAATGTATATTTATCCCCTTTTGGGTAATTTATGTAATTACCAAACTTTAACTTTCTAATATTATATCTTTGTGGCTATACAAGTTGAGAAGCCTAATTTATATTTTTTGAAAACTTAAATCATTGTAGAATGTTTACTATATATATTTTTATTCACTTTTGGCAACATATTGTGATATCAAATTTTAATGACTTTTGCAGGCTTTACCTATTGTTATCAAATTTGAGGCATCGGCGTTATAATGGATAGCAAGTTTTTGGATTGTTAACTAATTCTAATAATTTTTCATGTATATTCTTTTTCCCTTTTGGGACCATATCCTAATATCTTATTCATATATAAATAAAATAATCAAAGATATTGAAGCCTTTTTCTTGTGTCGTAATGTTGACCTCTGGGAATTTCATCTAACTCCTTTTTTTATGAGAAAATCTGTTGAGTGGCTTCGGGATGACAGAACACAATGAACCATTATGGCCCATTTGTTTTGTATAGTCCTACGGCTCCTCTGCAAATTTATGTTCCTTTTTTTTTACTTGTATATTGTTGCACACCAACCTTAGTTTCTGGGGTAAATTAAGGAGGTGCGCTACAGAGGTAGCTACGTAATTGTGACTGATATTATATGAATGTTTGACAAAACATTGTAAGAAAGAGGGTTCAGGTCTTTCATGAAGTTGCCTTCCCACCACCTTAAAATAATACTTGTTTTATGTTTGATATTGTTGGTTCATAGTTTGTTCTGTAGGGTGTTTTGTTATTTCCTTTTTCATAGGCTCGCACATTATATTCTTAAAGTGGATTGGAAGCTTCGTATTTACAAAAATTTGCATTTTTAAGGTGAGGATTTTTTTCTTTGTTTATTACGAATTGTAGGGGTGTGCTGAGGCCACTTTTTAAATGCAAAGTGAAGTTGAAGCAAATCTTGAAACTTGTGAAGATAAGTCGAAGTCGAAGCTACCTAGGATTTTTGTTGTTATCACTTAATGCTTCTTTTAATTTTTAAATTAATTATTTTTCTAGATCTTGTCAGTAACAAGGGCCAGGAAAATTTCCTTATTTGTTACCTAAGGACTGTAATAATCAATGCACACAGGCTTACTGATAAGCTTAGTAACTTATCAACTTACATCATGGAGTTTATAATATTAATTTGCAAACTTTACATATGCATGTATTTTTATCCGCATTTATCTGATAACATTTACAAATTAAATTCCATTTTCGTTTCCTACTTTCCGATCAGCCATTTTAAATAATAAAAAAATGCGAAGAATCCATGAAAAACTTATGTGTCAAAATGTAAATTTGTCACAGATAGTCCCAAAGAAATAGGATATTAAGGATCAAACATTAGATAAGAGCTGCGATGAAAGCACAAATAAAGCGCTTTCTCTGCTTCATACCAGTGACCATGGTGTTATTTTATAGGTATTTTTTATAAAATTATGTTGGCGGTAGTGAATATAATATATTAACATTTACTTACCCGTTTTTAATCCATGCTTACATTGTGTTAGTTAAATTACTAGTCAGTGTTAAAATTCTGTTTATTAACGGTTTTAAAATTATCAAATATTGAAAAATGTATTATTTATAGTAAGATAAAATTAAATTGTTTGATAATTTATCGAAGTTTTATCCTTCCTTCGAATTTTTCAAATATGCGAAGGTTATTGTAGATGTTTAAGATGAAGCTGAAGGAGATTTGACCTTCGACTTCGACTTTTCAAAGCTTCGCACATCATAAACGAATTGTCTCGCAAAATAGGAGATAGAGAAATTTGTTCCTCTTGGAATAAAAGTGAGATGATTTATAGGAATCAGCATTTGTTATTTAATAGATGGTCAAGGAATTTTTCTAATAACAATAATTCAGTTATATAACTTCAAGCGTGTAACCCGAACGGGTAGTAAGATGCGGTGCTAATTTTTTTTTATATATACACACACACAAAACCTCAATTTTAACACTTATAAAGTGAATGTTGCTCATATCTTTAGTGTATGGATTTTTTGTCCCTAGTTTTAATAACGCCTACAATGAATACTGGCTTCTTAAAACTTAGCGAAATATTACTTTAGCGTGAGTGTCCCCTAACTATTGGGGATTTTAGATTAAGTTCACCATTAGTGGTATATTTAATTTGACCACATATGATGCTGCCTGCAACAGTGGCAGAGAAGTGTGAGAAGTTATACTCACACTAAAACTAGGTCTCTGTTTCCAGGGAAGACTGTTTAGTTCCTCTAAGTGTGCATTTTAGGTGATTTTCCATAAGTGTTTATTATTGATGTTTTCCCACTAAAGCCCCACGCTAATGCAGGTGCACTTCCTCTAAACTGTGTTCTTTATCATAAGAATAAGTCCTCAATAATACCTTTGTAAAACGTACTAATATAAATTAACATATCCTATCCTAAAAATAATGCTCAATAGAAGCTTAATGATAAACAAGAAATGTTTTCATAGACAATTATGATGGCGTCCTTTCTCTTTGGAAATCAGTAAGTATTTAACATTTTTTAAATTTGATAAATCAAAAATAAAGGCACCTATAGATGGACGTCCAATTATATTAATATATTATATAACGCATTAAATTAGGAAAAAGTTAAGGAATTATATAACTTAAAAAATACATTTTAATTTAATTACCTGTATCTCAAGAGTGAGTTCGTAACTATCATCTTCTTTATCTAAAGATCTAATTTTTATTTTCGAAGATTCTTTAACGATCGTTGTTCCTCTGTACCACGTCACAACGGGTTGGGGTTTCGCCTTGCACTTGCACTTCATGGTAATGATTGTGCCAGTTTCGTTTGGTATTATTCTCGGTTTTTCGACAAATGATGGTGCAAAACCCGCATCATCCCCACCTGCGACAAAAGAAAAATATATCTTGATATAATTTCACTTTAGAAAATGGGTCATGAAATCACATTTTAAAAACTGTACAATAAGGGAGAAATAGCATTATTACTCTAACCAAAATAAAAGGAAACATTCAAACCCATTCATCACTTAATTTCCTGTAAACTAAAACAGGCTACTGCACCAATATTATATTAAACCCAGTTGACATTAAATAATGCTTGACAGCTGGTAGTGAAAGATGTGACAGCGTGTGCAATGGGAGAAGATCTGGGCATGCTTGGTCGCGAGTACCACCTTCAAGTCACCCTAGGTCATGCGGAGAAAGAATGCAACTGAAAATGAGAGAGCTCAATTATTATTAGAGGTTGGTTTCAAATATACAGAATGAAGAATACTCAAAAAGATATTGGAGTGGATAAAACTCAAACCAAACTAGGTTAACAGAGATAAACCGAAACAAAGAAGATAATACACAAACAGAATTTAAGGATGACCAAATTAAAAAATAACCATTATTCAAGACACCTAATATATTATATTAATTGTGATACTATACCGGTTACTGCCACCTACCTTGGAAGTTCAGGGCTATATTGGCGTTGCTTTCGCCAAAATTGTTGAAGGCGTTACATCTGTAGTTACCACCATCTTCTTTGGTAGGGTTGGATATTTCAAGGGTTAGGAGATAGGAATCTTTCCCTGTTGCTTTCCTGGACATACGGACTCGATTGCTATCAGAAATAACTTTGGTTCCCTGGTACCACGTAATCTCTGGAACTGGATTTGCTTCCAAAATGCATTCCATTACCAGGATATCGCCATCCTGACGGATTGTTGGCTTCTTTGGGAAACGAGGTGCCTTACCATCTGGGATTCTACACAAGAAGGGAAAACATGCATTATTCGTTGAAAGTATGCTTTCAAATTAAATAACTATCAGAAACTAATAATATTTAATAAATCTCATAGGCAGACATCAAGAAATATACAAATAGTTTAAACTAAACAAATTAACTGTATTTATAAGCTTCCATCACACAGAATGGAACAAATACATAGAACAGACCATGCACAAAATATTATTTATTTAAATGCTGTGTTATGGAGTTATAATGAAAATGATTAAATATCTGAGTTATCAATATTTTGGTAATTTAAATACTTATTCCTTCTTATATCATAGGTACCAAAATCCTATTATTGTATTTTAAGTGCAATTATAGTTTATATTAAAAAAAATTGAATATAAGTACATTAATTCTAAATATCAAACATAGCATTCAATATTTTTGTTGGAGATAAAAGTGACCTAGTTATTCGACAAACTGTGCATCTTAAACTATTATGTACAGAAACTTATAGTGGACACTAAGAAATAAGTAGCAAGGTGACAGCTTGTGATTAATTAAAGTATTATTTCAAAATACATTCTCTTTTGTAGACATGTAAGGATGAATGTTCAATGCATGTTCTAGAGTTTATAAAGGAACAAAAGGACGACGAAGAAAATTGTTCTGGACTTCAATGATGTGGGTTGAAAATAGGCAGACGTATGATCGAAAATAGAAAATAGAATAATAGTAGCCTTTACAGCCCAAATTCTAATCTTGTTTATTAAGTAGTGTTTTGTTTAGCGATTATATTCAAATAATATAATATATTGTAGAGATATATTTTATTTTATATTGTAACCCCTTGGCCTCAATTGGAAGGCGTGTTTGTATAATATTGTATGTTATGAGTTGTGAATGACAAGACGAACATTGCGAGGTTGTTATGATTATTCTATAAACAAATACACTAGAAGAGCTGACCAAAAAGTGTTTTCAGCCTTCTCTAGTGAGAAACCAGGCCGGAGGCCCAGTTAAAAGGAGGGGGGTTAATTCCCTCATGGCTGACTACAGAACATCATAAGCTAGGGGTCACTCTGCCAGTTTCGGGTCTACATGGGCTAAGACGCCGGTTCATCGGTACCAGTCTTGGGGGCTGCCGCTCGAGCCCAGGGAACTCGGTTCAGCGACCATGTAGGGACCACCTAGGAGTCAGACAGGCCATTGGGTAAACCTCATAACACCTCGTTTTGTCACATGCTTCCTAATATTCTTTAAGTTATTTCGTTTTAACTTCACTTCTAATATCACATTTGTAATAGATATAGTAGTATTAATAAATCTCTTTAAAAGCCAAGTCTAACTTCAATCGTGAACCCACACAAGTATTCAATAACATCTCCCCGTTAACCCCAGCCATAGACATCCTGACAGATTCCAGGCCCACAGCTAAAAGAGATAAGAAAGGGTGGTGACAATACGATTCAGTGGGAATGGAAATCCCTAAATCTTAGTGTGTTGTGTATATCTATGTGTGTATACTATTGTATTGAACATTATTTTGACTATAATTATTATTATTATTATTAATGGATCACTCTGTAGTATAGCTACAATTCAATAAATAGTTGCATAAAGTTTTTTTCATGTCAAATTAAATTGTTTGGATTCCATTAAAACACCAAAAAAAATTATTTTTTTTTAGTGTCAATTAATTGTCTCCAAATTAAACAAACCTTCATAAGTTTTAAAATAATGTAAAACTAAAAATTAAAATTCAATGGGCTCTAATGATAAATTAAATATCACAGAGCCTGAGAGAGCTAAATTTGAATTAAATTCAGACGAAAATTACTTATAAAATGGGGAAGAGAACGTGTTATTTAAAACCCTAGTTGAACAGGACAAATTTTGATTTGGAAAATAATTGCTATCATATTCACGTACCAGCAAATATATCAATTATTCTCTTGAGTTGTTCAAGTGTATACTGAGGAAGTACACCCACATCCACTTGACAGTGGCATTTTAGTGTAAGAATATTAGTGTCTGACAGCGGGACTGGTGCACTTCTCGTTGTTAACCCTAACTGTGCTCTCTGTTCTCTCTACCTTCCTCCATGTTTAGCAAGTATGCAGTGAAAGTCTCACTTAGCTTGGGGATTATATAGGACAGGGGGGAATAAAAGGGACACATCTGGAAGAGTCTGGGTTTATTTTATTCTAACTCAGTATTCTAGAAATGGAGGATTCTGGGCTCTTAACTGTGACCCCTAATGAACATCTTAGTGACTGCTTTAATTATTTATGTCATTATTATGTGTTTTATGGTTAGTATTTTTTTTTATTAATTTAATTCTAGTTTGTGTGTTGAAACGACTCTCTGGTTCCTCCGTCTACAAAATTTCTCAAGGAGTTGTAAGGCCATATGGTCTTAATATTAAAATAATAAATCGTTTTGTCCATAGTTCAACTGTTTTATTTTACACAACTTAACCTAACGTAGAGAAGTGAAACATGGGATGGTTTGCTTGCGCATCCCAAGCGAGTGGTGGTACAAGTGCGAGCGTGTCCCAGTGACGGGCGAGTTTGCCACCACAAAGCTCGGCGCCGCTCTAGCGGCGGGATAGGAAACTACTCTACAGTGCTGCGCCAGACAACTGCGCACCTGATAGAAGGGGGTGGGGGAAAGCTCATTACGTCACTGGCACACACTAGCTTATTAATATACAGACTTAATTACTAATCTTATTATTTAATTTAGTAACTTGTTTAGTTGTATCTTAATCAGTGTATGTGTTTTATTTTTAGTAATCAAAACCTTGAATATTCTGTATGGATTTTCAATATTGTTTAATCAGCAGCATACCCCAATATCCTTTAAAGGACTTGTGGTTCGCAAGTTGGTGTGTGTGAATGGCCCGCAAACCTCAGGTTATATTATGCTTAAAACCTTTAAAAATGTTAAAACATAATTCACTAAAATATCTACTAAAGAATAGTAACATAATATTTTCACACATATTATATCACTAAACCCAATTTGACCTCTGAATTTTGCGATATTAATATATTTACATATTATAAGACGTGGTGAACAAAAAAACAAAATTAACTAAACATTGACCATACGTGCTCTCATACTTTCCTATTGATGATTGTAGACTAAGTTTACTCTGAAATTTAGTAAGATAACCTTGAAGGATTGCACTAAAGTGGAGTATTGAAAGGTAAGCTTGGCTATCGATGGTTATACTGCCCCAATTACCATTATTTTACCCATTTTCATTACATATAGATTTCAGACTGGTACATCATGGATAATACTATACTTCTCAACTATATATTTATAGGGATCGAAACAAATGATTTTAGGTGTGGGGTGGATGTTAAGTGAATTACATAACAGGAATATATATTTGTATATATATGAAGGTGTGCCAAATTTCCCTGTATAGAAAAAATATTTTAAAAAGTTACGAAGCTATTATAGATTAAGGGAGAAGTATAGTGCTCTCGACACTCTCCTAATTCAAAAATACATAAAATCTTTGTCAACCCAAACATCTAATAAATAATAGCCATTCAAATAATACAAATTCTACCCTTCCAATAAACACATGTACCAACCACAAACACCTATATTTCGCAATCACCAAATTATCAACCCTCATTAACCCAATAAAAATAATTTTCTCCTCACACACCATCTCAAATGGTCACCACTAAAGACACAGCCAATTTCCTCCATACCTCCGAAGGTAGAGTCTAACATCATGTCTCAAATTAACAGTTCCTCTACTTATATCTGAGCATCACACCAAGAGGATAAGGCACATAAAAAGCAATCTGTGCCTCATATAAACAAATTATCCAAATGGTTGTACTCTGATTGGTGCTTCCGTTAATTTGCTGCGTGATGGGGCATCAGTCTAAAGGCCTTACTAAATGCTATTTTGTTAGTATTATGCATTGGAAGAGTTTTTTTTATATAATTCTTACTTACTATACTCCAATTTAAATAATAACAATTATTATTATTATAGGTATTTTAAACCAAGAACATAAATAAAAAATCATAGTTTTGGATTATAATTAATAAATAGGCGAAAGAGATTTTAACAATAGGCCTAGTAAGAATTTAAAAATATATATGATCATCGCCAAATTCACATAGAACATTTTTGCCTTGTTTTGGGAAGAATTTTAAATAATAAAAAGATATTTGATGGCTATTACTTATTTAAATAATTTTATTCTTACTATGGGTAAAACCACAAATTAAATTCTGCTACTTGTTTTTCAATTTATAGTACATAATCTACAGTAAAACTCATAAGCTTAACATCCTAACTATTAGTGACTTTAATTTCCTACGTGGTCAACTACAATTAAAGGTTGAAGACTTTAGGTACAAGAAGTATTTGGAGTATGTCAAGTAGCTGAAAACCAAATTAAGGTGTAGTTTGTTATGTAAGGAAAATAATGTGCATGTACAGTGTTATAATTAAGTAAGTTTAATGTCTGCAAAACTTCGGAAAGATATTGTATTTCACGGGTGCTACATCAAACAGCACATAGTGTGTGCTTACATAATTATTATGTACTTTTATAAATCATTGTTCTTAATTGTTGAGTGGAATAAAAAACAAGGCTTTGCTTATTTTAACAAATATATAGATTTGATTTAGTTAAATTAAGAGGGGAGGGGAGGACAATGTATACTATAAAATGCGTGGCATAAGCTATTGACAATAATAGTAATAATGTGATTACCATCGTTCCCGATTTGTACAAATTGGCTGATATAAAACTAAGTTTATTTATTTTTGAGCCCAACATTGATGACACTTTACTATATTGGTGGTATTATTTTATTGGTATTGATACTAGCTTTCACTAGGGATAGCTGCAGATAATGTGACTTAATGAACAAATATATTAGACTACGAGTAAATTACTAGCCTTATGAACTGTGATATAAACTGTTCCCTACCATGTACCTACAATGTATTTGTAGTTTAACCAAACAGATACAAGTTCTTAGTAAACATATTAAGGTGTTAGATATTGGTTAAAAGTTGACATAAATTATTAATTCATATCCAATATGGTTTAATATGGAATTGAATACACCTTACAATATATTAACTTAACTTGATGCCTATGATAAAGTATGATAGTAAAGTTTATTTTCAGTGTCCATAATTATATTAAAAATTTACTGTTTAGTGTACGATAAGTATATATTGATGGTGAACAAAGATTACTCTTCAGAGTGATTTCCTTATAATATAACTAACTGAAAATGAATTACAAATAACATTGTCTTATGTTTAATAGGTAAGCTATTTGATATCCAAGCGTAGCTACACATGAGTGAGCCAGGGAGGGGATTTAGGGCTCCTATGTAACCTCCTCGGTTACCTGACCACAGTCTATAAGATTTATTTATATGGTAAAAGCTATTGAAATAACATGTGTACACCAATTCACTCATATGTGTTGAGGGTCTCATAATTAAATTACACGCTAAGTGTTCAACCATTAATGTTGGCATGTTGTGTTGTGTACAGCTTAGTTTAACAGTGGCAATTTCATCTGTCTTGAAATGCAAGGTAACCATTTTGAGCACCTGCTATAAGCATGGAGCAACCCTGTTGACCAGCTTTCATTATCTTATGTGGAAATAATGGTGTGTATCCCAACACCATATGAAAGTACTTTCTATTCCAGAAACTAGGTATTATAAGAATTTCGTAGTTTTACCAGCATAATGGAATGGCAATATGAAATGTAGCTGGGCTAATTTGTATACACCCTCAACATGTGTATGTTTGAGCCAAGTTAGACTTAAAAGTGGCAAAAGGAACATGTCCAATTATTATTAAAGTAATTACTTCTTTCAACGTGCAGAGAGCAAGATATTTTATTACTATTCTTACTTTGGTTTGTCACCTCCCTCAAAATTGAGATTGATAGAGGCTGTCCCTTCACCATGCTTATTTTTCGCCACTGCCCTGTAATCACCGCCATCTGAATTCTCCACCGAGATTATTTCTAATCGCGCAAGGTAATAGTGTTTCTGAGAATCTGGATCTAAAGAGGTTTGGAAGCGGCCACCATCTTTCACCACCTTACTTCCATGATACCTGTGTGCAAAATTAAAAAAATAATAATAATCCCGTCCAATGCAGTTGTTTATCAGCTTGAAACATATCCTTATAACAAACACTAAATTAAAATCTTAATATGATGGTTAGGTTTGAGGAGGTTATATTTCAGGAAATGAAATCAAAATATAGCAGAAAGAAGATGGGGAAAAGTAGGGCCTATGTGTGGAAAACCATCATAATTGAATTCAAGGCCGTAGCCAGGGAGGGGTTTTGGGGGTTCAAACCCCCGCGAAATTTTATGAACAAAATATATATGGCTTTATTTATGGTTCAAACAATATTAAAATTAAGATACAAATACAAATTAGGGGGCTGGGTTAACATAAAAAAGCACTTCAGAGAGCTTCTATAGGTTTTAAATATTTAGAAATTTTCCTAGGCTTCGGCATTTTGGGGGTTATTTTACCATAAAAAAAATCTTCACAGAGCTTCAAAAAGTGTTTAATATTTAGAAATTTTCCAAGCCTTTGGCAGTTAGTGAGTTATTTTACCATGAAAAAAACCACTTCAAAGAGCTTCTAGAACTGTTTATAATTTAGAATTATTTTTTTTCTAGCTTCCAGCAATTGGGGGATGTTCCCACCAAACCCCCCCTGAAATTATTGGCTGGCTACGGCCTTGATTGAATTAGTCCATAATTGTAACCACCAAATCCCCATCAATGGAGACCAAAATAAATGTGATTCAAACACTTATATCACACGGGAGTCATTAGGAATACCCTAATATATTTCCAATGTTCAACTAAGGGTATTTGGTGAACATGAATAAAAGATTACTATGTTAGAAATTTTATGTTCCAATCTCACTGCCGATTAATTGGGATACTAGATAGGCAGTTACACTTAAACCAGAAAGTACACAAAGATGCAGTTTTCTGCATTCATACCTTTACAGCAGAAAAATGATTGGAATAAGTGAAACAGTTCCTAAATTAACAAATAATTATTTGTCAATTTTGTTGTACTTTTAAACATTGTAAAATGTTCCACGTTTTAAAACTTCCCTGTTTTATACTATAATCTTTAGGTTACAGCAATATGTTGCTAGGCCTGGTTAGATCTGTATCATCTACCAAAGCTATGCTTTCATTATGAGTGGGGTGATAAGGGCTTTAAAAAGAATATTGGATTATTATCTAAGGGTCCCCAGCTGGATTCTTGGCATCATAGAATCCTTGACCATCATTGAAATTAAAGCTTCCCTTTTCACAGGGTCGTGGTCATGAACTATACCCTGATTTTGGTTGGAAGAACAGTAGAGAAAATTTAAACATATTTCTTTGCGGCCAGTAATGCAAACATTTTTCTATTTTATTTGTGTTATTTTATAGGTATTGATGATATCTATATAAAGTGAGAGCTGTATATAACAAGACTTGGTGTATGAATACATTAAAAATTGTTTTAGTAACTTAAGTAACTAACTTCCACTGTTCTTCCTACCAAAATCATACTTATAGGTGTTGTATCTGTTATAGACTCAAGCTTACTTGTTTGTAAGTCATCCTTTGATATAATCAACAAGTCGATAAAATTAATTGTTAACACCTATGATAATTATTGAGAGCATTTATTTAATTTGATCACTATTGGTTCAGATTAGCCCAGTTAAGTACAAGTTCTGAGAATCCCAGAATATAAAAATAGGAAAATATGATTCACGAACCTAATTATTGTAAAGGTAATAAATGATTTGGCCTTAGCTAAAAAACATCTTTACCTAGAAATTTCTAAGCATGACTTATATTGAAATATATTTGAAACTTTTAAGACAAATTTAAAGAGTTTGATTTAGATGAATAATCATGAATAGAACTGTTGACAAATATTTAACCAAATTCTATCTATATTATTAGAAATACATTATACATTACAATTTGGACCTGATTGAGTTTTTTTTAAATGAAATTTAATCATTTTTATAAGATGAAATTTAATTATTTTTATAAAGAATTAGAATTTAGAACTAATGATAACAATATGAAACTTTATTTTAAATAAAATGATGTGTCTATGTGAAAATAAATGTTGAGTGACCGAATAAAATGTCAATATCAGTCAATATCCGATCAAAAACTAACCATGTTAATTTTGAACCAAGTGACCTTATTTTAAAACTATAATTGTGTATATTAGATACATTTATTTAAATCACTTCCCATGAAGTGATTTTAAAGCTATGATATTTGGTTTTACTTTTGTTTGAAAGACAGGGGAATCACTGACCAGTTTGTTGCTGTTAACACTAATTAGTTCAGATTCCAACAATGTTTAGTGCTTTTATCATATTTCTGTATTACTGTTAAGGCTAGAAGTTTTAAGGTGGGAATGTAGGGGGTACAAGAAAGGGTAAGTGTTTTCACAACTTTTATATCAAAACAATATGTTTTGGTCCAAATTAAATAATATATTGCTTCAATACAAACATAGAGTTTAATTTTCTTTACATGGTGACCTCAACAGTTGTTGAATATTTATTAAGGGTGTCCTGGAATTTAATGACAATTTTTTCTCTTCATTTAAATGGTTTGTCATCTAGTTCTGTAATAATCATGGTATATATTAAAGAATTGTTGATATCACCAACATGTGAAAAAAATTAAACTCAATGTTTGTACTGGAGCAATATTTTATTTATTTTGAAAAAAAAAAAAGTTTTGCTGTAAAAACTGCTAACACACTGTTCATTTCTCGCGTTCCCTACATCCCTACCTTAATAGTGTTCATTTACCTATGAGTGAGAGCACCTAGCTGAGAGAAAATAGTACTAATAAATTAGAATCACCCTGTTTGGACCCATACCTATTTAAACGAGTGCACTATTTTATTTATGGAACTCCTTCGAGTTCACTTGTATTTTTTATGAAAACGTTAAACGGTAGTGAATATTTTTACTTGGTTATTGGTTTAACAGATTACCAAGAGAAGGATGTATGTGTGCGTGAGAAAGTTGGTTGGGGGATATAATTAAGTGGGGGGAGGCAAAAAATTATAATTATTATAATCTAAACCTTCAAATCTCAAGTAAGAAGTAGCTCAGTGAAAAGGTTCATAGTCTACAGTATGAAAGTAGTTTTTTGATTTATTAATAATCTTTTTTTTTAAATAACTTAATGGAAGGATGAGCTAAAATATATCCATATCGGGATTTTTTTAAATAATACATGTAAAACGTCCATAGGATGGTGTTGTTCTACTTTTAGAGTAGTAAATTAAGCAAATCTAGATATTTAATCATTGCAAACCAATTTATGTTTTTGGATGCAGGAAGATAAAAGACTTCCCCTACTAACATTTAAAGGGTAAAATGTTTCTTTGAAATTGTCAATATTGTTGGCATACTTTTTTTAAAATATTAGTCGAGTCTAAAATAAAGTTTTTGTATACAAACATATTTAACAATGATTTTATTTTCATACAAATATATTGTGCAGTATTGTTCTGAATGTTGATACCAGTGTTGTGTGTATTTAAAACATAGCTTTTTAATGTTTCAAGTTTAATTTTAAATAAATTTGATTATTCAAATGGTTATAATATTAACTTAATTTTCAGAGACCCAATAATTTAAATAGGCCTATGTTTGTTTTGAGACACAGAGAGCAAAGCCGCTACTAATTTCGATTTGACTCCCTGGACCTAACAAAGTCTACAAATGACTCCAACAAGTACTCACCACGTGATGGTGGGTTTGGGATCTCCGACAAGTCGACACTCAAAAGAGACCTTCACACCATCCTCGCTCTGGCGAATAACGGGCCGTTCTGTGAAGGTAGGTTTGATGCTGTCTGCAGAGGCTGGGGCCTCATCGCCTAGATTGAGAAAGGAACCTAGACCGGCTATTTTATGAGTAGTTAAGATTCGACAAGGACAAGAAGAAGAAACTAAAGCACTCTAATTAGCTGCTGCTGCTGCCCCCCTGCAAAGAAGGTGATTACATGAAATTATAGGCAAGCCAAACATTCAACAATTATAGGCAAGAACAGAAGGGCTATTGAAATAATACAAGCGCAGAATATTTAAAAAAAACTTCTAGTAACATATCTTATTACTCTATAAGAGCAAAAAGCAGTCATATTGTTTCCTTCTCTTCTGAAAATGTAGGCAGGGCAACTAACAAATTGATTGACCTTGCAATACTTCTAATTTATGTAAAGGAAGTTAAAGGAAGTAAACATATGCAAAGGAAGTTAAAGTAAATAAACAAAGACATATTAATGAAAAATCAAAACAGATGAAGTTGGGCACTGGAAGAAAAATATACATATACAAATTCTTACTTCTACATGAAAGGCTATGTTAAATTGTTTTTTATCTCGTGTCACACAGTCAAAGATATACTGTCTACTTCACGTTATTATTGTTTGTTCTGTTATCTCATATAGTACAGTCAAAGCTATACTCAATACTTCATATTTAGTTATTGCTTTGTTATCTCATACCATACAGTCAAATACATACTTTATACTTCATGATTAATTGTTTGTTTAGTTATTCGGTTTCCCATAGTCAAATATATACTGTATACTACTTGTTTAATAGGTTACTTTTACTATACCGAGTCACACAGTCATATACTGTATACTTCATGTTTAATTATTTGTTTGGTTATCTCGTATCAAACAGTCAAATATACACTGTTTAATTTGTGTTAGGTTGTTTGGAATTTTTATCTGGTGTCACACAGTCAAGTTTTTACTATGTACTTAATGCTTAACTAACCATCCCTGTGGTATAGAAGTAAGTGCACCTTGCTATGAACCTAAGGGTTCTGTGTTCCATTCCCAGCTGATACCTTGGGTATCTCTCCCTTAAAGGGAATGATCCGAACAGTCATCAGGGTTTGGATAATTAGGCTTAAGTTAGGTTAAGACTCACACTGGCTCCATAACTTCATAATAACTATCATCGTATCATCAAATTGTGGGCACGACACATAGACAACCTCCTATTGTGTTCCCTGGGAAACGTTTCGTGCAACCAGAGTGACTATTAGTCTACACATAAGGCGACCGAACTTGGATGTCATGTCTCTCTCGGCCATATATGCCATATGATTAAATAAATTATTGGATGTTAATTGAATATTTGGACATTATTATTTACTTATATATACAAACAATGTAAGATGTGGCGATTTGGCCAGCCCAATATCAAATTTATAGGTTAGCATACAAAAACAAGGACCAAACCAATGTTGTTATAATCCTTCCCTCCAGGCTTGCCAGACTTTGGCAGCTTCAGACAATAATGATCATATAGTATTTCACTATGTTACTTGTCTCGAGATTTCTACACAGTTCAGGGGATAATCAACAGAATACAATTAAAACTAGATCCAATAAACACTTGTTTTATAAAGTGTTAAACTTAGATCTAATAATACTAGCACATTGTAGGGTGTGTGCCATTATGCATCAACCTCATATGGCCTTATAGATAAACCTCATATGACCTGGTTTGGCAGTGGTGTGTTGAGGTCGAGTTTGGGATGCCGGCCGTATTAACTGAAAAGGATTTTTCTAAAATAGTTTATTAATCTCTCTCTATTCCAATTCAATCTATTTCCCTCTTAAATTGAACTTTATTTATCCTTTCCCCATTATTTGTGTAGCTAGAATGGGTAGACTAGTAAGAATAAGTGAAATGTGTTACTCGTGGATTTTCATTACTGACTGCTCAATAATATTTAATTACTGTTGTAAAGCTCACATTATTTTAACATTTTAAAATATATTATTTAAGCTTGCCAAACAATTTTTATTAATTGTAATGTCCAATAACTACCATGTTTATTTAACTATGTCATTATTACATTGTTTGAAAAGCTTGTATCACTTTTTTTAAATTCCCAAACTTGTTTCGTATTGGCTTTGATTTTAAACACATTTTTATTTTTTCAATAAATTTAGTGATCAATTCTAGTTTGATAAATATCCTACCACTTCCACAAAACTACAGTTCTTACCAACTAAAAGTGTATCCAGAATATATATAGGCATTTTTAATTAATTAAGAGAAGAAATAATTATCTGTTTGAAATTTATTTGATAAATATCTACCAATCCAGGTTATCAAGTTGTCCTATAGCTGTCCTAGTAGTCTTAAGCGATAATCAAAGGGTTCGTAGAATGTAATAATCTTAAATATTTTGACTATGTCATCCAATAAACTAAAATCCTTTCTGAATAGAGCCATAATTCTATTATGAGATGCTACTGTTAAGGTTAACTAATCTTTTCTTCATAAGAATCTAATAGTTCACAGTTTAAAGCGCAGTAACTAATTTAAACAATATAATGGTGCTTAATTCTAGTTATTAAATTGATAGTGTGGATTATTTCTATTTAAATGATTAAATGAATGTGTTAGTGACAGGGAGATCAGGGCTTGAATCCCAGTCGGGTCAACCAAGTGTGGGATTTCTTAAATGGTTTACCACTCTCCTTCTACGCAAATGCAGGTAGATTACCTCTAAAATGCTTAAATCCTCAACTCTACCCCATTGGAGTAAATATTATGTATGCGTATAACTTGAACAGGTAGTAAGACAAGGTGACAAAATTCATTTATTTTATTTTTAATTTATTTGAAGCATTTAATGAGCTTAAACTAACTTAAATCTAGGACCGACAATATACCCAGCTCCCCAGCCGTTAATTCATCACTATGAAAGGGGAAAGCTCACATTTCAACTCTAATAAATGTTTTGGCCATACCAAGAATTGAACCTCGTGACCCTTAGCTCGGTAAGCAGACAGGCTGACTGAACTTAGTGTCGGAAAGTGATAAAAAAATTATGAATAGTACTATTTCTAAAGTTGAATGAATTTATTCTAAACTATGATTTTATCAGAAAAACTCTGAACATTTTTAACAAGATTTACATTGGAAATTTTTACTTATCATGACAAATTAGATGATATTAATAATTGTATTATAAACAAATATAGTAATAATATTGTGGTACCAATAGTTATTTCTATGGGGGTTATTTCTTTGTTTGGTTGCTAAACTATCTGCTATTGATTAATGTGAAATGCCTTGCAATGAGAGTATTAATATTTTTTTAGCACAGCGTATTAATACCCATTCGGGCTATAAGCCTATGTATGTACTAATTACTCCAGGGATCAGGAAGGTTTAATTTAGAAGAAATCCACATGCATTTGAGTAGAAGGAGAGTGGATAACCGTTTAGGGAAAATTATCCTTAGTGTACCTAATTGGGATAAAAGCCTTATCTCCCGTCTTCAGCAGTTTAGTCTATTGTGAGGGTAGCACCTTAGACCATGTGGCCACCAAAGTTGGTTGAGTTTTAACTAATAAAACCATTTGTTGGACCATATTAACAAAACACTTGGTTCAGATTAGAGCCTAGAACTCTCAATGACCAGCAATACAGTATATTGCTAGCCTTGCTTCTTAGACAAAACCATGTATACACAAGTAGATTTTTTTATTTGACTGTCTAGTCAGGAAGGGTTTAAATTAAATTATCACATACAGTTTGTTGGTATCAGTTAGTTGGGTAGCAACACCCTATTCTATTAAATAACTTTATAAACACCCCCATTTAATTATTCTTAAGTGGACCATTTTACAATTAAAGTAAGTACAAAATCCAGAATTTAATTTAAACGCCTACCGGGGAGCTAACTCGGGATGATTCATTATACGGTTATAAGCTATGTTACCCTCCGAACTAACATGACAACTTTCAGCTTCTGCAGACTCATATTGGCTAAGATAATCCAGGGCCGTGATTTATTATATGGAAACATTAATGCTTTGCAATAAATACAGACTATTTACTAGAGGAGTCAAAAATCATATTATTTAATCTATATCTAAAAATGTATAAACAATTATATATGAAATTTTAGAGCCCATGTGAATCATCTCATATACTTTAAATAGTAGATTAGTAAAAAAAAACCTTATAGTTATGAAAATGGAAGGAGCCAAGTGAAATATATCTGAATGTTATTAGTAGATGTGTCAAAACAATTCATGAACACACAATAAAAAGTGTAGCAGAATATTGATATCTCTGCTTTAAACATTAAAGCCAACTTTGGGGTATTTATTTAAAGTTTCAAGGTAAGACTACCAAATGTCATTAGTCTTTAAATAATTTTCAAGAACTATTGCAGTATGAATTAAATTAACTTAAAAAAACAAATATGATTTTATTCTCACATCCAGGTGTCATTTTAAAAGAATATTTAATATGCTATATCATTTTGCTAAATTGATTTCTCTTTAGTTTATATAAAAAATCGTTACTGAAGTCTCAAATTTTACTGATAATTTCCTCATGATCATTTATTATTTGTGTTTATAAAAAAAAATACACTAAAGATTGACCATGAAATTACATTTAATATCAAGAAAGTATTGAAAGCAACTATTTGAATAAACTATTTATAGGAAAAGTATAATGTTCATATCATAACAATTTCAAATCTAAAATGGAGTGCTTGAACATGCAGAGAGAAACTAACAGTAAAACTAAGATAACCTTGACCAAAGAACGTTAAATATTAATTATTTTGTCTATTTATAAATAATTTTACAAAATAAATATCTACAGAAACCAAGTAGCAGTTAAATTAACTAAACTAAGCTAAACGTTACCTGTAAGTACAAACAGACAAACAAAATTATTATTATTATTATAATCAACGAGATTACATCCATTGAAAATAGTAGTAAGTCTACTAAAAAAATATTGGTTTTTGAAATATGTGAGGGGAAAATTATTGAATGAATTATGAAATGAAGCCTCGTGACAAAAGAAAATAAATTATATCACATTACAGCAACCAGCATACTCGTCTGAGTTAAGCGTTTCTTCAAAATAATCCTGTTTTAAAGTAAAAGATGGCAAATTAAAAATTGACAGTGTATGAAAATAAAAGAAAGAGCATCCTACATAATAAACAAACATTCGAGAACACATTTTAAATAAAAGGTTAGGAACATCTGAATTGTCTGAGGTAAAAATTACAGTTTCAAAATATAGTTGTAAAACATGTATAAATCTGCTCGTATAAACAGGATAAACAACCAAATAACAATGATTCACACGTATAATGCAAATGAAAAATAAAATATTTATAATTAATTTTTTTGGTAAAGTTAAAATTGATTGGGACACTTTTTTCTACAAACATATTTGGAAATTTAACTTTTTTTTTATTAAATCTAATATTAAAATTAAATATAAACACATAACATTTTTTTCTTAGTAATCAGACATACACAATGGTGGATGTGGCAAAAACGCATGCAAATTTAAATATATAACATCTAAATATTATGTGTAAAAATCTTAGATTCTAGCTTAAAATTGATTGAGTTTGTTAAATTGTAATAATATATTTTAAATTAAATATGATAGAAGTGTATATTCTTATTTAATGTACATTTTATGATCATCAGATTTTTAAAGACAAACGTAATACAATTATTTCATATTGGTCAATTTTTAGCTTACGAAGATTACATAAAAATGTGTATAGGAAAGTTTATGTTAATCAACATTCAACCCCATTTTATTTAAAAAGAATTCACAATAATGTTTTTGTATCAAGAATCTTAGGGCCCTGGCTTCTCTATAGGAGTGTGCCATAGCTATGTGGTATTATGTTTATAATATTAAATGAGGTAAACTATATCTCACTTTAAAAGTGTGATATAGTGAGTGCTATGAAGCATTAATTCTTTGCTGTGAAATTAGGTTTAACTCACTAGAATATTGTGACCCAGTGCTACAAAGTGTTAATGTTATGCTGTGAAATGAGGTTTATCTTACTAAACAGTGTGACACAATGAGTGCTACAAAGCATTAATTCCATGCTATGAAATGAGGTTTAACTCACTTTAACATTGTGACTCAGTGCTACACAGCATTAATTATATGCTATGAGATGAGGTTTATCTCAATGGAACAGTGTGAAACAGTGCTAAAAGTGTTAAGTCCATGCCATGAAATGAGGTTTACCTCACTGGAACAGTGTGGCACATTGTCACAAAGTATTAATTTCATGCTATGATTTGAAGTTTATCTCAATGAAACAGTGTGAAACAAAGCCACAAATTATTAATTCCAAGCTATGAATTGAAGTTTATCTCAATGGAACAGTGCAACACAGTGTCACAAATTATTAATTTCATGCTATGAAATGAGGTTTATCTCACTGGAACAGTGTGAGACAGTGCCACAAATTATTAAGTCCAAGCCATGAATTAAAGTTTATCTCAATGGAACAGTGTGACACAGTGCTACAAAGTATTAATTCCCCGCTATAAAATTATGTTTATTTCACAAAAGTGTGACACAGAGTTAGAAATGTTTTAATTCCATGCTATGAAATGAGGTTTATCTCACTTAAACGGTGTGAGAAAGTATTTTGGAATGTTTTTATTTCAATTCAGCAGAAAAGTCCATTGTTATAAGATACACGGCACAGATTTATCTGATTGCCAAACCCTTTCTTCATCTCTGACAAGATGTGTATTAATCACATCTTGTGAATGTGTGGAATGCCAGGCCTTCACCGTGGTTCTCATCCCATGTTAAACTGTAGGTCCTCCATTCCATCTCACAAGCACCCTATCATTGCACATTGGTGTAAATGCGTATAATACCAAATGGGTAGTAAGACGCAATATAATAATAAATAATAATATAATAATAATAATAATAATAATAATAATAATAAAAGATATAATTTTCTAAATAGAATAAGAGTGAAAGATAGATTTAGGTAGTTAGATAAGTTCATATGTATAAATTATTTCTAACTTAGTAACAAATCAAGATACACTAATATAGTATTGTGCTATTTTAATATGTTTTTTAACTAAACCTATATTATTATGTTCAACCCAAAGGAAACTCAAAAAATAATATAAGTAATGGTGTGATTAGCCTAGCTTATAGGAAATTCACTCATATTAGCAGGGAGCGAGGATATTCAAAACACAGTGTAACAGTAAATACATGATTTGAAAACAATCTCAAGTGCACCAATGATGTATTTGTACCTCTACTTCTCTTTCAAAGCAAATCAAGAGCTGGGTGGCTCAGGCTACTCAGCCACGGTATTTCATTATAATTATAAATAATGGAGTGTGTGCTACTATATTGATATTAAATACTATGCTATAACTCACTAAAACATCCAACGTAGTGCTGTACGTTAGTAATATGTTCATGTTAATGAAATGGTTTATAATAGCTATTATGATGTTTTAAATTTCAAAGTTTTATGAAGTAAGCTTAAATGTTTACAAATAAAGGTTTAAAATTCAAAATGTATTTTTTAAATAAATCAGTTTAAAATACGTATTCGGGAGTAATTTAAATGGACAAATTAAAATAAAATTATAATTATTAGCAGGGCCGGATTAACCACCAAGCAAACTAAGCGCATGCTCAGGCCATCAGGCAAAAGGGGGCACCACAAAATTACACATGGAAAAAAATTAATACTTTTTATAGCAAAAAATTGCATGAACAACTTAATTTTTAGTACCCATTTGACCTACCAGATACTTAAAGAAATTTGTGTTTTATTTATGGCTTGTTTTACTAATTTAATTAAAAAAACACAAAATATTGTATGATGCGATAGGAATTAATAAACAATTTGCTAAAAGCAGCATGTGAGCGTGATAAGCACTTACTGATATGCACTTCTTGATTATTTCATTTTTCACTGTGTCTAACCTCTCAGTGCAGTATTCATATCAATCCCAGTCATACAAAAATGTCATCACACAATGACGAAAATCGTGACGACAGCCGCTATGTTTAATAATCCTGGTTTTACTGTCTAATAGTTTTTATAGCAACACAATTAACATTTTGGCGGAAGTCAAGTTTACGGGGCCTTCTTGTGGCTCACGATACAAAGGGAAAAATAACCTAGATGCTTTCTTAGGTTAGAAGTTAAGGTTAGGTTTTTTGATTTTCTTTATTATTATTTTTTACTTCATTATTTAAAATCAATTGATGCAAAGTTTCAATTCAGAGTTGTGAAAAGCTGATTTATGCTTACTCAGAGGACTTAAACAATAATTGTGCAGTTGAGCTTCAGCCGTTTCATTCTTATGTGCGGCATAAATTTAGTGCAACAAAAACTTTAAGAACTAAATTCACTCATACAGAACTTTATAAAATAATATTGTAGAGGACAATGTTGACTGTGCCTTTCCAAATGTTGAGATTGGATTCCACATATATTTAACATTAATGATTACCATTTGCTCAGCTGAATGTTAATTTTCTTAGTTAAAATATTTTTAAAAATCTCAACAGAACAATTATGCAACACGACAGGTTTAATGCTTTATCTCTACCAAGTATAGAAGCAGATGTGTTAAGGAAGATTAGTTTTGAGAGTGTGATCAAAGACTTTGCTACTAGAAAAAGAAGAACACTTTTTTTAAATAAATAAAGTGGGTGTTTACAAATATAAACATTATATTATATATCAAGTATAAGTTTTGTTTAAAAAAATAAAAATTATTTTATAGTTTATATTTGTTGATATTTTGATTATTGAGTTAGATATAATATGGGGGGCATCTAAATTGTTTAAATGCTTAGGGCCTCTAAGACTTAGTCCAGCACTGATTATTAGATACAAAGTTCAAAAACAATTGATAATGATATTAGAAACTCCTCCAAATTAAGTTAATAAACAACTTAAAATTGCAACCAGGTATATTTGAAAATGATATTTAAATAAAAAGATATTATGAATAAAAATGTTTTAAGATAAATGTTCTTGGTTTCTTTGGAAAACAATTTGTGGAACTTTTTATATATTTATTATTTACTAAAGATAATTTATAAACAAAAGTGACAGAAATCTACAATTTTTAGTATTAGGACCGGGATGTTTATAATATATCATATCTTTATGGGCAGGAAAGTTTATTTCATAAGTTCATTAACAAGTTTCTTGGTGCACCAGTTTTAATCATAACGTTGTTTTTTTTCATTCCTTGTCTAACCAATTTTTGGAATATTTTTTAAATATGTTTCTGTAACTTTTTGCACTTGGTGAACATGTACAGTACATAATTTTCCTTTCCAAGTAAATTTCTTTATACAAGGCGCGTCCACAAAGTAAGGCCCGATAAATTAATAAAGAAAAAACTAGTAGATAGAAAAGTTTTAGAAAGGGCTAAAAATGCATGCATACCTACTTTATTTTTGCACATAGTCTCCATTGACTTCGAGACATTTTTTTATATCTTGGCATCAATTTCTTTATACCCCTTTTAAAAAAATCTGCTGCCAGTGATTTGAGCCAGTGA
The DNA here is from genome assembly GCA_033556935.1 of Timema podura. NCBI lineage: Eukaryota > Metazoa > Arthropoda > Insecta > Phasmatodea > Timematidae > Timema > Timema podura. The sequence goes on along the minus strand of JAVRXN010000010.1, from coordinate 57,962,268 downwards.
GTCACACCATTCATCAGTTCATTGTCTTCTGAAAACGCTGAGAGGGCAGCCCCTACCTCATATTCAAAAACAAGTGATAGTCACTAGGAGCGAGGTCTGGGCTGTAGGATGGGTGGTCCAGCATTTCTCATCCAAACTGCTGAATCAGCTGAAGAGTTTGAGGTGCAGTGTGGGCTCGAGCATTGTCGTGCAAAAGAAGAATCCCTGATGTCAGCATGCAAAGTCTTTTGTTCTGAATTGCACGTCTGAGTCTTTTTAAGGTTTCACAATATCCTGCAGCATTAATGGTTCTTCCTCGTTCAGGAAAATAAACAAGCAAGATACCCTTCTGGTCCCAAAAAACTGAAGCTATAATTTTTTCGATGGAGTGTTCCTGTTTGAATTTTTTTGCCTTTGGGGATGTTGAATGATGCCACTGCATCGATTGTTGTTTTGTTTCAACATTCATATACAAAATCCAAGTCTTGTCACCAGTTACAATTTGAGAAAAAAGTTTATCTCCTTCCTTTTCAAAATGCTGCAAAAACATTTGAGCCAACTCCACACGTTTTTTGTTTGTGTGCTTCAGTTAGCATTTTGGGGACCTATCTGGCACACAGTTTCTTGTAGCCTAGCTTTTCTGTCACAATTTTGTGAATGAGTGACCGTGAAACTTCTGGAAATTAAAAAGAAAGTTCCATAAGTGTGAAAAGATGGTTCTCACGAATTTTTGTGTCTACATGTTCCACTAAATTGTCAGTCACCACACTTGGTCAGCCCCTGCGCTCCTCATCATGAACATTGGTGTGACCTTCTTTAAACAGATGGACCCATTGTCTCACCTTACTTTCACTCGTGACATCTGGCCCAGATACCTTACATATTCGACGATAAATTTCTGCAGCATTAAGGTTTACCGCTAACAAAAATTGTATGAAACTGCAAACCTCACAATTGGCGGGGTTATTAAAACAGCACTCATTTTAAATCATTCTCACAGAACATCAGAGGAGGATAAAACTGAAATAAAGTGATCAACAGAAAGCTGATAAGTTAATATATGCTACTGCGCATGCGTGACCCTACCTACAAGTTTATTTTGGCGGTCATATCTCAACAGACCTTACTTTGTGGACACACCTTGTACTATGCTCTGGAGTTAAGCTATTACATTCTAAAAAGTTTATCTTCATTATAATAAAGTATCTCCGTGTATACATCAGTTACCCTAAGAGGTTTCAGTCTTACCTTGGCAGATTATACTATAACCATATCTTATAGGCTACACCATATTGGAATAAAACAAGGTAAGCTTGCTAACTTGGGGGTAAGTGAAGGGTAACAGACTCTGCTCGCTAACAATCGCTAGTAGTTTTAATTTGACAGTCTGAAAATATTTTTATTGTTTACTGCAATGCCATAATTAAATATATGTCTTGGTTTTTCAGTTTGTATGCTGTGTTCCTCCCCCTGCCCGCACTCCTTTAAAATCAACACGAATATTAAACAAAGGTTTCCCCCACATTTTAAATTATTTTTAAAGATATGGGAGCTTTAAATGTCACCATGCAGGAATGTTGTGATACACAACAGCGCCAGTCGTGATGTCATACGTCTGGCTCATTGCCGCCGTATATTTGCATTGTATAGTTCATGCAAGTTCTATCACATGTCTTAAAGTTATATCACATTGCTTTAGTTTGCTGTAGTTATTATTCATGTGTGGTCAGGACTATTCATAAAAATACAAATTGAAGGAAGGAACTCAAGGGAGAAAAGTTTTTAAAGCTTATTTCTATAATAGTTTAACATTATTCTAATTTTTTTTATTAAAATTTACAAAAAACACAATATCATTCAAATATTTATTTAATAGGCTAATATTGCTTCAATAATAATATGTATTAAAGTATGTAATTTTGCTTATTATTTAGAACGCTATAGGATGTTGCAAAAATGCAACAGCGTCAGTCCTCATGTTATTGTTTTAGCGCCAGTCCCCGAAGGATAATTTAAGTAAACATATATAATAATGAGGCATTTTTTTTCTCCTTTTTTTATGTATGACATTGAAGGCAGTATTGCACATTTTCCCATCATTTTTTCAGTAATCAACATTTGTAATTTAGTTATAGGCTCCCTATGTTTACATTTATTTGCATGATCTAGCTCCATAATATATGTTTATTAAAAACATAATTTAGTTGGCTCTAGACCTTGTTTGACGACTTGATTTTTTAAATATAGCTTATCAAATTGTATTTTTACCTCTTTGTGATCATATTGAGAATATTGTATACAAAGAGTTTTGATATAAACACCTCGAAATAAGATGTGTTTGGGTGTGTCACAGTATCGACAGTATTGGAAGGAAGATTTGAGAAAGCTAGTTAAAATAAAACATTGCATTATATCTTTATTAAACATTAAACAATATGACTAAAATATTTTCTTTATTTAAAAAAAAATATTTAATTATTTAGAAATCAATATTATTTTATTTAAACATGTATTTAGTTTTCACTTTTAAAATAATTAAATTGTTATGAAATTGAAAAGGTTGTTGGATTAGTTTTTTTTTACAACTAGTTTATTTACAGTTGGAATAAATTTAATACTTACTTTAAAAAACAATGCAAAAGCATAGATACTTACTGTCAAAATTAAGACTTATTGTAGCATTGCTTTCTCCTAATTCATTCTTGGCTGTCACTTTGTATTTTCCAGCGTCTTCAACAGTGACATTTTTTATTTCCAAAGCAGCAAAATAGGAATGTCCATCTTTGTCCACGGTCAGCTTAAAGTAAAAAAAAAAGTTAGTTACGATGACACCACACAATTATTACCCGAGTTTTCTTTAGAAATTCAATCAAGATGAAAAGGATGAACATAATTATTTTAAAAATTTGATAGAAAATCATTTTATTTTAAAATGAATAGTGCAAGGAAGAATAACATTTTAGTATAAAGGTTATTAATTTAAAATAAGCAAACAAATTAAAATAATTTTAATTAATTGAAAAATAGCACCTGGACACAGGACCAGGACCCAGGGCCTTTGGTTTAGGATGCCAATGCTAATGATAATTTGAATAATTTCAACTACATTAGTTTGATTGAAGTTTAGTCCCCTCCATACGGACAGTGCCGTAATTACAATGATTTGCAGACTTTGAGTTGATATTCATTGAAATTTCACTTTAAAATTACACTCTCAAAATGTATACTGACAGCATATAAGCACTTCTTGGTCGCAGAGGGCTGTGGTATCTAATATATTGCGATAATACTGTTCACTCATATGTAGCTGGTGATTCCACACATTCATCACAGACTCGGCCTTAAAACTATGATTGAAGAATTTTGTCTCGAGAAATTTAGGGATCCAGGTAATGTGTGTTATGTTATATTGCTGCAAAACCTTTCATTTTATTAAAATGGATTTTTTATTATAGTTTTTAAGGGATTCCAAATCCGATTTCATAGCTCCAATTTTGGCCAAATAAATTGATCTTATTCTTGGGTCACCACTTTTAAGGAAAGTATATATATATATGCTTTGCATTTATATTTTTTAAACAAACTATTGGAAAATATTAAACCTCTCTCATATATCTAGATATTTGTTTTATTATTTACTTTTAAATATCAAAACACATTAGGGTTGGTAGTGAATACAATGAATTTGATACCGACCCACATGTGCCAATATAATCAGTCGGTTCAGAAGGTGCACGTTAAATACCTTGAGTAATAATACATACCTACCCTCACAAACACCCACAACTGGTTGAAATTAATGAGTGAATTTAACAAGTTGAACGTCAACAGTTATCTTTTATTTAATATTTTCTCCTTTACTATAAAGCATAGAGCTGTAAATTAATCAAAACTGCCTTTTAGCTACATCTATAATTGTGTTTTTATCGTAGCTCCCAATAAGATTATATTTTGTTATGGTGGGTGATATATTTTAGTCTTCTGTTGATCACTAACTACCAGATTGCATTCATAAACTGGGTATGTTTAGAGCCTAGAACATATTCTAAGGTCACAAACCTATTTTGTGCAATAATTATTTCTAAAACATTCAAAGAACTTTATCAAAGAGCAAAATGTTTATATTGTATTATTTTTGATAAATCTAGGAAAACATAGATTTTTATGCCCCTATTTTTCCGATTATTTTCAAACAACCATATTTTTTATCAGCATGTCACTCACTAGCGGTTTGGAATGAAAAAACAAATAACATGTAGATGATTGATTTATTGTTGTATTAATTAAAATATTTTTTTTGATATTCTGCTATTTGAATCAAGCACTAAGACATGTTGCCATAAATATGCTTCTAAAATATTGGGAAGTGGTCTTAAATTATTTTTTTTCTTATTCTTGGAATTAAATAATAGTGGATAATCCTAGTTTTTACTCAGCCATGGTCTCATTCATTCCGCTTGATCTGAATGAAAACTTTACAGGGTTGTCTTAAGCTGGGGATGTAGGGGACGCAAGAAAAGGCTAGTGTTTTTGCAGTTTTTATAGCAAAACATTATTTTGGCCAAAATAAATTACACATTATTTCAATAAAAACAAGAGTTTAATATTTTTCAGATGGTTATATTAACAGTTGTTGAATATTTGTCATGAGCTTAGCGACATTAGATGACAAACTTTTTAAATGAAGAGAAAAAGTTGTTATTAAATTACAGGGACACCCTTTAAAGATATTCAAGAAATGTTGAGGTCACCATGTGATGAAAATTAAGCTCTATGTTTGTACTTAAGCAATATTTGATTTATTTTTACCAAAAAAGTTTTGATATAAAAACTGCCAAAACATTGACATTTTCTCACGTCCAATGCGCCCCCATATTAAGGCACTCACGTACTTAAAAGTACCCAATGGCTAATATAGCACTCAGTGATGGAGGTATTGCGCAGAATGCAAGTGTTTTGTTTATTACTCTTATTCCAAAGCAAGATGGAGTATAGAAAATATTCTTACCCGGTGCCTAGATGATTCTGTGACCGCTGCACCATTGTGAGACCAGCTGACTGAGGGTTTCGGGTCGGCCTGAATTCGACACTCGAACAACAACCGCTTCCCGTCCTCTTCCTGGCGGATAGCGGGTTTCTTCGAGAAGGTTGGGGCAATTCCATCAATTTGTCTGCACATCAAACATAAAGCCTTCAGTCAGTTTTTTCAAAGAATTCCCTTTTGATAGTTAATTTTCGGAAATAGAATAAGTCATCTTAATTATCAAACAATAAAAACTCCATAATTTATGAACAATAACCACAATATAATGATTGGCGTATTATATAAATAATGTTTTTAAAGACTTTATATTTATAATAAGCTCATAACTAAATTGGATTTAGATCATTAGCTCCTATGTTTTGGAACTAGGGTGGAATTTTCGGTGTATTTTATCAACCCCTACTAAAAAGTATTCTCGTGTATTTATTTTAAATACACCTTCCTCCTGTTTTGTCCTTAAATTAGTGTAAGCTATGAATGGCCCATTAAGGAAGCTAGACATTTTGCACAAATCACAATCTAAATAGAAGTGTAAAGGCCCCAACACAGACTCCATGGCTGTATACAAACAGTCTACTTCACGCGCCGTCAACCCTTGATGCTCACTCGATAGTTGCATTGGCAATCACATGATCGAGTGAACAACAGTCCGAGTAGTCACAAAGTGAGCCGATGCACCTTGCACAAGACCTTGAGACCAAGGGTGACAGCAAGTTACCCTTGACACGCCGTCGATGCAGAGTTTGACTGGCAACTGTTTAATTTTTCGTCTGCTAGAGTAATGTGATCTGTGATGTGTGATCTGTTATCTGTGATAAAGTATTTTAACTATACCGGTACTGCTTTTGTTGTAGTGTTTTTGTGTTGTGTTGGAAATGTCTAGTGAAAAGAAGCGAGAATGGATATTAAACGTTGTATTCGTTTTCATTCCCTGCTGAGAGATGGTGTTTAAAATAGTTTCTAAGATCACTGGTAGAAAGCACCACTGCGGACTCAAGGGCGTGTAAAGGGTAGTTTGCCGTTCGAAAAGTCTGTTGCAGTCTTCGATCTCAAGTGCGTGTAAAGTGTAAATATATCAAGTCTGCATCAAGTCAAGTGTACTTGACTATTCAGATACAGCCCATACCCCTAGGTCCGTAGTCCGTACTCAGTGATCCTGGTCCATAAGAAATTCTACTCACGATTACAGAGTCAATATCCGTAATCACGTGACCGTTTCAACCAATGAGATATTAGGAGACTTCTTCCAATCAAAAAATTAGAAAGAAAATCGTCTGCAGCAATGAGAAAACGTCAAGCAGTTAGCTGATCATAATATAGGAATTAAAGAACCCATAAACCACTTTGAGAAAACTTCCAGTATAATATACTAAAATGTAGGTTGGGTTATGTACAATCACAAGAAATATATTTATAGCTCGCTTTTAACTATCAAACTTAAAATAAATGTTTGCAATAGCCTGAAAATGCAAAAGATTTACTAGTATTTTGGATGAAAGCAAAACAAATATTTTTAATAATAGGGGTGTTGAACCTTCAAAGGCAAAGCTAATATTTCTGAGAACTTGGTATTTCTCGGAAAACATTTTCACAGAAGCCACTCTTCCCAGGGTGTTTAGATTATTAGAAAAATCTTTTCATTTTGTATATGTTTCCATAGCGACGGATCCTCTGACTACCATTCGTTCTTTTATTTCAATCCGTATGTACATATTATCTACTCGGCTGTGATTGGTAGTCCGTATAAAGTTAAGGTTGGGCAATTTCTACGGAGTAAGTACTTACGGATAAGGACTCTGTGGCCAGAGCAATCTGATATTGTGGCATTGATTTCTTACGGAGCACGGACCTACGGATACGGAGTGTGTCGGGGCCTTAACTCAAATAATAAATTATTTTAAAAAAAAACTATAGTTACAACTATAAAAATATACATATTCTTGTTTTTTATCTAGTTCATTATTGCAGAAAGTGTTCATAGTTTACTAGAGTAGAAGTAATTTGATCGCTCTTCGAAATCTACCTTTTAATGTGAAGAGGGGAGGAATATGGTAGACTGATGGAGTAATTAGTACAGTGTTGCCAAGCCTATAGTCTCTAGCGATAGTACATGGACCTGAAATGGATTGTATTTTGACCGGTAGGATACTACTTTCTGGCATTAAGCCCTGCGATTTTCATAAAAAAAAAAAAAAAATTGAGTGTAAAATTTGCTACTGGATAGCAGGATCACAGGATATTACTTTTATAAAATATCCTAAAATTGGATTGTACACATGTTGAAATTATATCAAAAGTAGTATCCAGTACAGTTGGCAACACTGAATGAGTATGTACTATGTACCCTCTGTGGCTCGCTATACTACGGGTAGTTTCTCTTTAAGCTAATAGAGTTCACTACCAGCCCTGAAGAGTCGCTCAAGGTCGTTAGAATAAATGGTCAGTTTGGGGGAGGCTCGCGCGCAGCAGGTTTGTCAGTTTATGTACTATAACTTTTAATTCGAACAAATTTAATTTATTTTTAACAACTGTCTAATAAGTAAATCACATCATGTTCGTTGACTTGCCAAAGCTATTACCGACCTAACAAGGACCTACCTGAAGAATATTAACCTAGATTTCATTAAAAAATACTTTTAATTTTATTCTGAAAAATTGAAAAATGACACCTGGACACGGGACCTTTGACTTAACACGCCAATGCTCCAACAGTGAGCTATCCAGGAGCTATCGCTTATACAGGCCCATTCTTCACTCATATTTTAAGGTAGAGTCTATGATGGGCGTGCGGAAATCGTCAGCTTTATTCACGAGCCATCAAATAAGGCAGCCATCTTCGACTTGGAAGTTGGCTTGTTACTGCCACTCGTACAATTATTATTATAATGACGCCTGGACACGGGAATCGAACCCGGGACCTTTGGCTTAGTGCGCCAATGCTCTACCACTGAGCTATCCAGGAGTCGTCCCGTACCTAGGGTCCGCACGTCCATCATAGACTCTGCCTTAAAATATGAGTGAAGAATGAGCCTAACGAATTGACGATTCCTGGATAGCTCAGTGGTAGAGCAGTGGCGTTCTGTATTTTCATATTGCTAAATAATGTTTGCAATATAGCCAAAAGTTGGTTAAATTAATCCAAACCTAATATTTTATAATTAAAAAGACCTAGATCTTTGTTAAATGTATACAGTAATAATTTTTAAATAAAACCGTTTAATTAATGGCAAGTAAAATCAACAACATTAAATACTCACAATTTTAGCGTCAGTAAATTAGTGAAACCAGTTTTAATTGGTTGAAGATGAATTTACAAGGTCACCCAACATATTACAATAGGCCTAAATATGTAGATATATAAATATTCCCAGTTGAATCAAACTAAAATTCATGTTGAAAATAAGCTAAAAATCATTTAATTATCTAATGTTGAAAGATAGCCAATATATTTGATGAATTTACAAGGTCACCCAACATATTATAATAGACCTAAATATGTAAATATATAAATATTCACATTTTAATCAAACTAAATTTTCATGTTGAACATAAGCTAAAAATCATGTAATTATCTAATGTTGAAAGATATTGGCTATCTTGACCTTGTATCACCCAACATATCATATTAGGCCTAAATATGTAAATATATAAATATTCGCAGTTGAATCAAACTAAATGTTCGTGTTGAAAGTAAGCTAAAAATAATTTAATTATCTAATGTTGAAAGAGATTGGCTATCTTTCAACATTAGACAATTTACATGATTTTTAGCTTATGTTCAACATGAAAATTTAGTTTGATTCAACTGTGAATATTTATATATTTACATATTTAGGCCTATTATAATAGCCTATGTTGGGTGACTGTAAATTTATCTTTAACAATTTGTCTGGAAAACTGGTTTCACTAATTTACTGACGCTAAAATTGTGAGTATTTAAGCTAGTGAAAATGATATTAAGAGCTTCTCTCTTTAAATTAACAAACTAGATTTTATAATAAAAAATATTGTACTTGACAGCTCGCAAAAAATATTAAAGCTCTTAAACAGAGACTGTACTTTTTTTAATTTAACAATAAATTCCGTATCTAGCACAGCATTGGTATTATACTACATTCCAATAAGAGTGAATTTGTTACTTGTGGGTACGGAATACCACACCCAACCTAGTTAGTAAAACAAAACAAAGTTAATGTTACCTATTTGAAGCTAAACAAATAAAACCCAATTTAATTTAAATCCAATATTAAAACAAATACTGGTACTAATTGCGCATATATTTATAGCGTCTAGGCTAGCAAAACTAAAATGGAATGTCTATTATTTTTGTTTACGGAATTTGTTTGTAAATAAGAAAATATTGTATTGTTTCAAAGTGATTCATACTTTGAGTTAAACTTTCATAAAATGACTAGAACGAGAAAATGTACTGTTATTTATGTAATCGTTATATATGTTGATCACTATGGCCCGGATGTTGATGACGTAAAAAGATTAAAATATGCTCTTTAAAATGCTAAAAAATAACTTTATTAAATGACCTAAAACTTAAGAAAATGCATCATAAAATGAAAAAAATTATGTTTGAAAAATATTCTTCAGAAAATAGGCACAAATTATTATATGTTCTTTTAATTCACCTTAGTTTGAGTTGCACTGGACTACAAATGTCATTCTCAGGTTTTCGAAAGTGAAGCATCTAGGGTTATATGCCAGCAAGTTTTTATACCTCGAAAAGCTGCGTTCTACATCAACTGATGTGATCGGAGCATAATTGAAGTGGGGAAGATCGTTGGCTGTTAAATCCTCCTCAATCCCATCCATGGAATATTTATTACCACAGAGTATATCTGAGATTTGACACAAAGTTTTATACCTGGTATTCTTGTCCAGCACTTTTTTCAGTTTACATGCAATAGGTGTAGCAAGTTTTCCACGAGCTATGCTAAAACCAGTCTCCACCTGTTTGACTAGTGAAATGGAATCTACCATTGCCTCACTCCTTTTTTCCAGTGATGTTATAGTTGTCGACAATAATGCAAAATTTGACTTAATAAATGTAAACCTGCCCTCCATGTTTGGCTCAGAGAACATATCTTGAGCAATTTGTATTGAAGCAGCTTCTTCAGTCAGAACTCTGTACTATTTGTTTCACTAGCTGGAAATGTTCACAATAATACAAGCATGCATTTAACCATGTGCCCCAGCGTGTGATGATAGGTTGTGGTGGTAACGCGATGTCCAGTGCTTTTGCTTTGAAATGTGCAACTCATGAGGGTGTTTTTAAGAAAACCTTTTTAACGTTCGCCACAAGCCTGTCTGCGCTGGGATAATTTGATCTCACTTCTTTACAAGCTCTATGTATACCATGTGCTGGGCACGTGACATGTACCATTTTAGAGTAAAGTGCCTTCAATGAATTAACTGCTCGTTCCATATATGGTGCTGTATCACTTAGAAATAAAAGCACGTTGTCATGTTTTATGCCCTAAGGCCACAGAAGAAACACAGCACTGTCAAACATTTAGGATAATGTCGAGTAATTGACCTTTTCTAATACTTCGGTGGTCAACAAAAATATTTAACCTGGTCAATCCAATTCTAATGTTTCAATCATAACAGTAGCTACATAGCAACCCACAGCATCAGTGGTCTTCTCGATAGAAACCCATAGCTTCTTCCCGCGAATACCGCGCCTTATTTTATTTAAAGTTTCTTTGTAGCACTGTGGTAAATAATTCTTATGTAAAGTTGACTCATCTGCTATTTCTTGGTTTGTGTATTTTTCTAAAAATGCACGTAATTTTGGATTAGAGAGTTTATATAGTGGAATGTTTGCTGACACTAACACGTCACACAATTATTTATTAAACTGTGAAGACTTGGGGGATGGTGGATGTTGAAGAAACTGAAGGTAGCAAGTTTTGAACTGCTGCTTTCTTTGATGCACGCTCAAAAGCATGCACATGTTTCTCGCGACCAATATGCTGTGTCACAGTAAACCGTCTTTCAGCCGATACTTTGGTTTCGCACAACTTACAATATAGTATGTTACCATCAGTATAAAACACACTATCACCAAACTCGGCTACTATTTGTATTAAATGAACTGACATACCAGGTTTAATTTTAGGCATTTTCAAAGTGTGCTGAAACTCTACAGTGTACTGCATGCCACAGAACTACTACACCAACTGCACGCTGTGAACTGTTCATGGAAATGCCAAGCCTTTCCATTCCTCTTCCACTCTAACAGCTGTATGCGCCAAAAAATTGCTTGTGACTCAAGGTAACACTCCAGACATTCCATTCCGCAAATAGCTTGCTTCCAGCAAAAGTGAGAGTAGGCCTGTCTTTGTATAGCCAACTAACCTTCAGCTAGCTATTAGCAAAATAATATGATGTTGAAATGTTTTATTTCAGTATTTTGAGATAAGGTTTTTTTATAAACTAATACTTAAGGCTTGAAGACGTAATTTCATAAAATAATATGGCAACATGACAAAATGACCTAAAATGACCAAATTAATTTTTAAAAATGACCGAATAATTATCCAAAATCAAAGAAAATGCCCTTAAAATTAAAAAACAACAAAAAATGCAAACAAAGTAAAATAAAAAGGATATATTTGTTAACAGGATGTCATGAACAGAGTTTATATAAAGTTGAGCATTGCACCAGACCACTCAGCAGTGGCGTCGCGTCGGGGCAAGCAACGCAAGCACTGCTTGCCTTTGATTGAAGATATGTAATTATTTTATTTTATATTTGCAAACTTTTTTTATTTTTGCCTGTAAATCATTTAAATGTAATTCAAGCATCAGTGGGTTTGAAAAAAAAAATCTCATACATGGCAGTGGTCGTATAACATGCATGCAAGACGTGCACTAGTCCATCTAATGGTGGTTGAAAGTCGGTATTTGTCCGACTTTCATCCCATTTCTATAGCTACTGTAGTTCTTATTTGTGACGTCATAGATTTTGGAGGGGAAAGAAGGGGAAGTGCTGTGGATGCTAGGTAAAAATGCAAGCAGCCGAGCTACGACTTCTCTTGCCCGAAAGGTGACGACTAGAACCGAAATCACTACCCCTCTATTCCCTTTCCAGAACAGAGTGGGATGGTATAGCATGAAAGAGGAAATTAATATATTATTGTCAAGGTACTGACCCCATGACTACACATCTTTAAGTCCGGTACACATGACATAACTTCTTGTACATAAAGATGTACAAGACGTTGCAGCCTGAAAATAGCGTCGTGTGAACACCAAAACTTGTACAAGATCTGCTTTGCACAAATTATTGTATACAATTTCAGGAAATAGAACGCGTCCTATATCAGCAACTTTTCTTGTACAGCTTTTGATTTGTAAGCATGAAAACTTCGTCTGATAGACAGTTACTTAAAAAAAAAAAGAGTGATTGTAAGAAACACAGCTAAATACTTGAAAACCAACAAATAATTATAATTGAAGGGGGTTAGACCCCAAATATAAAGGTTTTCAACTGTTTTAAGAAAATATTAAAAAATAGAGTAAAAAAGTCGTTTTTATTTTCATAATATTTAGGAATGATTAAGAAATTATTTACATTAAATAGCAATATTTTCCAAATCATTCAATAATTATTTTTCCATAAAAAGGGCAAAAAATGCCATGTTTTTTCTAATATTGTATGCAATCACAAATGCCGTGAGAACAGTCATTGGCTAAAATTGGTATGCAATCCATGTGACCAAGATAATGTACAATTTCCCTTGTATATTGTACATTGTACATTACCCCTTCCAAGCTTGCCTAAGAATTTTGGTCACGAGACGCTACTGCCACTCAGTAAAAAGATGACATGTCATCAACATCCTAGCCCTATTGATACCAAACAATTTGGGTTAGGTTGTAAAGAAAAAATCTATAAACTAGCTGTTTATCATATATTATAAAGTGGGTTAAACTGACATATGACTTGATACTTTAAGTTCGACATGTTTTTTAATCCATTACAAACTACATTTTATATTGTTATTGTTTTAAAGCTGGAATTATCAAATTTATAAAAAACATGTATTTTAAAAATAAATGGTACGGCGCACCGCACAGACTTTCTCTCTCTTTCTATAAACTCGTAAGATTTCTGAACGGAATAATGTACATTGTATCATCACCACTCCACATAAGAACACGCATAAAATAATATACAATGATATATAATCAATGAGAAAAGAGGCGCATCTTTGTCCACCTAAGAGCATTTCAAACACTTTAATGTCTTCCACAAGGGTCAACACTTCGTATTAAAATTTCGATTTCTGGTTAAAATTTTAATATTTTATAAGGTGTTGCACATCTTCAAGTCATCGCATTGATATTTAATTATTCATTCATACATTTTGACCAATAAAAAATGTAAATATTGACTATTGAGTCTAAAATGGAGATAGAGCATTGCTGTGCAAACATTTCTCCTAAGAGTTTTAAGGAAAAATAACATACTTTTTTTAGATACTTACTTATATTTAATTACTCTATGGCATTGGAGAATTATTGCATTAAGACTTAAGTAGTATATGTTTACAACTAAAGCTCACAAAACTGTATTAATATATTTGCAAATATCTCAGAAACTGTTGCTTTTATAAAAATATATGTCAAATAAAAGTTTTTTATTTCTAATAGTCCTACAATTTTGCAATGATAAGATGTTTAGTTTCTCAAATAGTTGTGGAGATACGGAAATTAACGCTTCTGTAAAGTACCCTAAAAATCATTTTCATAGGAAAATGAAAATAGCCAGTTTATTTATAATCTTAATCAACGCCTAGATACGAATTTTAATAAAAATAGTTTGAGCAGATTTTGAGAAAACCTATTTTTTATCTTTTCGCCCTTTATAAAAGTACTCTTAATTTTAAGTTTTAATAGACACACAGACAGACGGCATTGCAAAGACAATTTTTTAGAGTTCGGGGGGTCATGAGACGTCGACATCTATCAACATTTCAGGTTAATTTTTTTTTACGGTCGCAATACTTAAACTTTAATGTCCAAAAAGTTAGAAAAAAATATATAATTGCGTATAGATTGATAGTTATTGATTTTATAAAAATATGTTTCGAATAAAATATTTGTATTGTAAATATATATATACATATTTGTAATGCTAAATAATTTCATATCTCAAACAGTTTTGGAGCTATCATAATTTAATCTAATTTAATTTTAGCACCGCGTCTTACTACCCGTTCGGGTTATACGCTTAAATACTAATTACACTAATGGATTAGGAATTGGGAGGGTTGAATTTAGAGGAAGTGAACCCGCATTTGCGTAGAGGGAGAGTGGAAAACCATTTAGGAAAACCACCCTCATTTCACCCGACCGAGATTCGAACCTCGATCTCCCCTCCTGGGTGGTCTGACTCAACACGACTGGCGCGTTAGCCAACTACGCCACCGACGTGTGTCGGAGCTATTATAAAAAATGTTGATTTACGCACCAGACCGGAGCCCTTAAAGCCATTTTGCCGAAATATTGAGATTAGCCATTTTTTTTGGAATATTTATTAATGTTTATAAATGAAATTTAATCAAAATCGTTAGAGCCGATTTTGAGAAAATCACTTTTTTCTCTTTTTGCCCTTCAGTAAACTACCCTTAATTTTAGGGGTAGATATCCAATTTCAAAAACCCCTGGGGCAACCCTATGAAAACTTTAGATATCAAGTTTTAGCTCAATCGGTAAAATAGTTTAGGCTCAAGTTGGAGGTCAGACAGGAGGACAGACAGAAGACAGACGAAGCGACGGAAATTCAAAAACCACTTTTTCGGTTTCAGGGAGTCATGAAACGTCAAGATTCATCAAAATCTCGAGTTCGATTTTTTTGACTATCACCATACTTTCTCTACCTGTAAGATAGAGAAAAAGTAAAAATGGCCAGTAATGAATGGTGCCGAAGGATTGCGGTTTGAGAGGGAATTCGATAGGTAAATGTGAAAGAAGCATCTTACGGTGGTTTGGGCATGTTGAGAAGATGAGTGTGGATTGAGTGACGATGCAAATATTTGATGGAAGTGTGTGTGGATCAAAAGAAAGGGTTAGGCCATGCAAGACGCGGTTAAATGTTGTAGAAGAATGTGTGAAAAAAAACTATAAGAGTTTTAAGAATAAAAGGGCATGTATGAGTCGGTGTATGGATGTTGTTGAAGCGAGGCTAGTATGCATGAAGATGGATTAAGTACGGAGTTGTTTCTTAAGCTCTATGCACATTTTTTTTGCCTACCCCGCAAGGGAACGGCGTTATTAGGTTGATGTATGTAGTATGTATGTATGTATGTATATATGTATGTTATGTATGTATTGTATGTATGTATGTATGTATGTATGTATGTATGTTATGTATGTATTATGTATGTATGTATGATGTATGTAGTGACATGTAAGTACTACCCACTTATTAAGAGTGTAAGGCCCAAAATTAATATATAATATATATATTATATATATATATTAGTAGGTCTTCTTAAACCAAGCTTGGATCAGTGTATTAATAGAGATTAAATGTATATTTTAAGCACAGTGTTTACTCAAAGTTTGAAATTTTGGCATCTAATGCAACGATTTTTAGAAAAACCAAATGATTCAAAGATTTCATATTTGTAATGTTAGAAGTACTTGAAGAGGTTTATTAAGAGAAATAAATATTATTTCAATGAACCTTCAATTAATTGCATAAAAAAGTGCCAAATAAATGCAATATTCAATAAATTATTTTGTATACTTAAACGTGTGTAATAAATGGAGGAAGTAAATCAATTAGTGCCGACTTATTTTAACTTTATAATGGTACTTCATTAACATTAATATTCAATCTGAAACTCATGAAAATTGATACGAGCTAAGGTGATACATATTTTGCCCCCGGATTTTGAAAATATATCTGATGCAACCCCGCAATAGCCGAAACAGAAAGGCCCGGTAAGAGTAGAGCAGACAAATTATCCCTTCTCACTCCAAGCCACAAGCTGCCTGTCCTTGAAACCATAAATATGTCACCAGTGGTTTTGGCATGTTTGTAAAACTTATCGACCTGACCCATCACCATCTCTCTTTAGGGATTGTCACCTGGTTCCCCGCCATTTTCAAAAGTGTAGCATGTACTACTGAAGGATTTTTTTCAGTGTGGCTGAGTAATTGCATTTAATGTCTTAAGGGATGTGTGAAGTGAATTAATTGTGGAATTTTTTAATTATTTAAAAAATGGCCACACAAATAGTTTAAAGATGGATGTAAAAAGCAAAAGGAATAAACATTCCAAGGCAAATGAAACGCTTTTACGAAGAAATTAGGAGAGCCCGAACCGCTAATAAGTAAGTGAAATAACTTCAAACATATACAGTAAATCTCGATTCTACGACCATTCACGGTTCCCTGGAAAAGGGTCATTATTTCGAAGGGGTCGTTATTGGATTTTAACCGATTTTATTTCACCCCCGACCCTCAAAGCAAAAATTGCATTTTTAAAAAAAATACATGAAAAAATACCTACTTAATTCTTAAAGAAGTCCATTATGGAGGCCTGCTTCTTTTAGCGCCAGTTTGCTCGACGAAGTCTTTCACATTATAGAACTGGAACCACAGCTCTTCGCTAGCACCCTGGTGCTTAAGTGCTCTTGAGAAAATGTCCCCAGCTTTCAGAACATCTTTCATTGTGGGGATGTCTTCAGGCTTTTCTTCAATTTCTTCCCGCCCCTGTTCATCGCTGGACTCCTGCTGCTCCCTGATTATATCGGCGTTGTTGAGGGTGCCCCAAACTGTGATACCATCATCTGCTGCTATGTACTCCTCATATGTGCAGTCTAGGGCTAATCTCTGCCATGTTTCCTCGTCGCACGGCTGAGTGAAAGTCAGGGAGGCAGACGAAGGTGCTGTTGACGAGCCAGGCTGCGGTTCCGTGTAGGGGGCTGGCTGAGAATTTGCGTCCACTGGCGGTGGGTCGTCTGGGTCTTTGCCACTGGCAGTGGCGGTAAGCAATAGACTGAAGTCTCTTCGTTGACTGGTAGGCCAAAACGTGCGTGTCGGAAGCAATTGGCGATTACCACCGGTATCACGGCCCTCCGACTGACGACGATTCCCTCCATACCCCTGAACACGTCCCACTTTTTGAGCTCCTTGCCCATGTCGGGATTTCACACCATACTCCAAACAAGCATCTCACGGAGCTTCACCTTCACTTGCTGAATTATCCCCCAGTCCAGGGGCTGAAGCACTCTAGTGGTGTTCTTTGGCAGAAACACAAGCTTGATGTTCCTGAGTTTGTCGAGAGGATGTGTGGGGCAATTGTCGACGAAGAGCACGACTTTTCTATTTGCGGCGTCCATCTTCTAATCGAAACCTTGAAGCCACCTCGTGAACACCCCCGAGGTCATCCATGCCTTCTTATTAAAACCATAGTCACAAGGCAGGATGTTGCCCTTGAAACCCCGAGGTTTCTTGAACTTACCTATCACGAAGGGCTTCATATTATCTCTGCCGTACATGTTGAGCACAGAAGAATGGTGAGGCGCTCCTTGCTCCTCTTTGCACCCATGTTCTTATTCTCTTTCACAGCACGAGTGTGATCTGGCATGAGGTTGTAGAACATCCCCAGCTCGTCAGCGTTGTATACATCTTGAGGCTGATAGCGCCTAAGGATATTTCGGAGCAAGGGCATCCACTCCCTCACCAGTGTTGGGTCGACCGATGCGCTTTCAGCGACGACGTTGTGTCTGGATATGCTGTGATGCACTTTTAAACGCTCTAGCCATCCACTTGAACACCTAGTTTTCTATACCCAAGCCTCAAGGAAAATGCATCGACCTTTCTCTGCATCATCGATCCGTTTATAGGCACGTTTTACGCTAAATGCTGGCTGAACCACTCCAGCATAGCTTGCTCCAGATTCGCGTGCGTCGCACCCTTCAAATTTTTGGCCTTTTCAGTGTGGCCTTCCGTCTGCACTGCCTTCACAATTTCTTCTCTCATTTTGAGAATCGTTAAAAGTGTCGACTTCAGGATGACATACCACCGCGCAATCTCCGTCTTTGTATTCTTCTTCTCATCCACTTCCTGGATGATCTCCTACTTCTTCATGAACGTCAAGAAGGTCCTCTTTCCACTCATTTTGTCGAAATTATAAGTTCGTATCAAATAAAAAAATAGCATGGGTCGTCAAAAATCGTTCACAAAATCAAGCCAAAAATGTAACCAAATCTAGAATTTTAATAACAATGGCAACATGCCAGCACGTGATGTAGTGGCAGTCGCGTGCGGGGAAACATTGTCTTGCTTGTGGGAGGGGGGTGGACAGAGTAAAGGGCTCTCTGCTGGCATTGAGAGTGTCAGTCAACTCTCATTCTACGACCCCGGGAATAACGTCCCTCTCAAAGTAACGACCCTTTTTTAGGGAACCGTGAAAAATGGGGGGAAAAAAAGTCAAGAATTTTAAGGAAATCGGCCGTAAAATGTGTTTGTTGCACTTGCGCTTATTTTTGTGAGTCGCTGTATTACTAGTAACTGGGGTAGGTCAGGTATAAAAATAGACACCACCCTCTCTAATGTCAGCCAAGAGCACTTTACTCTGTCCACCCCCCTCCCTAAGCAAGACAATGTTTCCCGCACGCGACTGCCACTACATCACGTGCAGGCTTGTTGGCATTGTTTTAAAATTCTCGATTTGGTTACATTTTTGGCTTGATTTTGTGAACGATTTTTGCGACCCATGCTATTTTTTTATTTGATACGAACTTATAATTTTGACAAAATGAGTGGAAAGAAGTCCTTCTTGACGTTCATGAAGAAGTAGGAGATCATCCAGGAAGTGGATGAGAAGAAGAATACAAAGACGGAGATTGCGTGGTGGTATGTCATCCTGAAGTCGACACTTTTAACGATTATCAAAATGAGAGAAGAAATTGTGAAGGCAGTGCAGACGGAAGGCCACACTGAAAAGGCCAAAAATTTGAAGGGTGCGACGCACGCGAATCTGGAGCAAGCTATGCTGGAGTGGTTCAGCCAGCATTTAGCGTAAAACGTGCCTTATAAACGGATCGATGATGCAGAGAAAGGTCGATGCATTTTCCTTGAGGCTGGGTATAGAAAACTAGGTGTTCAAGTGGATGGCTAGAGCGTTTAAAAGTGCATCACAGCATATCCAGACACAACGTCGTCGCTGAAAGCGCATCGGTCGACCCAACACTGGTGAGGGAGTGGATGCCCTTGCTCCGAAATATCCTTAGGCGCTATCAGCCTCAAGATGTATACAACGCTGACGAGCTGGGGATGTTCTACAACCTCATGCCAGATACACTCGTGCTGTGAAAGAGAATAAGAACATGGGTGCAAAGAGGAGCAGGGAGCGCCTCACCATTCTGTGCTCAACATGTACGGCAGAGATAATACGAAGCCCTTCGTGATAGGTAAGTTCAAGAAACCTCGGGTTTCAAGGGCAACATCCTGCCTTGTGACTATGGTTTTAATAAGAAGGCATGGATGACCTCGGGGGTGTTCACGAGGTGGCTTCAAGGCTTCGATTAGAAGATGGACGCCGCAAATAGAAAAGTCGTGCTCTTCGTCGACAATTGCCCCGCACATCCTGCTCTCCGACAAACTCAGGAACATCAAGCTTGTGTTTCTGCCAAAGAACACCACTAGAGTGCTTCAGCCCCTGGACTGGGGAATAATTCAGCAAGTGAAGGTGAAGCTCCGTGAGATGCTTGTTTGGAGTATGTTGTGGAATCCCGACATGGGCAAGGAGCTCAAAAAGTGGGACGTGTTCAGGGGTATGGAGGGAATCGTCGTCAGCTGGAGGGCCGTGATACCGGTGGTAATCGCCAATTGCTTCCGACACGCACGTTTTGGCCTACCAGTCAACGAAGAGACTTCAGTCTATGTGCTTACCGCCCTGCCAGTGGCAAAGACCCAGACGACCCACCGCCAGTGGACGCAAATTCTCAGCCAGCCCCCTAACGGAACCGCAGCCTGGCTCGTCAACAGCACCTTCGTCTGCCTCCCTGACTTTCACTCAGCCGTGCGACGAGGAAACATGGCAGAGATTAGCCCTAGACTGCACATATGAGGAGTACATAGCAGCAGATGATGGTATCACAGTTTGGGGCACCCTCAACAACGCCGATATAATCAGGGAGCAGCAGGAGTCCAGCGATGAAGAGGGGCGGGAAGAAATTGAAGAAAAGCCTGAAGACATCCCCACAATGAAAGATGTTCTGAAAGCTGGGGACATTTTCTCAAGAGCACTTAAGCACCAGGGTGCTAGCGAAGAGCTGTGGTTCCAGTTCTATAATGTGAAAGACTTCGTCGAGCAAACTGGCGCTAAGAAGAAGCAGGCCTCCATAATGGACTTCTTTAAGAATTAAGTAGGTATTTTTTCATGTATTTTTTAAAAAATGCAATGTTTGCTTATGAGGGTCGGGGGTGAAACAAAATCGGTTAAAATCCAATAACGACCCCTTCGAAATAACGACCCTTTTCCAGGGAACCGCGAATAGTCGTAGAATCGAGAGTTGACTGTATTATGTTATTGAAGTTAAATAATTCACTCTTTTTGACAATTCTTTTGAAATCCGGAAACAAATCTGGAACTTCCAACTTAGCACATCAATATCTTACCGCTGAGCTCTTTAAGGCTAATCCTGTGTTAGGGTCATCTATCGCTCATATTTTAAGGGTTATTCGGTAATAGATATGTAAAATCGTCGGCCATTTAATAACAATCCGAAACACACTCCATCGTTGATCCAGGGTAGCTTTATGCTGACGTTTGGACAATTTTTATTAATTTTAAATGGTTTCTTTGGATATAATTTATAGTTAATAATTATGATCTATAATATAATATTATAGCTATTAACGAGCCATGTCCTGCCACACGTCTTTCACCAAATCTGCTTTAAGGTATGACTAATAAATACTTCTTAGCATTGTACAAATACTGAGTAGGTAGCTCAATGTTGAAGCTTTGGTGCACCAAGCACAAGAGTCCGGGTTCGATTACCATGTACACTACAATAATCATTTTTCTACTATATTGAGAAAAAATAAAGTGCGCCCTTGTGAACAGATTTATCTTTTTCAAAATATTAATCTTTTGAACTGCTATAAAATTATTTAGGCCTTTATAATTAAAACTCCATTAAAGCAGAATTATTTCATCTTTTAATAACTCTATTTTCTATAATATATTTTATGCTCCCATATTTAAAATTTAAAGCTAAGATCATATTTAACTTAGAATTAACAAAATAAATTTTAAATAAATGAATAGTCTTAATAGTCTACTTATTATTTACTATTTATTCATTTATTTTATTTATTTAGTGATAATGGCAAAGTGGATTGTAGTTAATCTTGTATCACGTTCACAAACACTGAAGACTTGACTTTCAAACCAATGGAATCTGAGTAAGTGGATGATTACTATATTTTTAGGGGTAAATGTGTTTTAAGTTTCTTTAAAATGACGTGTAGGTGTGTACAAATCGACACTATTAATGAATTCAGTACAAAATTATATGGCAATGTCGTGACCTTGATTTGATAGGTTTGATTCAAACTTGAGGGTTAAAAAATACTAAGCAGGTAGGGTGTTTAAAAAATTACATTTACAGTTTAACTCCACTTTCATAAATAGGTACTTAACTTAAGGTGTGAAAGTAATGATCCTAATAACAACTTGGGTATGAAATTAATGATACAAATAGCAACTTTGGGTGTGAAAGTAATTATAACAATAGTAGTTTTTCGTGTGAAAGTAATTATAACAATAGCTACATTATTTACATGTAAAATAACTGATCAATAGCTAGGACATATTCGGGTCATATTTGTTTTAAAAAAATGGCATTTTAAGTTTTTTTATAATTATTAAAAATTAACTAGAAACATTAAACCAATTTAATTGTAATCTATATTTATACCAAAAATATCATAATTTTTTTAAATAATATAACTAGCTTTAGTATTTTGAAAAGGTTTGTGTCACTTTTGTAAAATTCTTGAAAAAGTAACTGTTAATGTTTTTATCGTTAGTGAACATATTTATCGATAGCTTCCAAATAAGCATGCTGTTTAAAATGTAACGCGCGGTTCGGCGGTGCTGTTTGCCCGTGATTATGAACGCTAAAGCACATTTGATTTGATACTACTTATTTTCATGTGCATGACAGTGACGTGCGATATTAAATTATTTGATTGTGGTAATAAACTAATTTACTAGCTCATATGTGAGGAGTGAACTGTAGCATCTATAGTATAATTTTGTTTAGTGTAGGTAGAAATAAAATTCACCACCTATACACCTGGCCGGGACTCGACCCCTGATATCCCACCATCGGCTATCTATTCTAATGTGAGACTGACGACTTTGATAATTCCAACAAAGAAGTGGGATTTTCTAAATTATTAGTTCGTCATTGCAGCGATGGTTGCGGATTATCATGCTTAAATGTATTTAAATCTTTTTACTGGGTAATGTTCTATGTAATGAGGCCTCACTCAACATTCTATTGATAAGTTTTTTTATTGATAAGTTTACTCGTCAAAGGACAAAAATTTTCGATAGTATATTTAGAGCTTTTGGTGTTTAGTTGCAAACGTTTATTTTTCCCTTTCATGCCAAGATGAAATATTTAAAACGACCCTTTTCCCAGTTCTATATCAAACTATTTGTTGCACCATACCAATTAAATAAGAATTTTGTTGTTATTATATTTTAGCCTAAGCTAATTTTTTTTCTTACCTATAAACAATCATAAACAAATCAGGGCTTCCGTGGAGGTGTGAAGAAAAAAAAGAATCATTGTACATATGAGGCATGGTGCATCTCGCTCTCACACTTTCTCTCTCTCCTCTCTCACACACATTATCTTCTCTCACCCTCTCGCTCATACTTTTCCCTCTTTCTTACCCTCTCTCCCCTTACACATACTCTATCACACAATCTCTCTCAAATTATCTTATCACACTCTCTTTTAAAATCTATCTCTCAGACACACACTCTCTCATACTCACTATCTGTCTTAAACTCACTCTCCCTCTCTAAACTCTCTCCCTGTCTCAAACTTACTCTCGTTCTGTTTCAAACTCTCTCACTTAATCTTTCTCTCCCCCTCAAACTATCTCTCTCAATCTCTCTACAACTCTCACTCAAACTTTCTCTCAAAAAATAACTTTGATAATCCCCTCAAAATTGAGTGGTAATATGAAAACATAACTGAACCTACTGTATTTGTATTGTGTTAATATTTGATAAAGTGAACATCAAAATCCATTATTTGAAAAAAAAAATAATAATGCCAAAACGCATAAATAGATAATTAAATCGTTATTTTAAACATATTTCAAGAATTTTTTCTCGTTTTTTGTCTTATAATACATACTAGAACTTATTTAAACATCAGTGTATCGTTTATATTTTAAAGCTCTTGCGCGAAACAAAAGATAGAATTTTTTTTATAAAATTGATAACTTAACTTTTTAATTTGCGAACTATGCTCAATATATTATTGATTTAAATGTGAACTAACGATAGCAAATTCCAATAATAAATAACAGTTTCCCTAGTTTAAGCAACTCAATCTAAATGTGTTATGACCAGCATCCAAAGAGAAATCTTGTATTTGCAGATTGAAAGATTTAATGTGTTCTATGTGTGAAATAATATTTTTTAGAAAAGGGATATATTTTATTCAGAGATGTACAGCCATGCAGTAAATAATGGTTTCCATGGTGACTAAGCAATTAATAAAAAAACTGAAAATTCTCTGTGTAAATCGGATTTTCGTGGAAAACTACTATTTTTTCCCCGACATCCTGGACTCCAAATCATTAAAATAAGGGGCCACTTGTCAAAATCTGTTCAGCCATTTCCTGGTAATTTTTATAACCGGAAATGGGCCTATCAAATTATATATATAAGATTCTTTAAATTTTTAAGACTTAGTTTGGTATTTTACGATTTTTTCTAAGTAATTTGGTTTTATAGTAAATGTGTGCAAATATAATTGCTTTCTTTGCATGCTACTTACTTAGCACATAATTGTATATACAATAAGTTTAGTAATAAATTGTCTAAACACAAAGATAAAACCAAATTCATTCTCACTTTTATGTCATATTAGAGAGAATATCATGCTTCAAGAAATGTCACCCTCACCCATGCAGCCTTCAGAAAATGATGAAGGAAAAGCTTTCGATTACCTAGATAGAGAGTGAGTAGGGTTGAGCTCGATGAAGGAGATTTTCCTGCATTTGTTGTCGACTTGATTAAAATTCATATTTCTGTAATGTTTAGTATTAAAACAAAATGGAAGCTCACATTTCCTCAAGAAAATAGCTTTGAGGGAACTTTACACTTAAGGAAACTTCCAATTTTTATCGTATATCCGCACCTCTTTGAGATACAAAATAACTTATTATTTCGAAAATGAAGGCATAATAAATATAAAAATCTTTATTGAAACATAATTTTATAAAATCAATAGTTTCCGAATTATAGGTATATAAATAAATATATACATTACGGAGGTCTTTGAATTTGGAAATTGCTGTAATGCTCTGTAGGTCTGATATTCTCTTTTCCCTATCAGTGTATATTATTTCATTTATGCTCTTTGTTAGAATGTGCAACAATGTCTATCATCTTGTTTCAAATATCTTACAAGTTGTAAGTAAATATCTCTTTTTTATTCACAGAGTCCTATGCTGTGCACCTCCCCCACCTTTTTTTTTTTAATTGAGCCCTTTTGTAAGAAAAAATCTATAAATTTGATTGGGGATATAACTTAGAAAAAAAAATATCATGCTAGAAAATTACGAAGCTTAGCTCCGTTGATAGTGCGTCCTCCTATAGAGCTAAGGGTACCGGGCTCGATCCCTGGCATGGCCAAGAAATTTATCATTGTTGGAATGTGGGTTTACCCTTTCACATGATGAATTGACAGCCGGGGGATGAATTTTGTGTATATCCTAGATTTAAGATTAGAGTAGAAAGTACAAAGGCGTATAGCCTGAACAGAACGCAGTGCTAAAAAAAAGTTTAAAAAAATAATGGCATGACAACCTACAATGGCATCACGTTACATAATTTACGAGCCATTACTGTATAAGCTGGTTCAGGTTATTATGTATGTCCTTTCTCGTCAAAGGTTTTTTCTAATGCATTTTCTCCTCTTTGTTCAGACGTAACGAATTAGTTTTATAACAACTATCAAAACATAGTTTGTAGGTCCCAGATTCAATTCCCGCGTAGAGATGTTATTTTTTAATTTAAATAATATGTAGATGAGGCTATAACCGTAACTAACAAATACTCATATTCGACATCATGTAGAGATGCTTTAAATACTTAACATCCACCCCCCTTTTTCCCTCCACTCTATTAGTTCGGCATATCTGTATAAAGCACAATTAGTGAGTTTAATTAATATTATTATTAATTACACTAGTGTGTTAATGTTGAGCAATATCTAAAACAGAGGAAATGTACCCGCATTTCTGTGGCAGGACAAAGGGAAACCATTTAGAAAGATGCACCCTTTGTTTACCCATTCGGGATTTGAACTCTGACCACCATTCATCGTTAAAATAAACTAAATGAGCTTAGTGTTTAAATCAAGTTAAGGTTAACTTTAAAAATGAATCGATGGTTTAGTTCGGTCCTGAGGTGACCTGGCAGTCTAGGGGTAAGGTGTCAGATTTCTGTACTGAGGGTCCGAGGTTCAATGCTCCATCCCTGCACAGATCTATCTGATTGCCAAACCCTTCCCTCCCCTCTGACAAGAGGTGTATTAATTACAACTTGTGAATGTGTGGAATGCCAGGCCTCCGCCGTGGTTTGAATTCCACGTTAAACTGAAGGCCCTCCATTTCATCTCAGAATCACCCTACCATTACACATTAGCGTAAGTGCAAACGGGTAGTAAGACGCGGTGATAATAATAGTTCGGCCCCTGACTTACAGTTTTCATTCATAATAGCCAGAGAAGACTGTCTACCTGATAATCCAGCCCCTCCCCCACCCTTTCTGCCTTACCCACAACTTTCAGCCCAAGAATTTCCTGTCCACCACTGACAAAGATAGGTTTTTTGGTTCTCAACGGGACGGACCGCTAGCATCCACTTTCATCTTTTTCTCAGCAACACAAATGCTATCTTACATATTTTTCTCAAAATTAGAGCTGTCCAAACAATGTTGGGAAAGGGAGGGGTGATACGGACAGGGCGCAGGGAGGGGGTATTATAACTAGTAATTAATATAAGAAACTACATACATACACATACATACATACATACATACATACATACATACATACATACATACATACATACATACATACATACATACATACATACATACATACATACATGCATACATACACACATTCATACATACATACATACATACATACATACATACATACATACATACATACATACATACATACATACATACATACATACATACATATACACATACATACATACATACATACATACATACATACATACATACATACATACATACATACATACATACATACATACATACATACATACATACATACATTCATACATACATACATACATACATACATACATACATACATACATACATACATACATACATACATACATACATACATACACACATTCATACACACATACATACATACATGCATATACACATACATACATACATACATACATACATACATACATACATACATACATACATACATACATACATACATACATACATACATGCATACATACACACATTCATACATACATACATACATACATACATACATACATACATACATACATACATATACACATACATACATACATATACACATACATACATACATACATACATACATACATACATACATACATACATACATACATACATACATACATACATACATACATACATGCATACATACACACATTCATACATACATACATACATACGTACATACACACATACATACATACATACATACATACATACATACATACATACATACATACATACATACATACATACATACATATGATTCATGAAATCGTTCCATGTCTTACAATGTATGCCTCTGATCAATGCAGAGGGCTCAAGTACGGAGACCTGTTTACGATAGGGTTGGCCAGACTATCATCGAAGTATAATTAATGCTTGACTTAGATTAAGGAAACATGAACTAGTTCAATGTGGTATTATATATGATTCTTATATATTAATAGTGATCAAGTACAAATATCACGTGAATACCAATCATAATGAAAGATGATCAGGTACATAAACCGTTTAGATATCAATTATTTTTACTTTCTCTCTATCTTACAGGTAGAGAAAGTATTGTGATCGTCAAAAAAATCGAACTCGAGATTTTGATGAATTTTGACGTTTCATGACTTCCTGAATCCGAAAAAGTGGTTTTTGAATTTCCGTCTGTCTGTCTGTCTGTCTGTACCTCCAACTAGAGCCTAAACTATTTTACCGATTGAGCTGAAACTTGATATCTAGGGTTTTCATAGGGTTGCCTTGAGGGGTTTTTGGAATTGGATATCTACCCCTAAAATTAAGGGTAGTTTACTGAAGGGCAAAAAGAGAAAAAGTCGATTTTCTCAAAATCGGCTCTAACGATTTTGATTAAATTTCATTTATGAACATAAATAAATATTACAAACAAAATGGCTACTCTCAATATTTCGGCGAAATCGTTTTAAGGGCTCCGGTCTGATGCGTAAATTAACATTTTTTATAATAGCTCCGAAACTATTTGAGATATGAAATTACTTAGCATTACAAATATGTATATATATTTATAATACAAATATTTTATTCGAAACATATTTTTATAAAATCAATAACTTTCAATATATACGCAATTATATATATATTTTTAACTTTTTGGGCATTAAAGCTTAAGTATTGCGACCGTAATAAAAACTAACCTGAAATGTTGATGGATGTCGACGTCTCATGACCCCCCGAACCCTTAAAAATAGTCTTTGCAATGCCGTCTGTCTGTGTGTCTATTAAAACTTAAAATTAAGGGTAGTTTACTGAAGGGCAAAAAGAGAAAAAGTCGATTTTCTCAAAATCGGCTCTAACGATTTTGATTAAATTTCATTTATGAACATAAATAAATATTACAAACAAAATGGCTACTCTCAATATCTCGGCAAAATCGTTTTAAGGGCTCCGGTCTGATGCGTAAATTAACATTTTTTATAATAGCGCCGAAACTATTTGAGATATGAAATTACTTAGCATTACAAATATGTATATATATTTATAATACAGATATTTTATCCGAAACATATTTTTATAAAATCAATAACTTTCAATATATACGCAATTATATATATATTTTTAACTTTTTGGGAATTAAAGCTCAAGTATTGCGACCGTAAGAAAAACTAACCTGAAATGTTGATGGATGTCGACGTCTCATGACCCCCCGAACCCTTAAAAATAGTCTTTGCAATGCCGTCTGTCTGTGTGTCTATTAAAACTTAAAATTAAGGGTAGTTTACTGAAGGGCAACAAGAGAAAAAGTCGATTTTCTCAAAATCGGCTCCAACGATTTTGATTAAATTTCATTTATAAACATTAATAAATATTCCAAACAAAATGGCTACCCTCAATATTTCGGCAAAATGGCTTTAAGGGCTCCGGTCTGATGCGTAAATTAACATTTTTTTAAATATCTCCGAAACTATTTGAGATATGAAATTACTTAGCATTACAAATATGTATATATATTTATAATACAGATATTTTATCCGAAACATGACCTGGCAGTCTAGTTGGGTAAGGTATTTTTTTCAGATTTCTGTAATGTTGGGGTCCGAGGTTCAATCCTGGGTTGCTCCTCTCCCGGACAGATCTTATATGGATTTTTTGCCAAACCCTTTCTCCCCTTGACACAAGTTTTTTTACGAGGTGTATTAATTACAACTTGTGAATTGATGTGGGAATGCCCAGGCCTCCCGCCGTGGTTTGAATTCCTACCGGTTTTTTTTTTAAACTGAAGGCCTCCATTTCATCTCAGAATCACCCTACCATTACACATTAGCGTAAGTGCAAAACGGGTAGTAAGACGCGGTGATAATAATAGTTCGGCACATGACTTACAGTTTTTCATTCAGAATAGCAGAGAAAGAAGGACTGTCTACCTGATGTTATCCAGCCCACTCCCACACTCGTTATAGGAACTTACCCACAAACTTTTAAAAATTCAAACAAAAATCAACATACATATTTTCATACTTTACATAATACATACAACTTACATACATACATACAACTTTCATCAAAATTTCCCAAATTCTACATACATACAAAAAACTACATAAAATAAATTTATCTAAAAAATATAAAAACTAAAAACATACATATACCAAAAACATACATACAACATATCTACAACAAAAATACTTAAATACATAAACATACTTTTCATTAAAATTAATCATGCATACATACACACATTTTTAACATAATCTAATACGTACTTTTACCACTAATACTTTAATCATACATACAAATACATAAAAACTAATACTTTTACATACATAATACTACATTATTCATGAAATCGTCCAGTTTAAAAATTTATCCTCTGATCAATGCGAGGGTAAAAGTACGGAGCCCTTTTTTACGATAGGGTTGGCCAGACTACATCGAAGTAAATTAATGCTTGATTAGTTAAGGAAACATGAACTGTTCAATGTGGTTATATATGTTTCTTTATATTAATGTGATCAAGTACAAAAATACGTGAATTTCCAATCATAATGAAAGATGTCGGTACTAAACCGTTTAGATATCAATTTTTTTTACTTTCTCTCTTTTACAGGTAGAGAAAGTATTGTGTCGTCAAAAAATCGAAATCGAGATTTTGATGGGAAATTTTGACGTTTTTATGATTCTGAATCCGAAAAAGTGGTTTTTTTTAATTTCCGTCTGTCTGTCGTCTGTCTGTCCTCCAACAGAGCCTAAACTATTTTACCGATTGAGCTGAAACTTGTATCTTGGGTTTTCAAAGGGTTGCCTTGAGGGGTTTTTTGGAAATTTGGTATCTACCCCCAAAATTAAGGGTTTTTACTGAAGGGCAAAAAAAAAAAATCGATTTTCTCAAAAAACGGCTTACGATTTTGATTTTAAATTTTCATTTTGAACATAAATAAATATTTTTAAACAAAATGGCTACTTCCCAAAATTTTGGCGAAATCGTTTTAAGGGCTCCGGTTGATGCGTAAATTAACATTTTTTATAATAGTCCCGAAAAATATTTGAATAGAAATTATTTGATTCAAAATATGTATTATATTTATAATAAAAAATTTTTATTCGAAACTATTTTTATAAAAAACAATAATTTTTTATAACCCAAATTTTTATATATTTTTTAACTTTTTGGGCATTAAAATTAATATGCGACCTAATAAAAAACTAACCTGAAATGTTGATGGTGTCGGTCTCATGACCCCCCCCGAACCTTAAAAATATCTTTGCAAGCCGTTGTCGTGGTCTATTAAAAACTTAAAAAATTTGGGTAGTTTACTGAAAGGGGAAAAAAGTAAAAGGGCGATTTTCTCAAAATCCCTCGTTTTGATTAAATTTCATTTAGAACATAAAAAAATATTACAAAAAAAGGTACTCTAATATCCGGCAAAAACGTTTTAAGGGCTCGGTTTTTGCTAAATTAATTTTTTATAATAGCGCCCAAACTTTTGAAAATATGAAATTACTTGCATTACAAATTGTTATATATTTATAATAAAGATATTTTTTCCGAAAACATATTTTTAAAAATCAATAACTTTCTATATAACGCAATTATAATATTTTTTCTTTTTGGGAATTAAATAATATTCGCCCTAAGAAAAAACTAACTGAAAAAAGTTGATGGATGTCGACGTCTCATGGACCCCCCCAACCCCTTAAAAAAAATTCTTTGCAATGCCGTCTGTCTGTGTGTCTATTAAAAATTAAAATTAAGGGTAGTTTACTGAAGGGCAACAAGAGAAAAAGTCGATTTTCTCAAAATCGGCTCCAACGATTTTGATTAAATTTCATTTATAAACATTAATAAATATTCCAAACAAAATGGCTACCCTCAATATTTCGGCAAAATGGCTTTAAGGGCTCCGGTCTGATGCGTAAATTAACATTTTTTTAAATATCTCCGAAACTATTTGAGATATGAAATTACTTAGCATTACAAATATGTATATATATTTATAATACAGATATTTTATCCGAAACATATTTTTATAAAATCAATAACTTTCTATATATACGCAATTATATGAATTTTTTTTAACTTTTTGGACATTAAAGTTTAAGTATTGCGACCGTAAAATACAAACTAACCTGAAATGTTGATGGATGTCGACGTCTCATGACCCCCCGAACCCTAAAAAATAGTCTTTGCAATGCCGTCTCTCTGTGTGTCTATAAAAACTTAAAATTAAGGGTAGTTTACTGAAGGACGAAAAGAGAAAAATTTGGTTTTCTCAAAATCTGCTTAAACGATTTTGATTAAAATTCGTATCTAGGCGTTGATTAAGATTATAAATAAACTGGCTAATTTCATTTTCCTATGAAAATGATTTTTAGGGTACATTACAGAAGCGTTAATTTCCGTATCTCCACAACTATTGGAGAAACTAAACAACTTATCATTGCAAAATTGTAGGACTATTAGAAATAAAAAACTTTTATTTGACATATATTTTTATAAAAACAGCAGTTTCTGAGATATTTGCAAATATATTAATACAATTTTGTGAGCTTTAGTTGTAAACATATACTACTTAAGTCTTAACGCAATAATACTCCAATGCCATAGAGTAATTAAATATAAGTAAGTATCTAAAAAAAGTAGGTTATTTTTCCTTAAATCTCTTAGGAGAAATGTTTGCATAGCAATGATCTATCTCCATTTTAGACTCAATAGTCAATATTTACATTTTTTATTGGTCAAAATGTATAAATGAATAATTAAATATCAATGCGATGACTCGAAGATCTGCAACACCTTTTAAAATGTTAAAATTTTAACCAGAAATCGAAATTTTAATACCAAGTGTTGACCCTTGTGGAAGACATTAAACTGTTTGAAATGTTCTTAGGTGGACAAAGATGCGCCTCTTTTCTCATTGATTCTATATCATTGTATATTATTTTATGCGTGTTCTTATGTGGAATGGTGATGATACAATGTACATTATTCCGTTCAGAAATCTTACGAGTTTATAGAAAGAGAGAGAAAGTCTGTGCGGTGTGCCGTACCATTTATTTTCATTGAAGCATGGTACTTATCGTTAAATGGTGATCAAGTAAAATTATTTTGAAATTATCAATATGATGACCAAATTCTGTGTAGCTATAATGAAAGAATAAGGATAGCATGTCTTATCAGTGTGAAGAGTTCTGATCATTTATCAATGGGTGATAATCAGATGTGATGTAAGAATAATGCAAAATCCTGGTCAATTATTGGCGATAAAATGATGTCCAAATCTGTATGAATATTGGTTAAATGATGATTGATGAACTACGATTCAATGTATATTTCGTGTCTCTGATAAATTTAGTATGATTAAATGTTCATTACATGTTCATTAAATGTTCATTAAATGTTCATAAAGGTTGGCATTGTAGGTAAATACATTTTCAAAAAATTGACTAGAGTCTGGCTGAAACGAGCTCACCTCGAAAAAACAGTAGGGATGGAGGTAGCCATGTCAGTCTGAACCTGCTCCAAGGCGTGGGAAGGGTCCTTTATCTGATGAGGAGGTGTGGTAGTGGTTAGAAAGTATGAATAGTAGTAAGATGTGAAATATCCCATTTGGAACATTATTTTATTTTGAAACCTTTAGATTGGATGAGCTGATATAATGTGTTTTTTTTAATGGGGCCTTAAGGATGGTGATCCCTTTGGAACAATAATCCCGTGTCATTTCCAGCGCAAGAAATTCAAACTCCTTGGCTATTTTGGCATAGTCCCTTCGAAACACTCGTGGGGCACCGTGTTGGAGCATGGGTGGTGGGGAGACTACTCTCTTGCCTGATGATTTTGATTAGTGCAAGTGACATAATAGCCCCTCTTGGCTATTTTAGCGTAGTCCCTTCGGAAAACTCAGCAACGATGACCTCGATATAGATTACTTCTATGACAGTTTCCATTGCATAAATTTAGATTATGAATGTTTTGAATACATTCATAATTCAATATACAGACCATTCAACTATCAGACGTATATACCTTGTATAAAAGTTTACACTTGGATTTTTTTTTCCTATCAAAGTCATCCGTACATATAAGAGAATTAAATATGGTAATTGAATATCCATAAATCCAGTGACTTTTATCGGAAAAATCTTATCTCAGTAAGTGGTAGAGATCGGCATCATTCTCTACGCTTGTGCGGGTTAGTGTCGAGCGTTGGCGCATGCATTGTGACGTCGTCTTCCTCCCTCCCATATATCGTGATCATGTGGACGTCCACAACTGCATTCCTAAACGTACAAAACTCCCAGAAAAATATTTTTCAATCAGGGGTTAGGTTGTTGTGCTACGACGTTTTTGAGCTGTAGGTTAGGCTACCCGTTGTATGGGTGTAGAGGGTCGATGAAGTGCACCAGTACTTGCTTAGAAAGCAAATGGAAATCCTTACATCCTGGGTTCATAAATGAGGGTGGGAGAAAGGGGCTAGGGAGGATGGGGTAGAAGAGGGTAGTTTACCGTTATGGTTTGGTTTTCAAATAGTTGGCAAACCGGCTACCGCATGAGAAGGTGAAAAGATAGAGGATTGCATCACCAGTTGTAGGGAGATTACTATTATGGGTTCTGGATGTGGTAGGCGGAAGGGGATGGAGGTTGGCGGTAGCTTGGAGGGAGGTGGAGGGTTTTGGAGAAGAAGAGGGGTGAGGGAAGTAATGTTCGGGAGGAGGCATTGGGGGGGCGTTGGTAGGGATCGTTGGGGTGGTGTTGTCAGGGGTTGGGGGCGTCGCCGTTAGCCATATTGCTGAGCCAGCTCCCCCTTATTGTTTATACTGCAATGGCATACGGGTGAAGTTAATGAAACGTGCTATTTAGTGCTATAAAATAAAATAAAACCAATTATTTTGTACCGAGCATGATTTGAGTCATTCATTTTGAAATGTTTATATCGTACTGTGAGTTGGTGTGTTAAGAAATGTTGATTACTCGTTAGCAGATGAGTTTTCAATCCTATATTTAAAAGCCGATGAAGTCTCCAAGAACTGAGACAATGGGACATAAACGCGCGATTGTTGGAAATTTATACACTAAGGTGTTATTCTAGAGGAGTGTTTTTCAAACTTTTCTCTCTTGTGAAAGATTATATATTCTTGAAATGAATCACGGCACACCGATCGCGTTTATGTTAAGAAAAACTTCAATCCGACGTCAGACGCGCATGCGCTGCTTGCTAGTCCAATAACCTGCTGAGAGTACTCTTTGCTGAACGTTCGACGCGTTTTTAAGTTTGGGAATATGTGCTTTATTCAAATTGTATGTTTATTTATTGAGAAGCTTCAATGTTAAGATAAATAAGCTTTCATTAGAATGGAAAATATTACCAATGAATCTGTTGAATAATAAAGTGTAAATGAAAATGAGAATGAATCTTTTGGTGATCAGAATGTTTCAACCAACTTCCATCAATAACTGTATAAAAATTCTACAATCCTCTTCTAAAGGTCACAAAATGGACATCGCTCAAAACCTAAACAGCCAAACAGCTATTCTGAATAACAACAATATTTTAAATGAGCAAACCGGTTTTGAAAATCAATCCCTCATTAAATCAATTAGAAAACGATCTTAACACGTCAAACTCCAAAATAATCCCCATTCCAAAAATTCCTGCTCTCCCTCCATTATAATTAAAACCTATTCGGACCATAGTCAAGAACATTTACACCCTAAATTGATCTTCCACATCTTATTTCAATTCTAAATTTTTTGACAAAAATAACATATATATATATATATATATATATTATATATATTTCCTCGTTAAATAAATTACACAATTTGTTTCACTAGCAAGATTATCTAATTTCTAGATTGTTTAATCTTATTCCTTCATATAGGTAACTTGAGACTTATTGTTACTCGCCTCGGTGGCGTAGCTAGCTAGCGCTCTAGTTTCGTGTTGAGATAGGCTGCTGAGGACGGTGAGATCGAGGTTCGAATCTCAGTCGGGTGAACTGGGGTGGTTTTTCCTAAATGATTTTCCACTCTCACTCCACGCAAATACGGGTTCACTTCGTATAAATTCTATCTTCCTAATTCCTAACTCATTAGCGTAATGAGTTCTTAAGCGTATAACCAAAACGGGTGGTAAGACGCAGTGCTAAAGATAAATAAATAAATACTTATTGATGACTATCCCACAAAAAGTTTTTACATACAAGACCTCAAAAATTCTCACAGTCTTTTACTTTCTCTCTATCTTACAGGTAGGGAAAGTATGGTGATCGTCAAAAAAATCGAACTCGAGATTTTGATGAATCTTGACGTTTCATGACTCCCTGAATCCGAAAAAGTGGTTTTTGAATTTCCGTCTGTCTGTCTGTCTGTCTGTACCTCCAACTAGAGCCTAAACTATTTTACCGATTGAGCTAAAACTTGATATCTAGGGTTTTCATAGGGTTGCCTTGAGGGGTTTTTGGAATTGGATATCTACCCCTAAAATTAAGGGTAGTTTACTGAAGGGCAAAAAGAGAAAAAGTCGATTTTCTCAAAATCGGCTCTAACGATTTTGATTAAATTTCATTTATAAACATTAATAAATATTCCAAACAAAATGGCTACTCTCAATATTTCGGCAAAATAGTTTTAAGGGTTCCGGTCTGATGCGTAAATTAACATTTTTTATAATAGCTCCGAAACTATTTGAAATATGAAATTACTTAGAATTACAAATATGTATTATATATATATATATATATATATACAAATATGTATATATATATATATTTATAATACAAATGTTTTTTTCGAAACATATTTTTATAAAATCAATAACTTTCAATCTATACGAAATTATATATATTTTTTAACTTTTTGGACATTAAAGCTTAAGTATTGCGATCGTAAAAAAACTAACCTGAAATGTTGATGGATGTCGACGTCTCATGAAACCCCGAACCCTAAAAAATAGTCTTTGCAATGCCGTCTATCTGTGTGTCTATTAAAACTTAAAATTAAGAGTAGTTTTATAAAGGGCGAAAAGAGAAAAAATAGGTTTTCTCAAAATCTGACCAAACGATTTTGATTAAAATTCGTATCTAGGCGTTGATTAATATTATAAATAAACTGGCTATTTTCATTTTCCTATGAAAATGATTTTTAGGGTACTTTACAGAAGCGTTAATTTCCGTATCTCCACAACTATTTGAAAAACTAAACAACTTATTATTGCAAAATTGTAGGACTATTAGAAATAAAAAAACTTTTATATGACATATATTTTTATAAAAGCAACAGTTTCTGAGATATTTGCAAATATATTAATTCAATTTTGTGAGCTTTAGTTGTAAAGATATACTACTTAAGTCTTAACACAATAATTCTCCAATGCCATAGAGTAATTATATATAAGTAAGTATCTAAAAAAGTATGTTATTTTTCCTTAAAACTCTTAGGAGAAATGTTTGCACAGCAATGATCTATCTCCATTTTAGACTCAATAGTCGATATTTACATTTTTTATTGGTAAAAATGTGTAAATGAATAATTAAATATCAATGTGATGACTTGAAGATGTGCAACACCTTATAAAATGTTAAAATTTTAACCAGAAATCGAAATTTTATTACGAAGTGTTGACCCTTGTGGACCCAATATTAATCTTTTTTATTTCATTATTTTGTAACCCCCTTTTCCCCAAATCTCCCTTCGTAAGGGATAGTAAGACAAATGAGAGAGAAAGTCTGTGTGGTGCACCATACCATGTATTTATAATATATATTTAATAGAATATCATATTTATCATGAATAAGCTTTTTAATTTAAGTGATTATTTATTCAGTATTTCGTATATTTTCTATTCTCTCTGGACTATTTAGATTTTTAATGTTTAACCTACTAACCTTACAGTTTTAATTTCATATCTTTAAACATTATTTTACAATTACATTGGTTTTCCTCAGACCTTAAGATGGTGTAACATCAATAAAAACACCGAACATGTCGTCATATAAGACTAAGCTACTATCAAATAAGAATGGAATAAAAATAGATAAGATATAATTTTGTCATTCATTACTCCTATAAAATCAAATATAAAACATTATTTAGAAAAAAAATGTTCTTTCACTTTATAAATATAAATTAAATATTGGATTTGGGAATATTTATTATTATTATTATTTGAAGTTAAGGAATATTAATAAAAGTTTGTTTTTTAGCGCTTGGAGTCAATTGTAGAAGTTATATAAACTTAAATTGGAATTTATAATATTTATATATTTTAGCAGAACTGAATAGCACTTAATAAAACATATTTAATTCTATATCAATCGAGACTGTTTATAAATTATATTCGTCTTATTGAGCATCGTCGTCAAGTGATTTTTAGTTTTTTTAGGAAAAAGTAAGAAAATTATGTCTTAATTTCTTAGTTGATTAAAATGTTACATTAAAATATTAAGTTGATTTATGATGGCTAAATTACCACCTACTTGTCACAATGTATTGGCAAAATTTTTAAGTTGAGATGCACATATTTTGGACCAAAAATAAAAAATATATATAAAGGCAAAAATTAAATTAAGTGTATTAGTAGGGGGTCAGGGAGAGTGCATTAGGTTGAACAGACATGTCAAGCAGATGTTAAATTAAGCACATATTTAAAAACTCAGGTTGTATTATATGTCTTAAAGAATTAAAAAAACAGACAAAATAATAGTAACCACAAAATCATCTAGTGTGAACTATTTCTAGGTGTTAGCCATGCATTTATCTAAGACAACTGTAAGGGCTCCTTACTTTTCACGAGGTTCATCCGCCGCTGAAATGAAACATAACATTGTAATTAATAGTGATATCATCCACACACAGCTTAGTCTACAAGAATATATTTAATTAAAAAACAATTTTAAACAATAAACATAAATAACCATTGATATTTTGCCTTTAGTGAAAGATAAAAAAATACTCTTTATTTTAAAAATATTCCTCTCTAGAATCCCTTTTAATAACATCGTGATTGTATATAAATAATTCCTACTTTACCGTAGACAATATTTATGATGTGGGAGTTACTCAACTTGAAAAATAATAGATATTATCGATCATGAGACATAGTTATTATTAAAAATATATGATTATACTAAATTTAAAATAGTCTTAAATAGGGCAACATATAAAAGGTCTTAAATTTCAAACAAATCTTTTAAAACCAATTAAACTTATCTTTCTAACGCCAATATATTTTTTACTTAATATAAAATACCACTATAGTATGCTTTAGTATGCTTATAGTAAAATTTTGTAATTTGTTTTCTCTTTAATCTAATACATTTTATTGTTCATTATTTGTCAAATCAAATAGAAAAAGTAATCATTACTTTAATAAACAGCTCTACTATTTATTTAAGTAAATTATACATTAGTATTTTCTTTTTTTTTTTTGGTACGCACTTCAAGTCCTCTATCAGATATTCATATAAAAAATAAATAATATTAAATGTCGTCTATGGAAGGAGTTGATTGATGATGCCGATTTTTTTGAGCTAATGCTAGTATATATTTTTTAAAGTATCCATCCTTATTGAATAGTTGTGTTGTGCATATTAAGATGAATAATTCTATATAAATTTTGTTATAATCCGTTTACCCGTAAAGGTAGCAGTCTTACCTTGACAAATTGCACTGTAATCCTATCTTATAATTTCAGTAATGTTAATTATAGTTGTAGTAAGGAGAAATATGAATTTATAATATAAGGAACGTACTTGGATGGTACAACTACTTAAATTGATTGGTACAACTTCTTGGTCAATTAAACAAGATAAAATAAGAACCATAACATGAAGATAATTTACTCAAGGAAAAATTAATTTATCAAGAATTAAGTCAAATAAAGCAAGTATAATAACATTTCTAAAAACTCATCATTGAGATTGTTAAATAGTAATGTTCTAAAATTAATTAGCAGAAAACAAGGAAAGAATATAAATCTGTGTTGATGCAATATTTAAAGTAGTAGCAGGTTATAGGGTTAGCTGATAAGCAAAATGAATAATGGACATTGACAATTGACTAGATTGGGGTTATTTATACTTTACAACTTTAAAGACTCTAAAAATTTTATGAATGCTTGAAAAAAATTATAGGTTATAAGAATACAATTATACAAAAATAATAGGTAAATCAGTATGTCAACAATACAGAACTTATTAGTTTAATAATTAAATATACTATTAAATAGTTTGAAATTAAGTTGAAAAGGAAGACATGTTCTGTAATGTTTAAAACATTTAGACAGTGAAAATATAAAGATGATTAATAGAAAGGTTAAAATAGTTGACTAGGTTGTTATTTATGTACCTTACACATGTAATAAACAAATAGCAGTATAAAATATAGCATGAAACATATTAAAATGAAATTTAAGATATAACAAGTAACTTCTTCCACAAAATTATTAAAATGAGTGTAAACGATATGATGGTATAAGCTTGTTATTCGAGTCAGATAATTAATAAAATTAGACAGTGTTAATTATCGAGACAAGCTTAGTTATGGAGATTTAATAGAAATCAACAGATATGTCTCATCCGGGTTATACTCAATTATGATATATTATAAATACAGGATAACATAAATAAGTACAATTGATTACTATGAAAGAAGTGTAACAAAAAGGAAGAGTTGACATTTTGAAAATTTAGAATTAAAGTAACGTTCCTAATCTGTGTGTTTTAATACCTCTCCTTATATAGTTCCTAATCTTGGCTGGGTGACGACATATTTCAGCGATTACGCAATCATCAGGTCTTCAAATTGGGAATAAGATATTATTCCCAATGTTAACACAGTGCAATGTGTTAACATCGGGAATAACATCCTAATCCGATGGATTTTTATCTCTGGTGACATCTAAATTCCGTTGTTTACGCAACTCCTGTTGTTAATGTTTTAAAGAACGATCTTAAATTGATGTGAGATAATACGGGACACCCCGGGTGTACTCAACAAAGTACGAAAAGGCATGGGACGCAGGCTTAGAGGGTGTATTGAGGCAGGAGGAAAGATATAATTTTTAATAATTTTTGTAAGGACATGTAATGGGTGTGCAAGGTGTCGTCCAGCCTTCCTTACATGTTCCTGGCTTTTGAGCGTTCTTAGCGTTGCTATTTTCGACTGGATGGAACCTGCGGCGAAGGTGAAGAAAGGTGTTACCGTCGGGCTCGGGAGAAGACCACCTGATGAGGCGTTGACGAATCTCGGGCCTGGGAAGCGACCGGCCCGAGAATAAAGAAGCTGGCGGCGAGCGTCGGGGGATCCACCGTCAGTTGCAGGCTTATGCTGCCCGTCTTGGCAGAAGGTTTCCGTTCGCGGGGACTGAAGACTCCTCCGGTCAGGAAGGAGCTCGTTTCGGGTGGCAAGTGGTCTACCACAAGCCCGAAGGCCGATGCTTTAGCGGCAGCTGCTCTCTCGAGGGGCAACAAGCCTGCTAGAAGGCCGAAGCCAGCGGAGTCAAGCGTGCCGCTGGCTGAAGTCAGCGTGAGTCACCTTCGGGGGACGAATCGGCCCTTTCTAGGGCCAAAAAGGCTGGCGTGACCTCCCAAAATACCGGGGAGGTGGGCGCAAGATACAGCCTACCGGGTGTAGGCAGTGGGGCCCCTCCAACTACCGGAGGTGAGCGTGCCACTGACAAATCCCAGCAATAGTCACCTTCGGGTGACGATTCGGCCTTTTCTACGGCCAACAAGAAGGCCAGCGTGACCTCACCAATTACCGGCGAGGTGGGCGCAAATGGCCAAGGTGAAGTCAGCGGGGCCCTCCAACTGCCGGAGGTGTGTGTGCCGCTGACGGACCCACCGGGGCATTCGGTAGTGCATCCTCGGCCTCGGCTCGTCGGGCAGTGTCGGCCCCCTACACATAGTCGGCAGCAGTGCCGATGCGGGCGGGTCCAGCGGGGCCCCTCCAACTACAGGAGGTGTGCGTGCCGCTGATGGTCAAAAAGACAGCCCACAGACTGGGAAAGATAGCGAAAGCTCCCACTAGGATGATGGATGGAAACCTAACGGTGCCAACGGAAGCCCTGACCAGGGGGAGCCTAGCCGTCGTTCGACGGTGAAGACCGCTGCAAAAGGCACTGACGCATGCGATAGCGCAAGGGCCTCAAAAACCCGCGTCAACTCTGAAACCTCCCGCCAAGGGATGTTGGTAGGTAAGAAATGCCTGGCTGAATTTTCTTCAGACTTGGAAGACCGGTCACATGCTTCGCGCGTGTCGACAGCTCGTGCGGTTCCGTGAACGTGGAGGGTCTGTCTTCAGGACCAGACCTCCCGTCGATGCGTGATGAGTCGAGCCAGGGTCCGATGATCAGTCTGAAGGATTTCAGACCGTAAGACTCCGCCGAAGGGGTAAGGCTGGCAACACCAGGAAGCTACCGGGGGGCCAACCCTAACCATTTAGGCCGTAGCTCTGGTGATGAGAGCGGAGACAACGGTGACCCAGGCCAGAGTTATCCAGTGTTGGGTATAGGTGGGAAGCGGTGGAAACCCAAGGGTATCAACGCAAGCCGTGCCTCACCCCAGCCTGGTACTAGTGGTTCTGGGCTGGCTCCTAAAGCCAAGGGAAAGATCCCTCCCATCATCTTGTGTGATGTGGAGGACTACTCCAAGGTGGCGAGGGCCATCCGATCCAAGGTTCGAGAGCCTGTAGGGGCGGTCAGGCAGCTGGGGGATTGAGTACACCTCCAGTGCGGGTCGGAGGAAGATTACCGCGCCCTCCAAAAGTTCTTGCCAAGCTTGGGGACCCAGCATTGGTCCTACGAGCTGGGATGGGAGTGACTGGTCAAGGTCATGGTGAAGGGACTCCTGACATGGACAAACCCTGGCAACCTCCAGGAAGAGCTGGTGGAGATGGGTTTCCCCGTGAAATCCATTACTCAGCTGCTCTCCCAATGGAAACGGGATTAGAGGACCGGAGAAAGGCAGCGGTGGCCGAATTTCATTGTCTCTCTAACTCCCGGGGAGCATACCGCAAAGCTGTACTCCATATCAGTCCTGTGTGGGCTACGCGCCAGGGTGGAGAAATACAAGTCTCCGGAGGCACGCTTCAGTGCAAGAATTGCTTCCGGTTTGAGCATGTGTGGAGCGATTGCCACGCTAACCCTAGGTGTTGGTTCTTTGGTGGTGACCTCGAGAGGGGCGGGTGCCCGGAGGAGAGACGATCCTCCCAAAGTGCCTACACTGCTCAGGAGCCCACTCCTCGGCGTAATGGGGCTGTCACATGTACAATTCTTTGTGGGCGGCGGGGAATGTACGGGCCTCCAAGGGTCAAGAAGGGAGGACGGATGGTCTGAGTGAAGGCCAGAAATCCTCGGGGCATGTTGCGGTACGTAAGCTGACCGTGACTCCAGTTCCAACACCAAAGCCACTGGTGCAATCTTTCGCCAGTTGCTGTCAGGGAGACCAACCCATACACCTAAGGCCGAGGCAACTGCCAAAGCCACCCTACCAGGATCGGTGGCATCCGGTTCATCCTGTTTGGTTGAGGTCCCGTCCAAGACCACTCCTCTCCCAATCCCGACCCTCATTTCCTTCTTCCAGCACCCTGCACCTCTTTCCCAACCCATTCGCACCCTACAAACCCTTTTCTATCACTCCCCACTCCTGTTGACACTGCCACCCCCACACCCAACCCGCTCCCCAACCCTACCTCATAGAGTGATGGTTCAAAGTTCAAAATTTGCATTGAGCTTTTCAAAGGCATTCTGGGACTGGATCCATGGGACTTTTCATCGAGTCTCTTGAGGAAGGTCTAGGAATCTCCAAGGAGTAACCGTGGCCACCTGGTCATGGAACACATCATCCTCTACCTGGTCTCTCATGGCAATACACCCGAATATAGGACCACCAGTGCTGAAGGAGATCACGGTCGCTCTCTGGAACGCCAATGGGGTCGCGGGGAAGAAGGCTGAGCTTGAAAGTTTCCTGGCAAAGCATCGTGTAGATGTAATGCTGTTGGGAGAAACCCACTTGCGCTTCGCAATGAGGATCTCATTAGCAGAGTTCATCTGCCATTGAAGAGACCGATTGGGGGATGTGAGAAGGGGTGGGATGGTGGTCCTGGTCCGAAGGGGCCTTGACCATCACGTCATCTCGCTTCCTCCCCTCCAACACATGGAAGCAACGGATATCAAACTGGTGACCTCTACCGGCCCAACCC
The DNA here is from genome assembly GCA_033556935.1 of Timema podura. NCBI lineage: Eukaryota > Metazoa > Arthropoda > Insecta > Phasmatodea > Timematidae > Timema > Timema podura. Next base: position 57,918,732 of record JAVRXN010000010.1, on the reverse strand, counting down.
GCCTCGGTGGCGTAGTTGGCTAACGCGCTAGTCGTGTTGAGCTCGACTGCCGAGGACGGGGAGATCGAGGTTCGAATCTCGGTCAGGTGAACTGGGGGTGGTTTTTCCTAAATGGTTTTCCACTCTCCCTCCACGCAAATGCGGGTTCACTTCCTCTATATTCAACCCTCCCAATTCCTAATCCATTAGCGTAATTAGTACTTAAGCGGATAACCCGAATGGGTAGTAAGACGCGGTGCTAAAATATTATTATTATTATTATCTACCGGCCCAATGCGACTCATTTCCATCTACTTTCCTCCCTACCACTGGTTCAACCAGGCTACAAGAGCTGACATGGAGGTGCTGCTTCGAGGTACCACGCCTGTCTTAATAAGTGGTGACTTCAACGCTAAGCACCCTTCATGGGGCTCTAGGATTATGTGCGCTCGTGGCGGATTGCTCCGCGACGTCATAGATCTACACGGCTTGGTGGCTTCCGGCCCCCTAGCTCCTACTTACATCCCTCACAATCCCCTTGGTTTCCCGGACGTCCTCGACTTCGTTGTCTCCAGAGGTATCAGAAGACGGTTGGTGCTGAAGTCTCTAGCTGAGCTTGACTTGGATCACAACCCCGTTCTTGTGAGCCTGGGACGAACAGTGTCCTTCATAGACCCTCCCGAAAAACCCGACCTTAAGCGCACTAATTGGGACATGTTCACGAATGTGTTGAGAGAGAGAGGTTGTGACCCACCCCTACCTTTCTAACAGCAGCAGAAATTGATCGCGGTGCAGAGTTCATAACTTCGGCCATCAAAAGGTCGCTCGAAGCTTCGACGCCGAGGTACCGTCCTAAGAGGGCGCCACAATCTTATTTTCCCGATTCTATCCTCAGGCTCGTCCGGGAGAAAAATCGGCTGAGAAGGGCTTGGCAAATCTCGAGGAACCCAGTAGAAAAGACCAACTGGAGCCGCAAAGTCCATGCGGTTCGCAATATGGTCCAAGAATTCCAGAACAGTGTCTGGGAGGACAAGATTGAGAACCTGTGCGTACAGGACACGTCACTGTGGCGCATGACGAGGAACTTGATACGGGTCTCCACGGGGTGGCCAACTCCGACCAGGAGAAGGCCGATGCTCTCGCTGAGCACTTAGAGGCCCAATTGGTACCGACTGACAACCCATCAGACCCGGTACACATTGCGCACGTGGCTCAGGTCATTGGTGCGGTCTCGTACAGACCCTTGGATGAACCTTAACCCATGGAGGCGACAGAAATGTCACGGGCATTAGCCGCTCTAAGACTAAACAAGGCCCCCGGACGCGACGGTATCAATAACGCGGTCCTCAGAAAGCTGCCCTTGGACGCGATTAACTTCCTCGTGGAGTTATTCAACGCCATCCTGTTCCTGAGTCAATTCCCTGAGCTCTGGAAGCACGCCAACGTCCTGTGTTTCCATAAACCGGGTAAGGACCTGGCCCTAGCTTCGTCTTACCGACCGATCAGCTTGCTTGAATATTTGGGCAAGTTGTTCGAGAGACTTCTACTGACGAGACTGACCCGACATGTTCGCGAGGCAGGCATCTTAGTGGACGAGCAGTTTGGCTTTCGGGCAGGACACGCTAGATCTCACCATCTCGTCCGGCTCGTGGAGCAGGTCACGAGGAACTTCAACATCAACAGGCTGACTGGTGCTGTCTTTCTCGACGTGGCAAAGACCTTCGACCGTGTTTGGCACGATGGTCTCCTTTTCAAACTCCTCTCCCTGAACCTGCCCTTCTACCTAGTTTAAGTAAGCTATCTTTTCTATCCCACCACACCTTCTACACTACCTTTGGGAACGCCACTTTCCAAGTCAGAAACTTCCAGGCTGGAGTGGCACAGGGTTCCCTCGTGGGCCCGGTGCTCTTCAGTCTTTATGTAAACGACATTCATAAATCCCCAGACACCAAGTTGGCACTGTATGTGGACGACACGGCTCTATTAGCGGAGTCGTGGCGAGGGCAGCTGGTGGAGAGGCGACTCCAGACGCACCTGACACAGTTGGAGAGGTGGCTGACCACCTGGAGGACAAGTATTAACGTAGAGAAGAGCACAGTAGTGCTCTTCACATGGAAAAAAAGTTCTACAGGCCGGTCCCACTCCAGCTGTTTGGAGAGCAGATCAGATGGGCGAACAGTGTTAAGTACTTGGGACTTATGCTGGACACCAAACTGACCTGGCGACTACACTGCACCGAGAGACTGAACAAGGCGAGGCAAAGGCTGGGAATCCTAGGCCCACTGCTTAACAGGCGTAGCGCCCTGTCTACTAGGAACGGTCTGACACTGTACAAGCAGTTGCTCAGACCTATCCTCGACTATGCGTGTCCCGCTTGGGGCCACTTGGCGGACACGTATATGAGGAGGATGCAAACGTTCCAGAGCGTGTGTCTGAGGATCATTGTGGACGCACCTTGGTATGTTCAGAATGTGACTCTGCATCGCAACCTGGATATGCCTACCATCAAGGATCACTTCCGGAAGCTGGTGCAGTCCTTCTACGACAGACTTCCCGGTGCCACCAATCCTCTTATTCAGGGGCTTAGGAATTACGTCATCAACCCTGGAGGGTGCCATCGACGTCCTAAAGTCCTGCTCGGATAAGCGAGATGTGTCAACAGTGGTTTTGGAGGCTCTCACCCAGCCCCCCATAGAGTAGTGTCTCTGCACGTAACTAAAAACCCTTTATTCGGTTTCCCAACATATTTTTGTTTTCCTCACTAATATTAATAATATGCTTTTCTTGTTTCCGTAACTTCGCGAAATGCGACAACCCGTCTGTTCTAGGATCCGAAACCACACGGTGTGAACAATAGGTCGGTACATATTGGAATTTGCTCTCGTACTCCCCTTAAGGGTGAATTAGAGCATAATATTTTGCATCTTGTGTCTTGGAGGACATGTTTTGTCTAGTGTTTTTGTTAAAATTTTACTTGTTTAGTTGAATTATTTCTACTGTTGTATTGCTTATTAATTGAACAATCAAATTCCCATAACTGAGGAACTAAGCGATTTTAGACCTATGTAGATATTAATTTTTCCTAATGTTTGGTCGATGGGTATAATACGCCCATATGCATATAAATAAATATATATAGATATAGATAAATTTATATTTTTATATATTTAAGCTCTACATATTTTCACTCCTTATCCAAAACTCGTCGATGCTTATCATTAATAATTTGTCAAATATTTAACCCACCCCCTGTTGACTATTTGGAGATAGGGTTCAACAACAATATTCCGAAAAGAAATAAATGTAATCCTAACTAAAACCATATCTTACAAAATCATAGCTTCATGTTTAAGGTTAAGCTTATTAACACATAAATAAAATACTCATCACATATCATTTAAAATTGCAACATATTTATAATTATAGTACCCGCCTTGGCGGCGTAGTTAACTAACGCGCTAATTTCGTGTTGAGCTAGACTGCCGAGGATGGGGAGAGTGAGGTTCGAATCTCAGTCGTGTGATCTGGGGTGGTTTTTCATGAATGGTTTTCCACTCTCCCTCCATGCAAATGCAGTTTAACTTCCTCTAAATTCATCCTTCCCTATTCTTAAGCCATTAGCGTAATTAGTACATAATTGTATACTCCGAACGGGTAGTAAGACGCGGTGCTAAAAAAAAGTAAGGAATACATTTCTACTACTCATTGATCTATATATGTTCATACATTTTTAAAAATGGTTCATTTAAATTTTTAATATTATTTTATACATTTACAAATTAATATATTCATTGTAAAATTTTTACCATCCGCAATATGTTTCAATATTTTCTATTTTATAATATGATCCTAGAACTTACCTAATAATGATTATCATTTGACTGCTTGATATGGCTTAAAGACATATTGTAATACAATTATCTATACACTCCTTTATCAATCTTTGAGTTTAAATTTTCTTACCAAGTTTTAGAACGTTATATAAACATAGTCTTGACTAGTTTAGCTTGTAACTTCCAATAAAAGTCTTAAATTTAATATTGTAACGTCCTTGTCCTACTTCTGACAAAACTGTGTAAGGTTACTAGTTTTATCTGGGTACCCGGTAGCCAACCCTACTACAGCACTACCGTGGCACCGTAGGGACTTACATGGTTAGGATGGACCCCGAGCGGTAGGGGTTGGAATGGATGGTTCGTGGGGAGTGAGACTTGCGAGTTAGTCCAATAAGATATATTTATTAATCTATTCAGATGCTAAACTACTACAAGGGTAACCGGGTAGATCTCCCGTGACGAGTGAGCAGGCACGATAACGGTATTACAACCTTTCTGTCGACCCGCGATCGACCCTCCAGCGGAGTGAACCACCAGATTACATTTTTATCGTCATTCGTCAAGAATGCTCGATACCGATCCAAATGTACTCATCATGGCTTCCAACACTCAACAACCATGTGTAATTCTCACACACAAACTTGCTAATCTCCATATGTCACCAGCCAGAAAGGTCCATCGGTCGCATCGTGCTCGCTCGTCAACAGGATGCAAGCTATATGAGCTATATGCTACTCTTAGCAGGATGGTAACCCAACACTCTTGACTTCCAAGGAAATGTACAAGCGTAGGTTAACATCTTGCCAGAATAAACCTTAAAATAATTATATTCTTACAATATTACACATTTATATTATTGTAGAAAACATTGTTATATCACAAATCACTATTGTAGAGAAAGGGGGAGCAACACTAGTGCATTTGAAGTAGATAGTGGGGTACCATTACCGATGATGGATATGTTTACACAGTTTAAACTGTAAATATAAAGACAGCTATAAAATCAAATTTTTGTTATTTAATATTATTTAATCTCTATGAAACTCTCGCGAAATTTACAAACGAAGCAGTTATAGGTACTTCTGTTAGTAGTGGTAGAAAATTTAAACTAACATTTTTTAAAACCAACAATGATTTGCCAATTTGAGATTAAAATTTTAGGAAATAGTTTCACTAGGAATAACTTCATAATTGTAATATTTTTGCCTGAAAGTTATTGAGGGTTTTTCAAATTTATAAACCAAATATTAGACTGGGCCTGGTCCCCTAATACCAACTAAGTTCTTGAAAGCCTGCCCCTTACCATTTGCAATTCATTAAAGTATTTAGTATTAGTTTAAGGGGCTGTAAAATATTACCTTACTAGAGTCAAATTCACATTCTAAATATACTTCTCTTATAGTGGTAATGAAGAAAATAGACTGTACCACAACTTCAAGGTAAAAGTTAACAAGACTTTGCCTACAGTTAAATACCCAAAGTTAACCATCAAAGAAACCTAATAAGTCCATTCCAGAGTTGTGTTCTTTCCAGACAGATTTGGACAAGGTGGGTCATTAAATAATGCTAGGATGTACCATAAATGTATATGTCTTGACCATTAACAAACTGTGGACTATAAACATATAAGGCTACCTTTTTGGAACAATAACATTTCAACAATTTTACAATGGTTAATTGACGGTCTACTACATGAATTACAAGTGTGGTAATTTTTTGCGATGATTTTTATTATTATTATTATTATTATTATTATTATTATTATTATTATTATTATTATCACCACCTCTTACTACCCGTTCAGGTTATCCGCACTTACGCTAATGTGTAACGGTAGGATGATTGTGAGACGAAATGGAGGACCTACAGTTCGACGTGGGATCCGAACCAAGGTGGAGGCCTGCCATTCCAAACATTCACAAGCTATGATTAATACACGTCTTGTCATAGGTGAAGGAAAGGTTTGGAAATCATATAAATCTGTACCAGGACCGAGGATTGAGCCACGGGCTCCCAGCACAGAATTCTGACACTTTACCCTAGACCGCCAGGTGAGCTTTGATGATTTAATAATTTCAAATGTAAATCAGAAATAAGTTTACACCAAGTAATGCATACCCTCTCTATAGTAGAATTTTTGGATTACTAACTTTATAAAACCGGAATAGGTTTACTAGATTTCCTTGAAAGATAAAAACCATTTATAGAGTAACCTCTTAAACTATGGCAGTGATTAGATAAGGACTTATTAGTTTAGGTTGACCGCAATGGTGTTTAGGCAATAAGAGCAGAATATATCATTAATTAACCAACTAGCAGTGCCCATTCAAATCCAGAATAGTCAGAATTCAGCAAAGGCTGTATTTTAGAAAACTCTTGAGGACAGGGTGTTGGTGAAAGCAATAAGTTGAAAATTAAATTTACGGGTACTGCGAACCAAACGCTTTCCATGACTTCCTTATTACACTATTAACCGTGAATAAAGACTTATTTATTTATCTATAAATACTTATTTATCTCGCTTTTTATATATATATATATATATATATATATATAAAAGCGAAAGCCCTGACTGACTCACTAACTCACTCATCACCGATTCTCACACTTCCCACGAAGCTATAGGGCTGAAATTTGGCACAGCTGTTCCTCATAAGCTAATTAGGAAAAGTAAAGAGGTTTTATTCCGATGTTTTATGATTAAGGGGGTGAAATCGGGGTAACTACCCTTATCAACCTTCGAAAAACTATAGCCATAATTTTTAACCCTGTAGATGCTTCTAAGGGGTGGAAAAAATGAATACAAACAATTAATTAAAATATGTAATTACGTTTTAATATGCAACTCCAAGAGACGGTAGAAATCTAGTTTATATTTTGCTGAATTTTGTGGTGTTTGTAGTCTCTGTGTAAGTGAGTGGGCCCGGCCCGGGGTGGTGTGTGGTGGTGGGGAATGGTGGGAGGGAGAGACCTGTCCAGCCACGCTCAGCTGATAACGCCCCAGGCAGTAGGCAAGGGGGCCTGCCGAAAATAAAACTCCCCCATGAGAAAAGATAGGTCACCTCATTGCGGTGTTTCTCGGGTAGTGAGTGCTAAGAACCATGCCATTAAGCTTCAAACAAAAATTCCTCATTTTCATCCAAAATAGATAGTAACACAATTTTCCGTGCAAAGAACGGGGATTCAGCTAGTTTATATTTAAATAAATAAGTCCTTAGTCACGGTTAATAGTGTAGTGTGTAAGTGATGGAAAGCGCTTGGTTCTTGAATAAAGATTGCTTACTTAGGGAAAAAGGGGCGGTAAAGGCTGTATTCATCTTGCTATGATATTGTCCAAGCCATGTACTCGTGGATAACCCAAAGTTAGAGAGAGAGCATTGGCACTCTAAGCTAAGGGTTATTGGTTTAATTTCCGTGTCCAGGAGCAATTTTTCAGTTTATGAATATTATACTTGATGCATTTATATTCATAGCCTATAGATCAATTTGATGTTCTCAGATTTACTATTGATAGTACATTTAAGAGTACAAGCTTTAGCTTTTTTCAATTAATGATAGTCATTACTCATTTCATTGGTATTATCTTCCTTCCCAACACATTTCAAGCTCACGCCAAACGTATGTCTTTTCACCTCTCTTGAACCTGTTATGATGACGTTAGCTTTCCTGCCCTGACAGGATTTCTCTCTAGACAGTCCATACTTTCCCGAAACTCCCCTCTAGATAACCTCTTCCAACCATCCCTATACTTCCCTCAAGTTTCCTATCTCTTCGTCCAACACATTAAGGAACTGTTAAGCGTAAACATATTGTTATGTTAAATAATTCTATTGTCAATCTGTAGCAATAAAATAAACTTATTGTTCAATTAATTCAAATATTGTATCATTGTAAAGGTATAAATAAAGTATAAGGCATAACTTAGTTTAAATAGCAAAATAACATAAAAATCCCATCTTAATAATAATAAAAAATATGTCTGTTATAAATGTATATCTAGGTATTTTTTAATAAATATTTATAACTTTTATGAATACAAAGCAGATTACATCAGTACCCCATTTAAATATATCGTTTATTTAGATGATTACTCAAGCAATTGATTGACTCCAAATTATGGAATAAAATTTACTAAAGAAAACTATGTTAATATGAATGTCCAAGTGATTGTACTTACGACTGAAGTTCAGATTAATTGAAGCAGCAACTTCTCCCATTTTGTTCTTAGCTTTCACTTTATAAAGGCCAGCGTCCGTCTCGATGACATCATCGAGCTCCAGCACCACGAGGAACTTATTGGTGCCGATGGACTGGATCTTCATATTTGTGCGGTGATCTTCTGATAATTGAGTCTCACCCCGGAACCAATTGATCGATGGTTTGGGTGAGGCCAATAATTGGCACTCGAAGATGAGACGGTTACCTTCATCTTCTTGGCGTAATTGTGGCTTCTGAGTGAAGCTGGGTGCGAAGTCCTCAGCCACCCCCATTTTGAATTGGGGGATGGCTTTTGAAGAGTAGTAGATACAACTAGATGTTCAGCTGTGTAGACTTAGTGCCTCAACACTTGCTGAAACAGCAAATAACGGTGACAGATAAGTCATGGGGACCCACAAAGTTACATAATTAGGACCACAGAACGTGCTTTAGGCTTTACAGCCATAAAACATTATTCAACCATTGTAAAACTTTAATACGTTTACAAAAATAAATGTATTGAAATGAAAATAATTCAAATTGGAACTGCTGACATATTTTTTCACATAATGGATATTATTGTTTTGATTTTAAATATAGATATGTTAAGAGCAATATTTATTTTGTATATAATATATATTATATTATATATATTATATATTATATATATATAGTGGTAGAAAATACTAATAAGTCATTTAAATACCTCAATGAATATTTTTGTATTTATTTGGAATCTTAATGTCTTTATCTAAAGCATTTTATCAACTTTCAATTCAATTATATTTAAATTTTTACTAATATATGGGTTTTTGTTAGTACTTAAATTACTTCCTTTATTGTAATTGTATTGTAATTTTTAGCCTAAACACTACTTTTAATAGCTAAAGCTATTATTTATGCTTTTAATGGGAATTAATCCAACTAGATATCATATTCTTAAAATTGAAAAATGACACCAGGACATGGGAATCGAACCCGGGACCTTTGGCTTAGTAGCAATGCTCTAACCACTGAGCTATCAGGATTCGTCCCGTGCCCAGGTCATCCTTCACTCATATTTTAAGGCAGAGTCTAAGATGGACTTAGCGGAAATCGTCGGCTACCAATATGTGATTATATTAATATCACCATCTATCAGATAACGCAGCCATCTGCGACTCGGTAGTTGGCATATTTCTGCCATTTGTACAATTATTATTAAATTGTATGGGATTGCATATTAAGAATTGAATAGCCAAGCTATTATTTATCTAAGTCCATCATAGAGACTTCCTTAAAATATGAGTGAAGAATGACCATAGAAACGGGACGAATCCTGGATAGCTCAGTGGTTAGAGCATTGGCGTTATTAAGCCAGAGGTCCCGGGTTAGATTCCCGTGTCCAGTTGTCATTTTTGTTAATTTTCAGCATACTAAACACTACTGCTATAAATTACTAAATTTAAGGGGTAGGGTTGAGGAAAATGATTAGAAGGAAACCTATTGGCAATAGGGTGGATATGTCATGGTAAAATAACCTCTGTCCACCTGGAAAATAATTAAATCTCGAGGTCACTTTCCCAGTGTGTTTATTTAGAAACTGACAACTTATATCGTGTGAAAACCGATTCTGATTATAATTCCTACAATGTTCCCAGCTGAGACTGAAATACATAGTCCATAGAGATATTCTAAAGTGTGAAGAAAATATACGAACTACACAAACAACTGTTTATGTTTGCAACAACGAGGGTGAAGTTGATCGATGCAATAATAACATATATTTATATCGTACAGTAAACAAAATATTTCTTCTTATCACACACTTGATTTATTTGTCAATCTAAATTAATTAGTACATTCAAAAGCGTCAAACAGGATCAATTATCAATTAGCTTGTCAATTTAGAATCATTATCTAATCTTGATCACAAGAAAATCATCTTCAACAAATATGAAAAGAATTTATAATTTAGAGAACTTAGAATCAAGACATGACAGTATAGCCCTTATTATTTTGTTAAAAGGTAAACAAACAAGATGTTGTGATTTCCTTAAGAAAGTCTTCATAAAGTCTCATAAGTCCTCATAAAGTCCTCATAAAGTCCTCAGCTATCACAAAAATACAATTGAATAAGTGTCCTCTAAATATTTATAGGATACCTACGATCATCTAATTTAGTAGATTTTGTTATATCTAGATTCGTGATATTTTTGCTTTCCCATCATACGTAAAACAATGATTTAAATCAATGTATTATAAGTAAACTTTTGCTTAAAAACTGTACTATAAGTCTGTATGTCATGTTTTGTCGAGTGTATTTATAAAAGGGAACATAACTTAATGACTTTAAAAAATAAAACAATATTATAATTACAAGATAGTGTTTTTGTACTATAGTCCTAACAATGTAGGTTAGAACATTAGAAATTAAAATTAAGATTTTAAAAACTTCTGGGTTAATATCCAACATAAGTGGTGGCACTCAGATTCTGCGCGTCAAAATGCAAACACCACTGTTATAGCGAGATTGAGGGCCAGCAAAGAATATAAACTTATAAGACTGAGTTACGCCAGATTGATATGGACCATAGAGATTTTGGTTTTGTATTAAGGTACACTTAAAAGAGAATGTGTGACAGTAAAGTTGAGGAGCTAACAGCATCCGACGTTGACTGATTTTTCATATATTCTTTAGTCTAGGCTTGTGGCCTGGACATTTTCAGTATTACCCTTTTATAAATTTGCCATTTTTGCCCTAGTGGCTATTTTAGATCCTTAGTTGGTTCTTATGCAACATATATTTTTATTTGAATGGGCCTATGAGAATTTAATAAGCAATTAAATGATAAGCCCAACTACAAACTTAACACAACTTCATTCCTTAAATTAAATCTTTTAATAGATTATCAACTTTAGGTTGTGAGGCCCTACACATATTTTTTAGGATATTACATGGACAAAAACAGGTTTTATAACAGAATATTTTTATATTTTTTCTAAACAGCGCATCTTAGTTATTACTCGTTTAGGCTATATGCTTATCGCATAACATTTTGAAAAAAAAAACACCCTTAGACCACCCGACCAAGACTCAAACCTTGATCTCCTCGTTATCGGCGTCTAGTCTACTGCGATAGTAGCACCTTAGATCATTCAGCCACAGAAGCGAGTAAAAGTTTATATTAATTTTTCCTTTTTGGTCTAACATTTTCAGGGTAAAAGTTAGATTTTTCTGTTTCGCGTAGAAGTCCTCCCTAGTAAAACCATATGATTTTCACGGTTCTCATTAATAAACCATTGCTTCTCGTACCGTAATTTTTAATTTTTATTTCACATAAAATAATGTTAACATCACATTTTGAGCATAGTCTGGATGTTTCACACAAGCATAGAATTTACTATGGCTGAACTGAAGCCAGCTAAACTTACTTTATTATATTGTACTGCAAGAGAAAGAAGAGACTATGATATTCACTTTATAAATATAAATTGATTTTCAATAGAAGCAGGACCAAGATAAATAAATAATATTTTTATACAAGTAATCATAAACCATTTCCAGTTAATTGCCTCCACTTATTTTGTTTGTTATCTTGTAAGAAAGGAGACTTTTGTGTGGTCACAAACCACAAAGTACTAGTCTTGCTCCACAGATTTAAATAACCTAAGGGTTAAATAGAAAGATGAGCGTAGCGTCCATTACGATTACACTATTTGGTATGAAACATGAAGGACACGAGGACTTTCAAAGGTGCCTTGTCAGTAGTGCCTGTGGGAGGATGAAAGATAAGACCATACAGGAGTGCCAGATTACCTAAATCTAGAAGTACAGATGTGTAAAGCCCACAGAAAAATAATTAGGAAAGACGATCAAAACCTCAAAACGAACATCCATTATCTATATCCAAAGGTTATACTCATGTTTTCATTTGTAATTGAATATAATACATTAATATCTCCAAACATCTACTAGAATTGATATTTTCCCGCCCAGGGTCAATCCAGTTACAGCAACCTGTCAACAATTATGGATAATTTCTTACTGCCAATTTGAACTTTTAAAGTTAATTCGGAGTGTTTTAATTTAATTTACTTTTAGTACACGCTTTATCAACACTGCTTAACACACTCACACTATAGTTGACAAGAGTGATGTCTGGTTTAAAAGGAGTTACATCCACTTTCCAGCTAATGATGAAAACGGTACTTTCTGGATTGTTTTAATCTACTTTGATGATGTAGTCTTGTTTGGACATTCCCTGCAGATATGTAGAGGTAGGTTAAAAATGGTAAATGATTGATTTTGAGAACACATCTCTAAACTTCAAACTGACAAATGTAAGTTTCTTATAAAGGAGGTAGTTTCCCTAGAACATTATTAAAATTTGTCATGCCAAAAATTATTTTAATAAACCAAGCGACGATTTTTCAAAGGTAACTAACAATAAATGTATGTAGCCGCTACAAATAAGATAAATAAAAACCATTAGTTACACCCAGAGGGTAATGCAGCTCTATAAAGAAGCACAAGAACAGTAACAGAGTATCTACGTCACTGCATAGATAAATATTAATCCAATTTAGATCGGTGACTTTCATATGACATTTGTTTACAATGACACCTCACAGTGCCCCAGAACACACACCCCATGAATTTATGTTTGGTCCCAAAGTAAATATACCTAGGGTCTTATAAAACCCAAATGTAGAAAAACAAAGTATTATTTGTATAAGCGTTACAAAAACGATAAATTTATTACAGGCATGTTAGAATATATTAATTTTAATAGAGACAATGGAAAAGAGTAAGCTTTATTATGACGAACAGTTTAACGAGCAAACCTTTGATTTAGGAGATTCGTTATATTATTTGTCTATTCAATGCGACGAGAAAGTCGAAAGTAACTGTTCTCGCAATGAGTAGGACCATTCAAATAATCCATGTATATGTGATGAATTATATATTCTAGATAAAACATAAAAAGTCTATAATCTAAATTATTTGCAAACAGGCCTACATTATTATTTTATTATGTGCTAAGCGTGGGTATTTATCATCATACTTGTGAAAATCCCCACTATTGAATAATTATGTGACAATTTATAGGATGGAAAAATGGCCCTGACTATACTATGACTATAATGCAGAAGCCCAGTTGTACAATACTGAATGAAAGTCAGTAATGTGAGTAAATATTTTGCGGTTAGCTAATAAATATCACAAGATCAAAGAATATGCTTGAACTGCAATGTAGCCTTATAATAATATTATGATACCAATAACAATACACTTAATTATATTAGTAGAATATATGATAGCATGAATATATTGAATGAAATAAACAAAACAAATAATATTATTCAGGTTAGAGCAAATCAAGTTCCTTAGTGATTATTGACTAAATAAAGTCATATTTTTATTAAATGTAACGGTTCAGTTAAGTAAAATATTTTTCGGAGTACTTTATGATAAAAATACTAATACTATAATGAACAAATTAATTCACTTGAATCTTAACATTTAGATTCACTTAAGCCAACCAAAGATGTAGTGCTTATTGTAAAGTAAACTCCTTAAACTGTAATTAAAACAATTATAAATGTAGTTGATGGTGAGAACATTTTGGATAATAATGTTTAAGAAAATATAAATAATTAGCAGTGGAAAATAAGGTACTTTAAAAATTATTTTATTGCTACTTATTAATGGAAGCTGTTAATGATCATTTTATTGTTAATAAAATTTATAAGATAAGCTCAGCAACAATATAGCTATACAGAGTCATTGAAAAAGGTGTCCGGGTCTTCTTAGTAAGCTATCTATGGAAATATTGAATAATATATCATCGTAATTGAAATAATTGAATTGAAGTATGTATAAGAAAACTTGCAGTTTTGCCACACCGCTTACCGCACAACTCACTTAGTTTAAATCAGTCACTTATTTCTGAAGATATTTAATATGGAATCCCCGACACCTCTTTCGATCTCTCTGTATATTAACCACCATAATAAATGTGAAAAAAGGTGTAGAAACTATATATAGGCTCACCTTCACAGATTATTTTTATTAAAATGATGTATTCAAGGGACTATCTCTTCTGTCTCCATTAATTGCATCTTATGGACAAATATTTACTAAAATTTAACTAATTTGGATGAATATGTACCTTTTGTTCACTCTGAAAAGGTAGAAAATCTTACCTTGCATGTTTTTACTACAGTATAAATTATAAAATCATCCATCAAGGGAAAATGGTTACCTTTAGGATAAACAGAGTGTACCCTTCGTGTACTCTGAGAATTAACAAGATTACTTTGCGTGGTTCCACTATGACGCAGCTTATAAGATGACCAATTGACCATAGGAAATTCATTAGGTAAGTTTTCTACCTTTCAGTGTGAATGGGGTAAGTGCAATACATATTATGTTAAGTATTTAAACTAATTTTATCAGATCAATTAAGTTTAATGTATATAGGGTTTTTATATTTACTCGTATTATTAAAGGATTCTGCCAATAGGTCTATATTTAATCAATAAAAAAAGGAGTAGTTATTAATTGATATAGCTAAATAATATCACGCCAATCTAAAACAAATTGTTTATCCTTAACTAGAGCATAAAAGTGTGTAAGCACTCATTCTATAAATTAATCACATATTCAGCGGGGGAATGTTAATTTAAACTATTACATATATTATATAATTATTAATGACTGCTTGCAAAATGTAATAGAGCTAGGACATAATTTATGGACGCAGATAATAATGGTGCATACATTATGCTTTAATACAGAGAGATGAACACTAGTATGGGATGACCGAGATCCCAATGACATTTTGCTAAGGAGCAAAGGAAAATTGTAATTACATAACAAGTGTAAGAGTTATGGAAATAACGTATTAACACAAGCCGAATCCACTATAGATAGCAGCATCCATGATAAATATTTAATCCCATATAACATACAAATTGTAGATTGTGAGATAAATGGTAAACAATTTCGTTAAGCTTGTGTAAGGTAAGAATTGCCTCTAAAATAAGTAATTAATCATGCCCAAGATTTACACTTCACTAGTCATAAAATAGAGGGGTCAAAACCCACGAATAGAATGGAGGCGTGCCCATTGCAATATAGCTTTCACATTAATTTTTTTAGCTTATGCTTGGTTGATTGTGAGAGAAAAATTATCTTAGTTTGTATATTATTTAAATGCCAATGCTGCAAGTGCCAAATACAAGAATAGAATAATTTTAGAATATAGTGTAGTGATGCATGTTTAAAAGTATAGGTGTTTTAAAAATCAACTATTGTAAATAGAGTTGATGAATTACAGAATAATGTCTACACTACTCCAATGAGAGGATGAGAAATTTTAACTATAAAAACTGATAGTAAGTAGTAAGTAAGTAGTAGATTGGCAAAATCTATAAGAAAAATTAATCTGATTTGATATAAGATTTAATTGTTTTTCCTATCGAAGAAGCGCAAATTGTCATAAATATGTCAACTATTATTACAGCTGGCTCAGGTAGTATAGGTATAGGTAAGTATAGGTAACTAGGTATAGCTTACTTAACATATTTTAGATAAAACATTATTTATACTACTATACACCAATAAATTTTAACGGAGAATAATACAAGAAATGCTATTACAGATTGTACTGTAAATACATGTGGTGAACAAAAAACATATATGGTCTGTGGAAGTGAGTCCAAGTAAGACAGTCAATGTAAGTTAATCTATTTGAGTAGTCAGACTTAAGAGACTGAACGTTAATATTCTTTGGGCCAGTTTCATAGTCAAACTTAGCACGCCTTAAGTGTGACTGGATAGCAAATACAAGATGTTTACCCTAAATGATTTGTTATTCGAAAAAAATTAAGCACACATTGAAAAACTCATGTTGGATATATGTTTTAAAGAAGTGAATAACCAATGAAATAATATTAATCACTTAGGGCTAATTTCGTATTTAGACTTAATCACGCCTCAAGGGCGGTGATACAACAAATACAGGACGACATCTACCTATAACAGGATGGAATGGGCCAATTTAATATCCGATCAAGCCACACTTGAGGTGCACTGAGTCTGACTATGAAGCTGCCCGTTTGTCGTGTATAATCTTCATCTCGTGTTTTGAATAAGCTGTGTATTCTCTTTCTATAAGGGGTTTATATTTAAATGTTGATCTCTCAACTACAAGGATACAACAAGACCAAAAAAACCTCCTGAACACGAGTTCAATAAATTTGTTTCCCTTAGCTATAAAAGTTATTTCCACTTATTTATAACAATTTTTATCTTGCTCAAAGTCATTCATTTAATATTATTTGAGGCCAAGTACATAAGGGAATGTGTAGATTTTGGCTACTTGGCCCTATCTGCAGTCACGTAATCTTAAGGTGCTTATGCTGCCAGATTCACAAATTATTTATGCATGTTGTTACATATTACGAGTATTAGATAAAAGTGATTTTAATGGATATCACACTTGCTCATGTCCTGATTTATGTGTGTGTCTACGTGTTATTTTCAAATTAAGTTAAGTAATCTACATCGGTGGTCACATGGTCTAATGCATAACTCTATTGCTAGATTAGTTTTCCGGTGACGGGTAGGTCGTGTTTCACATCCTGTCGGGTGTACTGAGGGTAGGCCATTTTTCCTAAATGGTGTCGCCCTCTCCCTTCGCCCTTACAGCTCTACAATTCCACCTTCCTCATATTTATTCCATTAGAGTAGTAAATATATGCATATAATCAGAATGGGTACTAAGACGAGGTGAAAAAATAAATAAGATAAATTGAACACAGTAATTGTACATGCGTAGCAAATAATAATCAGAGCTTAGTCATAGAATGTCTGAAGTATTTTAGTAACATCAACCTCAAAGGTGAAATAAAAATCTCCACAAAATATGTTTTCTTTTGCATAATTCATATAAAAGTATTGTGATTAAGATAAAACTACGACTTTTAAAAAATAAAATAGAGCAATATTCAAATATTTATTTTTATTAAGAACACTTTTACCTAAAACAATCTAATAAATAAGCAGATGCAAGTTTAAAATATTGTCATAATTATACAAAATGTTATTTTATATGATGCTCCATTTTTTGTAAACTAGGTGTGAACAATTCTTTTTGAAATTGGTTTAAAAAAAATTTTTTTTGTGTATTTTTTAGATATTTACTTATGTGGAATTAAATCTTTTCTCAGAAAAAAATACATCTCTTCACAAAGAAGCTTTCTTTGTTAACTATAAAAAGCAAATATAAAGAGTTAAACGACTTTAATTTTTGATACTTAGAGAGCACATGAATTTAAATGTTCAAATAAATACAATTTGGTTTAATGTTGCTACAGTATGTGCCCATAAAGGATTTGTTCAGCTATTATGATTGATAAAAACATGTTAAAATCCAAATTTGTGGATAAGTGGATTAACATAAAGTGATCTGGAGGTTGGGTCTTGAATCCCAGCTGGGTACATTTAGAGTATTTTTCCTCAATTATATTCCGCTCTCACCATATGAAAATATCTATTCGTATAGTATTACTTCAAACTCTTTATCATTCCCATCCCATTAGTTTATTTAAAAGTATGGATAGCCCAGAGGGTCTTGCCAACTTTTGCCATATTTTATTAACGCCACTAAATTCAGAACCCCCATGCAAACAAGAATACCAACACTTCTCTCGTAAAATAAACCCGCATATCTTTAAACCTTAGATATTGTGTGATCATGTGATCTACTCAACTTAATAGAGATAAAGTATAGTCCGACTGACTGGATTGGTGATTATAGTGTAAACATTTGTAAATTATTTCAAAACAACTTTTAGGGAATGTAAAGGAAAGATGGGGCATTTCTGACTTTCTTCGACCACCATTTGGTAACACAATTTATAAATATGTCATTATTCTTCAAATAACCAAGCTGATGGAGACTGGTGCTTATGATAATTATCTATATCTTTCTATTGTATGAGATTACTTGACTTGAATCGGTTAGTTAAACAATCATTTAAAATTGTTTTAAACTTGGGTTTTGAATACAGTTTGGAAATATTGGTGAGTGGGAGTGGGAGATAGAATAATCCCCTCCCCCAAATATAAGTGGTGGGGCTTGATCACCCAAACCCCCCTCCTCCCACCCCAGACCTCCTCGTACTTGGTGGTCATATGAAATATGAGGCTAACACCTCTTATACTAATGGGCTGATGTTCCTTGTTAAGAACTGAAATACTTCTTCCAAACATCTAATCATACAAATCATTAATATGGATTATGAAAATTCAATATCTGGTAGAGATGGCCTACCATTATCAAGATTGACGAGTGTGCTCTACTCCAACTCGATAAGTAGGGATTCAGTGAGAATATTAATAAGGTTCACTGGTAAGAAGAGGGGCTCTCAAACTGAGATTATCTGTTTTTACTCTGTTTTCTCATCCTCTCTCTAGAGAGATCGTGTCAATTTTCTTTCAACTCCTATGTTTAATTAGAATTCCAATATAAGCTCTGAATAGCCTGAAAATGCCAGTAGAATGAATATACCACCATAATAGTGCTTCGTGTGAAAAGTTCCTAAAGTAGATGTTGGTATTGAAGGAATATTAATCACGATGATGTGTCTAGACCAGTCACTATCGAGAATATGAACACAACATATAATTATTCGATGTTGAAGCAGTCTTTTTAATATATCTCGACATGGTTTTCATGATCTATTATTTAATAGGCTCATGGAATGAAGAATTAAGAGTAACATTATTGTTTTATGAACATTTCTATCATACAGGAACTCAACGCAAATAATTTTTGTAAATATTTATTCACTATTTACTTATTATTAGTAGACTAATATTATTTTTTTAAGTATTTAATGTGCACTTTTCTAACTGACTCATTATATCAGTTCATGGCTAATAAATTAACTTAATTCTAAAATAGACACATCATCCAGTCCCCAAGTCATTAATTCCTCACTGTGAAAGAGGAAACCCCAAATTCACTAATTATATTTTTCTGGGCCATGCTTAGGTGTAGGGCTATTTAATTATTATATTAATTTAATGAAATATACTTTTTTTAATCATTCTTTCATTGCTTTTACTTGTTTTACATATTTTATAGGAAAGTACTTGAAAATAAATTAAAAGAGCCAATAAACATGTACTCATTTTATATATGACATGACCTCTAACTGACATAAGGCTTTTATTTCACGTAGCGTTTAATCTATTTTAAGAAAGATCTTTTGAAACCAACAAAATCCAATAAACAGTTCCAACATAAATGCAGCGTGGGCTTGCATTTCAAAGAGTTGAGTCCCTTAGCTAGCGCAGCTGAGACTATTAACCGACTTGACTCAAACAAATGGCTCACAGCCAAAAATTTAGAAAAAAAGGTACAAGGCATTAAAAAATATGGAACAGTAAATTTTGTTGAGTGGATTACATAAAACATTTATTGGTTTTCGTCAAAATTAATAGCCCAGAACACCGCCTGTTTAACAACTTGGAGCTATTATTGGCGACATACTGGGTCACAAACAACGAATCAAGATGGATATACAGCCAAGAACACTGCTTGTATAACAACTTGGAGCCATTATGGCGACGTACTGAGTCACAAATACAGAAGCCAGGGCCGTAGCTTTGTCAAAATTACAAAGGGGCTTGGAGAAGGAAAGGGGGGGGGGGGGGGCGTGTGGGGTACAAATTTCTAACTTCAACAACCAAAGGAAAATTTCGAAAATTAAATAGCTCTAATAGCTATCTGGAGTTAATTTATGTTAATTAATGGTAGGGAATAAATACTTTAAGTTCTATCAATTTGTTTAACATTTATAAACTTACATAGTGTTTCTTCCCTCAGAGTTAAAATATTTAAATTGAGCACTTCTTAATTAATGGCGTGAGTGGTGGCAAAGGTATGATTGGTGAGGGGCACTGCCTCATGAAAATATTCTACCCTCTTAGAATAGATCTGCCCCCATCTAAATTTATTTCACTACGCCCTTGTATTTTCGAATATGATATTATTTAAAACCAATCAAATAACTTCTAAAGGCATCGAATTAAAAATAATATCAGGTGAGGACAGTTCAAAAGATCTTATAGGGGCATCAACATTTTTAAAAAATCAGATGAAAAGACCACTCGATGTATTTTATTTGGTAGTAAAATTTCCAAAATAAATCCAGGCGAGTGCCTCTCCAATAGCTTTTGCCATGGGAGGGCCCCCGGAATACTCTATGCCTCAAAGCCCCTTTTTGGTTAGACACCCCTACCCCATTTTTCCCAAAAAGGTTCCACCGCCATTGACCTGACAAGGATAGTTCTAGATATAATTTATTTTTTCTCTAATAAAGCTGGGGATTTAAAAATGCGTGTTTGGAGAAAAGGTTGAGCTACTCTTGCCCACAAAGTTCAAAATTGTACACTTTTCAAATAAGTACATTTCTAACATCACCAAATGTATTGAAAACTTTGAGTCTTGTATATATATATATATGGTACACAGAGTGATTTGACTTTTGTAGGATTTTTATGACTATAACTTTCCTCTACAGTAATTTTTTATGTATAAATGATATGAGGCTGAATTGCTTCAAAAATATGAATGATATTGATTTTTTCTCTTTTTTTTACAGACGTATTTATTAAATAAATATATTTATATTGTCCATTTACAAGACTGTTAACGTAATAATGATTTTAAAATATTTAATTCACAGTATTTTAAATAAAACTTAATGAGACAGTTCTTCCTAGTCAAGTGTAGAATTATCTAGAAAATTTTTCTGATTAAATAACATTGTTACTTATCAGTCAGAATAATGTGAATTTATAAAATAGAAATTTTTATGCTCTTAAATTTGTATTACAGTGATATATATTTGTATACTTGTAGACAAATCTGCCCAGAGAACAGTGTTGTATTAGGATTACCAACAATCTTAATTTCTTTGAAACAATCTTGATTCTTTTAAAAAAAAAACTCCCTACATTTAAATAGGACACCTAAATGTGCTTATTTTATAGTTAATATTTTGTTCACATAAAAATAAAAACCCTTCACCAAAATATGTTCATACAAAATTAAAAACCTTTCACCAAAATATAGTAAAGAATTATGATTGAATTAAATGAAAATACATAGCCTAGACAGTGTTTGTAAGGTTAAAAGGATAATACTTTTGACACAGATTATAAAAAAATTAATACAATTCCAAAGTTAATTTGAAAAGAAGGCAATGGTTGTTTAAAATCTATCTCGGGACAATCTTTATTCACCCTAGTGAATTTTAAAAGAAATGAACATTTAATAATACACTTTACCTGCCTCAGTGGCCGCATAATCCAAGGTGATAATTTTGCAATAGGTTTTACTGACTATGACAGGGAGCTTGGGGTTCAAATCCCAGTCAGGTGTACTAAGGATGGTTTTTCCAAAATGGGTTTCCCCTCTCCATCAAAGAAAATGCTAGGACACTTCCTATAAATTCAACCTTCCTCGTTCCTAAATCATTAACGTAATTAGTACATAAAATGCATACAATCTGAACTGGTAGTAAGAATCGGTGCTAATAATAATAATATTATTAATAATATAATAATAATAATAATAATAATAATAATAATAATAAACTTTATTGCTGTAGTTTTAATAAATTTTTTGGATTTGTTCAACCAGCCGTTAAACATTGTCATTTTATATTTGATTATATTGTATGCACGGTTAGTAAAAAACACTTAGTGTTTGATCATTCCTAGTTAATAATTCCATTGAATTTCCTCCTACAAAATCTGGAAAGTCAAAGGAAAATCCTTTAACAGGGGAATGAAAAATGAAATCAAATAAGGTCTAGAAAACTAGTGGAATTTTCTAATATTTTTTCAATAATCTTAGAATTACAAGGTATAAAAATATTAACCTGTGTAAACTATTAATTGTATCCCTAATTCATACTTTTTTGGATCTTTGTTTTAAGAATTTAATAGAAAACTGTGAAAATGCTGAGATATTTAACTATAGCTTTTTGTATAAAATACTGGTAAAGTACTTTTTTTTCCTAACCATGTGAATTAAAGGAATTTAAAAATAAACACCTGTAAAGTACATTAACCTTGTTTGAATTTAATAAAAAAGATTAATTTTTAGCAAACTTCAGTTGATTTTAAAATATAAACAACCTTTACGATTGAGAGGATAGTTTAAAGTTAAATGACGTGATAATATAGATCCAATGTTTTGTATTGGGATTATTTTTAGTTTTAGGTTTACTACCAACCTTGGTATCTGACAATTAAGAAGAGTTTCTAAAATTATTTTCATGTATAAAGTCATATGATTATATGATCTCTGATAGAATGAGTGTTAGTGAAACTGGGGGACATTTGGAAGGGTAAAGAGAAGGTGCATTTCTACATTTTAAAATACCATCCTCCTCCACCTCTGGAAATTTTTTTTCCTCATCTAGAGTCATTTCATTCCCCTCTGATACTCTAAAATATGAAGCTAAAATATATCCATGCACCAAAAATATATTTTATATACGATAAATGTTGTATGTTTGGTTAAAATGGTCATACTTGTCTTAAAACTATAAAAAGGTGAGGGTGGGTACGGAACATGATCATTTCTTAACCTCTTTAATTTAACGACCGCCAATCAGTCGTTGAGTGACTCTGAATCAATTAATCACGTGATAACAAGAAATCTTGAAAAGTTTTCTTGCACCTCACTAAAAACTGTCTTTTAACGTCAAATTTTGAGAATTGTGTAGTTACCTTAAAAATTTCAAACTAATCTCCTATTTGTGTTATATAGACTTTCTAAAATTAAATAAAAAATTAAATATACTTATGTTTTACACAATCTGCCTACATTATCCTTAAAATATTTTCGATTGCCCAGGCAGACACACAAAGAAATGCAAGAAATAACTATAATTATTTCACTGTGTGTGGGAGAAGGACACGCTGAAAACTAATTACGATTAAAAACAAACTCCAAATAATTTTATAGGCATCCAATTAAAATAAAAATACAAGTGAGGGTCACTTAAAGAGGCATCTGATTTTAAAAAAAAGTCCAAAAAAAACTAATTTAAATAGCTTCTAAGTTCATCCAATTTTCAAAAATTAGCCTACTCAAAATAGCTTATAGTGGTTTATATATTCTAAGTGCATCCAATTTTCAAAAGTTTTCTAATAGAGCCTACTCCAAATAGACTATAGAGTCAACCAGTGTCTAAAATTGTAAAATTGTACCGAGGAAGAACCACTGGATCACCCTCAAAGTTGAGCTTTCCTACTTACAAAGAGCGTCCGGGGCCCCTGGGCTCAAATCCCAAGTAGATGAAACAAGATGGATATTGACAAATATTATATCAAGGTGGATTTTTCATCGTTTCTATTCACTAATGTGGACATATTTTGTTTAAAGTATCTTTCTGATACCTAACACTTAGTTTAAATGATTAATTACCCTTGTGATGAATGTTACATTTAAAAACAAAAAATAAGTTCATAGTTCGTGCTTGTTTCCACTATGGTGCAGCTTATATCATAAGGCCATAGTGGAGCCCATCAATCTAAATTGTAGGCATTAGGTGTAAGCACAATGCACACTTCATTTACCTTAAATGCGGCAAGCTTGACCTGCACATTTACCCTATAGCATAGAGTATCTTTTAAGATAAAAAGCCATAGTGTAATCTGCCAAGGAGAAACGTCTACCTTTCAGGGTGAACGGAATTTACACTAGGTTTGAAACTTAGCCAGGAATATTTGAGGGATGTTGTTTAGACATCGTGATTTTCCATAGGAGTTTTCCCGTCCTCTTTGAAATTGAAGTTGAACAAATCTTATTATATTTCCCTTTATACTTTGTGTCATACTTAAAAGCAAGTCATTTAGTTTCCTTGAAATACCTCAAGATTTTAATTTCCAGAACTACAATAGTTTTTAACTGCCTAAGCCACTTGGGGAAATTAATTTGAATTTATATCATGTCTATAGTGATTTGTATTATATACAATAGTCCTTGTTCACATTAAAAACTTGTCATGTTTAACATTAACATATTAATACTAACCAGCCCCAAACATGAAAACATCATAAAAGATTGATATCACCACTGTAAACCAAGATAAATCTAAACTCATGTACATTTATTTTAATAAATTTGCCTTTAATAGACAGCCTTTTTTTAAACTATTGAATAAAAACTCATTTGTATTGACATAAAAATATTTTATTTATGAAAGAAGCTCAGTATTTTGTATTTTGTGAATGACAGTAATGATGTTATGAAATTGCAAGCATCTTTGACTAAGATAGTAAATGGATATCAGCAAATAAATAAATATGTTCACTTTGGCAAAATGTAGGCCTACTATAATGTTTTGTACTAGTATTGTCAATTTTAGTCAAAGTTTGATTTAGAAAAATATTTCTGTACTTCCCATTGTTCTAGTTCTATACATTATATATTTGTATGGAGAGAGTGACACCTTTGTGAGAAGTATGATCAGTTTGGAAATAACAACCCAATCTGCAAGCGATAAGCACAGCGTAGTGCCAGTGACCTGGTAGTTAGTACCTCATCCGAATTAATTATAGAAAAAGAACGCAGTTCATGGAAACATTCCGTTCCACCACTTAACCCTCCCTCAATAATCTCTGTTTTATTATGAAAATTTAGAATCCACGTCTTGAGCAGTTCATAAATGACGAAGGTAATTTATTTTTATATGATTTATATAATTATATCCGTTATAGTATTATTCTTGATATTATTGATATCATTTTGTAAGAAATATCTATTTCTGATTTAAAATGGAAATAGGTTTGCCCTGTCCCCCTCTCCAAATAACTAAGAGCTAGCAAGCCTAGTCAATCCAGAGATGTTCACATGTGAAACATAAACACGACAACCTGGTTCAGTCTCGGAAGAGAACTAATGTAGTCAAGTTATTGTCAAGAAGTTTGGATGTCACTTGACACAGACACCAACTCATTTCCATACCGGGATTAGTTTGTAAAACATATGCTGACAACATTACTTTGTTCTATTTACCCACACACTAAATTCCATAAACAGAATAAAAATAAATAGATTAAAAAGGAAAATTTTAGAATACGAATATTGAATTCTTTTTATCATCATTTCTCACTACCTGTTCAGGCTATACGCATGCTTGATAATTAATCTAATGAGGAATGTATGAGGAAGGAAGCATTTTAGAGGTAATCTACCAAGATTTGCGGGGAAGGAGAGTGGGAAACAATTTAGAAAAATCACTCTTAGTAGACCTGAGAAGGATTCGAACCTCTATCTCTCCGTCTTCAATAGGCCAATCTATCATGAGAGTGACACCTTAGACCATTCCGCCACTGGAGAGGGTAAGACAATATTAAAATTGAGCCAAAAATTTACAAAATATTTATATATTTAATTACGAAATAAACTTGGTTTATATTTAATATATTGTAGGAAATTAATTTAGAATATTTTAGTTGTTTCTTAGAAAAAATTGAACTACATTCAGTTGACAAGCTCATAAAAATGAAGTGAATCCTTCTATTTTGGTATTGATTAAATATATTCTGAAGGTGACAAAATACTAAGACAGAAATATTGATGAACAATTTTTGATGTTAAACTAAATAGAATGTTCCAAATAAATTGATGTAAAAAGGAGGGAATTAGTAGGAACCAAGGAGAACAGAATCACTCTTTTCCACAGAGAGAAAGGGCGGTAAACCACTCTGAGGATTAAAGAAATGCAAACGTAGATTTTATTACGAATGGACATTTGGAGCACTGCTTAAAAGATACAAACATAATTTATGTTATCAACATTGATATCATTTTACTATTTCACTTGTGTTATTTTGTAGCTATAGATAGTATTTATCAAAAGAGACAGCTTCAGATCACATGACTTGACTTATGAACACATGAAAGTAGATCTAGCTCTAATTTATGGCCGTTCATAAGAAAATTGGGATAGAGTATATACATATTTAGTTGTTGGCTAAGTGCTGTATTTATTTTCTTGTTAAATATTTAATATTATTAAATTAAACTATTTAAACCATCAATGTTGACCCATCATTAATTCCTACAAAAAAAATTCAAATAATATATAATTTTATAACGCTTGCAAACAGTATCATCTAGAATATTTTATTAGATGTTAAGAAATTCAACATGAAAATAGCATTTAAAATGTTTTCAATTTACTTCAACCCAAACGGTTTTTTCCACCAAATTGGTACATAGCCAGAATCTTTGTTATATCATCATAACTTTGATACCCGCTAAAAATAGTACGTTTAAAATGGTTGCCAATTCATAATATGAGCGTATTATATCAATTTAATGTCTTTTAAAATGTAAGTATAATTTATAATGTGTATCAATATGAATCTCCTTTGGGGAATATCATTAGTGGACGGTAGTATAAGTATAACTTGGGTTTCCTGATTTTTTGGGACAAACATGCTTACGTGAGGAGTTCAAAAATAAACTGTCTGCAAAGACAAAACTACAAGAAGATGTGAGTCATAACCAGACCTAACATACTTGGCAGGACTTCATAATATAAATAACCACCCATCTTCAGATCTCTCTACTTCCCGCTAGGAGCGTGCCAAAGCACTTTGTAGCCGGCGAGTTATACCGGTTAAGAGTTGGGTTTATATTTAGTTCACTTTTAGTTGAGGGTGCTATAAATATGTTAGGTACAACCAAACTACAGGTAGGAATCGGAAGCTGCTCTATGTTAAATTATCATTAGCTAATGAAGAAACCGACCATCTTAAATCTTAGTCATTGATCATGAAAATAGTTTAGACTTCTTCTAGTATATCCAATGTAAAAACCTTGCTATCACCAATTATGTTTGATAATATTTAGAATTTATATATCATCATTTCACATAAATCCATAACAGTTAAATTTGATTAAAGAGCAATATTAGTTTAAAATTAATTTTTAGAACAATATGTAACAAAAATTACATTTATTTAGAAAATAGCGTTGAGATTTTAATTGATCGCATTAAAAATTAAAATAAATACAAACTGAAAACCTTTATTTACACATTAAAGGGAAAGGG
Source organism: Timema podura (assembly GCA_033556935.1). Classification (NCBI taxonomy): domain Eukaryota; kingdom Metazoa; phylum Arthropoda; class Insecta; order Phasmatodea; family Timematidae; genus Timema; species Timema podura. Next base: position 57,891,577 of record JAVRXN010000010.1, on the reverse strand, counting down.
AAACGTATAAAAGTAAATATGATAAAAAGTTGAATTATTTTACCAAACATGGCTAGGAATGTTCATACCCAAACATATATGGTTCATTTTATACGTTGTTTCTTGTGGTGACAAAGAAAACTAATGGGTTATAAGATGTTTAAGGAAACCAACTATTTATCGGGATATATAAGAAAAGATTGTTAGCCAAGGAAACCTGCTGTTTATTGGGGTGGATAAGAAAGTAACAGACTGTTTACTGTGGTGGCCAAGGAAATTACTCTTAAGTGGGATGATCAAGGAAATCACTTTTTATTGCAATGGATAAGGTAATATTTATTTATTGCGGTGACTAAGTAAATCACTGTTAATTGTAGTGGCTAAAGAGATCAGTGTTTACTGTGATGGCCTAAGAAAGCCCTATTTATTTTTTTATCCAAGTAAATCACTGTTTATTTCGGTGGCTAAGGGCATCACTATTTATGGCGGTAGCCAAGGAAACACTATTTATAACAGGGGGCTAAGGAAATCACTGACTATTACAATGGCCAAAGAAATAACTATTTACTGTGGTGTTTACGAACATCACTGTTTAGTGCGGTGGCTAAGGAAACCGCTTTCTAGTGGGTTGATTATAAGGAAACCGCTATCTAGTTGTGGTGACTTAAGCTCCTTGCACACAGCATGTTTTTTTCCCGCGGCCGGACACGGCACGGTCTCGTGAGTTCAGTCGACCATTGGGTGGAATGGAGCTTTACACACGTCACGGTCGCAGTTATTTACCGTGTACGGCTGCCGTTTCACTCACGGCACACCACTGGACTAATCTGGTGCCGTAGTCATGTTTGGTCGCAGTAGGGCATGCGAGTATATGGAGTTACACGTCACAGGATTTTCCCATACGTTCATCCGGCATCGTCATCCCTTTTCAGTCCTGTGTCGAGCGCTAAACTGCAAGTCAAGTGAAATTGCTTCCTAATTTTCAAGTTACGTTGAACCAAGCTGCCACTTATACATTGTAATAGTACATCAAACTACGATTTGAACAGCCCAAAATAATTGAAGAATTTTGCATGTCACAAATACTCCCACTCTGTTCCGCCCTACATTCAAAGGATGAACCCACCAAATTCTAAATTGTCGTTTTTTTCTTCGTAAATATAATAAATACAAAGTAATTGCCTTCTGCAATCCATCGTACTGACTGTCTGGAGCTAACTAATGTCATTTGGTGACTTGAAATCTTGGCGTGCCGTCACCACACCGTGTGTACCACGGCCACGGCAAAGAACCGTGCTGTGTGCAAGAAGCCTAAGAAAACCGCTGTATAGTGCGGTGACTGAGGAAACCGCTGTTTAGTGCGGTGACTAAGTAAACCGCTCTTTATTGCGGTGACTAAGTAAACCGCTCTTTATTGCGGTGACTAAGTAAACCGGTCTTTATTGCGGTGACTAAGTAAACCGCTCTTTATTGCGGTGACTAAGTAAACGCTCTTTATTGCGATGACTAAGGAAACCATTGTTTACTGCCATTGTTTACTTACTGTAGCTTATTTATATGGAAAGTTATGTATATTTTGCCATATTGTTTTGGGACTATGAACGATATAGACTTCACGTTCTTGCCCACCGCACTTTCACACTATTGAATTCTACATTTAGACTCTATTTGGGCTTCGAAGCTAGTTATTCGAAGATGGCTGGAAAGGCTATAGATCTACAACAATATCTTCAATGTATGATGCTTTTGACACTCGGGTTAGAGGTTTAGTGCTATAGTTCGTTGACCATGGAAATAACCTCATAAAGCATAAACAAACTAAATAATTGTAGTGATGTCAACAAGGGTATACACCACTATAGATTTAGCTTACGGGTGGCAAAATTGTCAAAATATACCAAAATAAACCAAGCAAACTTCCTCTAGAGTTTGAATAATGAGCAATGGAATGGTGAGGATTATTATAGAGGTGAATTTATAAATATATACATTACAAAATTATATATTAATTATACCACATTCAAAGTAAAGGAAGTAACTACTCAAAGAGACTTGAGATAAGCCCGGGAATCAGAAAAAGCGATCTTATTTCACCAACAATCTTCACCTTAAACTTGATAATACATTAAATAAAATAACAAAAATGAACACGGAGAGAAAAATTGTAAAGAACTTCACTTTAATAGCTATCGCTGACAATGCTGTGTTATTAGGAATAAATAGGAGATAACTTGAAAATAAGGAAATCGAATTAACTGCAGAAGCATCAAAGGTAGGACTGGAAATTAATGAGGAAGAAATCAATTACATAATTGTAACCCACAAATTAAGGGATGATATTACACATAAGCTTAAATTAATGTAATGACCCACAATTTGAAAGCGTAACATTTTAGATAGCTGGGGGATAATATCAATAAACAAAACTTAGTTGAAACTGAAGTACTAGAACAAATACAAACCACTACAAAACAATTTTATGCTATATGATGATGCTAAAAGTTAAAAACTATAATAACACCATCATTAGGTCTTTACATAATTATGGATATGAAACGTGAACGTGAGCAAATAAGAGCCAGGATAAACTTTTTTTTTTAGAATAAGGTTTTAATTTACATCCATTACTGTTTCCGGCCTGTGGGATTGATCAGTTTTTATTCAAGCTATATATTTTTCCACTACTACTACTACTAGGTCTATCGTATCATATGTCTTATAATCTAACTTAAGACTAGAACAGATACAAAACTCAGTTCCCGGCCATTAATTCATCACTGTAAAAGGGTAAACCCAAATTTTACCAATGATAAACTTTTCGGCCATCCAGGAATCTAACCTGGCACCCTTAGCTCAGTTGACATACACGCTACCAAATGAGCTAAAGTGTAGGATTTTTGAGAATAAGGTAATGAGAAATACTTTCGACCCCATACATGATAGTGGTCAGTGGAGGATTAAACATATTAGAGAATTACACCAGCTTTACACAGATCATGACATGGTAGCGGTAGTAAAAGGAGACAGAATGAGATGACGCAGACATGTTCTAAAAAGAAACACAGAGGTCATCAAGGATGTACATGAAGGACATCCAGAAGGAAAGAGACCTTTGAATCGATTAAGAAACAGATGAATAGATGATGTAAAGAGGGATGTAAGAGAGATAGGGGCAGAGGAATAGATGGCCATGGACAAGATAGGGCTGAAGCGACAGACAAGTGAGGATCTTGATCAGCTTTTGTTTAATAGGCCAGCTTAGTAATAGTAATAGTAATAATAATAATAATAATAATAATAATAATAATAATACATATATATCAGGTCTTTGCCGGTAATTTATTTGAATAGGTATTGTAAATTTATTCAACATAACTCATAATAAGAGCTAGATGTAAAAACTATAGTTAAAATATTAAAGGAAGGCTAACACGTAGGAGGATAGCTTATATAAGTACCATCCAGAATAGTAAACCTAGTTTCTCTCAATTTTGCAGTCAACACATTGAGAGTTGTATGGGGGACCAGGTGTTCTAGGGGGTAAGGTGTCAAACTTCTGTGTTAGGGGTCCGGAGCTAAAACCTCGGTCGCGGTACAGATTTATCTGATTTCCAAACCCTTCCTTCACTTCTGGCAAAGTGTGGCTTTCACGCTTTGTGAATGTGAGGTATGCCAGGCCCCCGCCGTGGTTTGGAACACAAGTTAAACTCTAGGTATCCTCTGCTTTTCACCATCATCATCTCACGTATCATTTGAGGATAATAATGGAAATCGCCTTAATGGTGTCCCCACCTCAGAAATGAATTCCTCCATAGGCCAGGAGAGCAGAGGTAAGATAAGGTTGAATGGCCGAGATCTATAGCATTAGGCCCAACCCCACATTGAGAGTTGTATGGGTGATATAATATCACATGCATGTTTTGAGTTCGTTATAAATACACATTTTCCGTCCTGATTCTTTAATTGCTTTCATATCATCCAATGTGAGTGGTGCACTTTCTTAAATCCATCCTCCTAAATCTGTATCTATCCTAGTTTAGTATGCAATTTTTGAAGGCAACTTGTGTTCAAAGCTTAGTGAAGTTAATATAACCTTGCCTATATAGTAGAAACGACAATTTCTCTTTATATACTTTGAATTTTCACCCTCTCTATTGTGAAGCTTTCAAGGTGCGTGAGTTGTATTACTAGTACTAACATTTTGAGCGAAACAGTTCATGGCACAACTTAAAAGTTACAAATATTTCCCAAAGATTTTAGAGTTAACACATTTTCTCGTGTTGGGTTTGTTGAACCAAAATCTTTTTTTGGAAGAATTTTGGTGGATTTAATTTTAAATTGTCTATAGGCAGGAGGTTCTTGTCTAGATAATCAAGATTGACAGCCCTAGGTCACATAACTTGTAGGTATATAATGTATATTATAGTATATTAATACCTTTCAGTTTAAATGATAAATAGATTTTACATTCGTTTAGGGTTCCCTGATTTGAGTGCTGCTGAACCGAAAAATAACAGTCTCTTAGACAAGTGGTATTGTCATATCCAGGTAACCTGCATATCACAATTCTAAAGCCCAGTTTATCTTTATACACATCATGTCACTCAACACCATTCCTATACGCCGTATTACAATATAAACAAATTTACACCTCCCTGACAATGTTGGTCAACAAGTTAGAGTTGGAGGAGCTGGTCAGTGACAGCTTGTTGTGCTGGCTCAGTTTTCGTAGAAAATACATAGTCAACATAACGGGCCAGTTTCATAGTCAGATTTAGTACGCCTCAAGTGCGGCGCTATACTAAATACAAGACGTCACACACCGGAAATTGAATAGAATGGGCCAGTTTCATATGCGAAACTGGCCCATTCCATTTTGGTTTAGGTAGGTGTCGTCCTGTATTTAGTATCGACTCGCACTTTAGGCTCACTAAATCTGACTATGAAACTGGCCCAGCATGTTTGAAGACATGGGAGGCTCTGCGCATGCGCTAACGAGTCAGTATTTATCCTTAGTGACGCACGTAATTGGTTTTAATGTCAGTTAACCTTTTTTGGAGGTTAGTAGGTTTGCATGTTTTTTTAGCATCGCGTCTTATTACCCGTTTGGGTTATACGCTTATGCACTAATTACTATATTGTGTTATGAAAGAGGAGAGTTGAATCTAGAGAAAGTACGCCCGCATTTGCGTAGAGGAAGAATGGAAAGCCTTCTAGAGAAAACCACCTTCAATGCGCCCAGCCAGGAACAAACCCTAATCTCCCCATCATCGGCAGCCAGGCTATTGCGAGAGTAGCGCCCTAAACCATGGGGTCATTGAAGTGGGTATTTGCGTATTTTTCAGGGTCATGGAAAGGATAGAGAAGTGTAAGTTTGTTCTCAGAATTTAAGGATTGCATGCGTAGAAAGCAATCAAATCCACTCTGCAAACATAGGCGATTCGTTATTCCCATAAACGCAACTACATTTCTACGTTTATCCAGAATATGACGAGTCCCCCACCGTTTTTTACGTTTTGGTTTTATTTTGTGCAAAAGTACACTTCCTGCCAACATAATACATGAAGAAACGGCAAGTAATTATGTCACACTCATGGCCATAAATGTGTAGACTGGTTAGAAACTAAATGATGGCCCAGAATTTTTTTGGCCCAAAAACTTGGCATAAATAAACATGGCTTACTTTTCCCATATGTTGGCTCTCAACATGTTGTTCAACACCTTGGGTCCAACTAGTTACATAATAAACAAGGCTTATTATAACATTCAGTATAACACGTTTTAATGCCCGTTTGGTGAGCTGTCGGAAAGCTATATAATTTAATAACAAAGGGTAAATGTGAATAACCAACAAATATCACCAGCATTTGACTGGTCTTGTAAAATTATGGTAAGTCCATAAGTATTAAAACAACAATGGGAGAAAACAACACTTTACGCACCCAGCGGTAATTTTAACCGAAATTCAATATCCTAAGTATTATCTGAGCATACCAGCTGAGTAAGCTTTTGATGGGTTAATTCTAACTATTTTTGTCATTCAAATTTAAGTGGAAAATACTAGAATTTTTAGTTATTGCATTTATGTTTCTTGATTAGAAAGATATTTACAGGTTAAAGGGATGATAAAATTATGTACGCCTATTTAATTATCCTTACGAATAGCTATTATTACAATTGATTTTCAATTCTTAATAGACAGTAGGACTTTATTATTATTATTATTATTATTATTATTATTATTATTATATTATTATTTTCACCACCGCTTCTTACTATTCGTTTGGGTGATACATATATCTAGACTACTAATTACACTAAAGTAAAAGGGATAAGGAAAGTTGATTTTAGGGAAAGTATCTCAACATCTGTGTGAAGAGAGAGTGGAAAACCATTTAGAGAAAACAATCCTTGGTACACCCAAACAGGATTTGAACTCTGACATCCCTGTCATTTGCAGTCCAGTCTAATCTAGTGGGATAGTGATGCCTAAGATTATGGGGCCATAGAAGTGGATAAGATATTTAATTTAGACCTAATTATAGCAATAAACCGTGCGTGTTTTGTCAAAGGTGGCATGATTGAGTCACACTCTGGATGGGCAAGGCGGAGAGAGGCGGGTTGGCGGGAATCCTTGAGATAATGGAACGTTATTAATATACAGCTGTAGCCTGCAGGCGTGAATATTTCACTACCTTGATACATTTCGACAAAAACCATAGAGGCAGCTTAATCTCACAAGAGGAAGAAATAAATGAAGACTTTAATAGGATTCATCTCATGGTGCTTTATATTTCATCCCGTTCTACAGGACTAGAATTTCAATGAACCAAAGAGCCCACCAACCTGAATCACTCTGAGTCCCTATTTTGGATCACAATGCATACATGGGGTGTCTTGTATTCTGCACACACTATCACTTTTTGATTCAATGGAGTATATCAGCACACGCACTACAAAATAACCTAACTTTAGAACAGACACAGCATCTAGAATGTTGGTCGTTGACTTATCACTAAAGCCTGGATTTTTATGTAATTAGTCCAATTACATATTTTAATTCTGCCAGTTAGAAATGTGAAAGGTGAAATGTCGGTGAATCAGGATATTTGGTACTGTATTTTCAGTTTTAGTTTGATATGTTTTTACATATTTTACTGAATTATACATATTTTCAAAAATATTACATAAAATTACATATTTTGCGTGTTTTTAGTATGGTATTAGTTCTATGTCTTTCATGGGGAATATACTTTCGAATAATGTGTTCCTGGTTTTCAGACAAACCTGTTCTTTGATAAAGGAATGCATCTAGTGATGGGATGGCATTGATTAAAGTCCAAAACAATTATGCTGGCTAGTCAGAGAGGATTAAAGTTGCTGTAATGTAACTTAGTGGCTGATGTTTCTCGTGCTGTGAAAGGGAGATAATGAGGCGTCTCTCACAGCGTGTCAGTTTGTAAACACAAGTCAACGAGTTTTAAAAAACAATCATTCTTGATCTGATTAGCTCATTTCACCGTTGTTCTTTGGTCGGGAAACGTAACAGGTATAAAGCGTCAAGGCAGATAACAAATGACGAAAAGGGAATAAAAAATATATCAATAAAATGTGATTTTTATGTTTGTCACAATAATACTGCGCGTAGAATGGTATTTTTAAAAGTAAAGCACGTGCAAGTGTAATATTAAAACCGGCTAGTATGTCGAGATCAAATATTAAACCCAAACAAAAAAAATCAATTCTATGAAATTAAGTTTAAAAAATCTAGAGTGATTTGATATTCACTTTTTTCAAAGAGCTGGCAACAGTGGAGGTTTCATTGATAGTTCGTAGTGTTTGTATGATTTCTAAAATCATTTATTTAACGCGATTTATTTGAATTCTTGAATTAATGAGGAATTTAAGTGGTGTAAAACAGACTAATAACAATACAAGTAGTTTAAAAGTAATTGTATGTGTGCATGTATAGAAGAGCGTGTTTCTATAAATTCCTTAAGAAATTTCAGCCTCAAAATTAAATTCCGTTTCTACTTTTTCCAGCTGATCCTTACAGTTGACTTAATTCAAAATAATTCAACGATGGACTTCTACTTCTAAAATACCAAATACCTCATATTTTATTTGTGTAATTTCGTCAATTTGCAGACTCAGAATAGCCATTCGAAATATAATTCGGGTTCAGCCTATTACCAAGTATTTCTTGAACTACCAAGCCGTTGTACATGTTTCCTCTGACACTTCTATAATATTTTCTTTCAAGCTGTATTTTCAATTTTCCACCACTACAATAATGTAGGCTACTGTCGATTTCCCCTACATCGGTACAGTATTGTTTGGACTGAAAATTGTTAACGCCTTCTACAGCTGAAAGTATTTAATACTTGACTGAACTATTGTCGCCTTATTAGCTTGCGGAAGAATTGGTAAAACATTATCTGAAGTGATCCCCCAACATTAAAATTTTCTCTAAATTGTACAGTATTATTTATTATAAGGTTATAGCTTATTCTGTCTGTAGCAAATGATTGACTTAATCTATTACATGTTTAAGGGCCATGGTTGACTCATTATATATTAGGATTTTGGCTTATAATGACGCTTGCATCATTCAATATCATCCTCATCCTTTTGTTTTGCGTTTAGCGTGAAATACATGCTGCTGCAAACTTGTCCTTGTCAGATATATCTTGGATGATTTCCGAAAGGAGATGTAGAGTCCTCTAATTAAATTCTTTCCACTTTCGTCCTCGTTGTAATAGTGTGTTTCGTACATCTTGGAGAGCCAAATTTTCACCAAAAAAAACCTTAGGGAGTATGATTATCGCGTTTCGTGGCAAATTCCTCTATGAAATATAAATAAAAGATGGTTTCTCATAGATTATTAGGCTCAACCGATGAACCAAATTCACAAATGAAGGCAAAGTATTCCCTGAGAGGATAAGTTGCATTTTCACATATAACAGACTAGTTCTGTCAATGTATCCTCCCACACTCTTTCATTTTCAAGTTTATTTTAATTAGAATACCAAGTCATTAATTAGTCTGAATACATAATTATGCAAATGTAAGCTTAAATTAAATTAGTATAATGAACGTAACCTGTGTAATTTATATTTATCAAATAAACACTTTTTTATTTAATAAATGAATACGAAACAACTAACAAAACTATGAAAAGAGATCACTTTAATATAATCAGACATTTCTCTATGGATCTAACTTTGGAATTTCTATTCTAATTTCGCTTGCTTTTTGAAGTGCAAAAAAATGTCAAAAAATTAAATAAATAACGTTTTTATTTTAATAATTTTATTTTGATCATTTGTCAAGTTTGAAGGTTTTTCTCACCTCTTGGGTGTTTCCCTACAGAGTTTCACCAAATTTCAGCATTCTAGCTTATTGAGAAGTGCTAAAAATTATCTGGACAGATATACATGCATACATTTTACATACATAATTAGACTTTGATTAAAATAGATAATTATCATAATAAGACCGAATAGGCACAAAAGCGGTCACCTGCAGTGCATGCATAGTACACATAGCTTGAAATAAACTTGTCTTCAATTACTCTAATATAGTTTGATAGAGATTTATAAATAGCAATATTATACTCTTCAATGTAAAACTTTTTATATTAATTCAAATATGTATAAGCATAGATATCACATTCTTTTATGTAATTTTTTATATGTATTAAATATAAATAAAAAGTACTTTTTCCTTGACATTTTTCCTCTAAGTATTATTCCAAACTTAACAACCTCTAAGTTTATTAAACTAAATTTATTCAAATGGACAAAGCAGCCCTAGGGTCAAAATACTTTTGAAATTAAGTAAATATTTTTGAAATGGATCAGCTCATAACTCTATTATTATCTGTAAAAGTAGACCGGATATTTCAATCAGCGTTCTTTTAAACCTAAATAAATAAAGTGGTTAAAACATACTAGCTCGAAAAGAATATGTTTACCTTAATGCATCCGCTTTCGTTCTTAGTGAAATAAACATTTATAAACAAAAACTATCAGTCTCTTAGCTTTTTGAGAGTGTTTAGAAAACCGCATTATATTCACATTGCCACACATATTTTAAATAATGCCCAGAAACCCTTGTGAAAGAAACATATGTTCAAACGAAATTACGTGAGTGCTGATTGAATTTACATTCAAATATCCAAAACTAAACATGACCATCACTTTTGTATTTTAAATCTCTGGCTTGACGGAGATGAGCTCTAAGTACCAGGAATCTACTGACTAATGCAATCCTTTTAATCTTCGTGTACTGCCAATTGACACTACGTTTAAATGCTTTGGATTGAACTATTTATTAAACTGTAATTAGTGTGGCTAAGCTATGTCGAGCTAATCATAGTACTCTCATAACTATAAGACTATTGCTTATTGCGAGAAAAATAGACATTTTAATTAATGTACAGGTAAAATTTAGACGGTTAAAAAACAATTAAAATAACACATTATTTTATTTCTCACATTATAATTTTTAATATAGTATCTTATCTGTTGACATATTTTAACCACTCTTAAAAAATAGTTTGTTAGCCAAGTAAATTTTTAATAACGTATGGAGAGATCAAAGAAATGTATATTTTTAGGTTCAAACAAGAATAGTTATGAGGCTAGGATTTAAAATTTTTTATTAATCAAAAGAAATAGTATCACTATATATCTAACATCATACTAGGTTAGAATAAGATTTGTTTTTCATTTTGAAATTAATAATTCTTAAAAATCAAATATTATAGATGCTGGCAGAGACCGCTTCAAGTTTTCCCAAACACATCTGCTTTGCCAACCTTTATTTTTAGCACTGGCTTGATGGAAATGAGGGTTTGCAGCACTGACGAAGGGTTCAGAGTTCCAAATAAATATCTTTATTGTACTGAAACTTTGGTTTTGGTGTTTCAAAAGCTAAAAAATTTAGACACGAATATTCTTACGTCAAGTCACGTGACGTGAATGTTTTACTTCTGATAGATGGAATCCATAAAACCCAAATAATACCTAAACAATAATATAGCAGAATTGAGTCAATATATTTATTTTCACGGCATTTTAATACCCGTTCAGGCTATAAGCATACTCAATGATAATCAATAGTGACCTAAACAATATGTGCCTGTTAATCACATGACACCCTTTCTACCGGGCTCTTACTATGTAAAGATTTAAAAAGTATAAATTAATACAAATAGTTGAAAAGAGAGTGATCTCTCACTCGATGTAAAAATATATACATATATATTTGTATAGGCTTTATATATAATTTTTTTTATCCGTTAATTTTGATAGTGGATTAGTGACGAAGAAGGTAGGGGATATATGTACACAAGTTTGCGTCTAGAGAGAGCTGGAAAACATTTAGGAAAAAAATCCTCACTACTCTCAAAGGGGATTCAAACTATGATCTCCCGGTGACCTTAAATACAGTCTGACACGAGAATGGTGTGTAAGAATATGTGACTAATCATGTGGATTAATATTTTGGTTGAAAAAAGCTATTAATGCACCCTGTAAATATGTGTTTATAATTACGTACATACAAATATATATACATATATACAGATATATGTAAATTAAAATATATTCAAATATTTGTGTACATAAATATTTGAATATATGTATATATATTTATATATCTATACAAATAAATATATGTATATATTTATATACGCAATACAAATATATATTACACATTATATATTATATATATGATATATATATTATATATAATGTTATATAATATATATATTATATATATGATATATATATTATATATAATGTATATATAATATATATATACAAATATATATATACACATTATATATTATTATATGATATATATATTATATATAATGTATATATAATATATATATTTGTATTTCCTATATAAATATATACATTAGTGTATATATGCATATATATTTGTATAGCCTATATAAATAGATACATATATTTGTATAAATATATATGGAATATAGGCCTATATATATTTGTATACATATATATTTGAATATATATGAATCTACATATATATTTATTTGTATGTACGTAACTATAAACATATTATAATTACACATAATTATTTTGAGTGAATCTCTAACACACCATGCAGAATACAAAACAACGCTGGAATTACATAAGCTTACATCCAATTGCAAAGAAAACTCACTGGGGGTTTGGGGTTGAGGCCCCCAAAGAGCAAAGCGAGTTACTTAATATATGAATACATGTTAGACAGGTTTAAATATAGTAAAGCTATGAAATTAAGATCCTCAACTTTCGACCACGTGATTTAAAGTTCTACATTCACACCGCACGAGGTCACTCACTCATGACGGTAGGGCCAGGGTTTTTACTGGGAGTACTTTTCCTTATCACTAAAATTTTCCTATTTCTCTATAACTATAGCCCTCATACCCTATTCTTAAAACTAAGCACTATCAGTCTGTGTGATAAATGAAATTACAAAAACAGGGGAATAGCAAGTATATATTTGATTTTAATCATTTTTATTTTATTTTTCTCATATACAATGAGTAAAGTGACTTATTTAACATCCGTGTCTCTGTGTATTTGTTTGCTGCTTCTTTTTCTTGTGACTTTTAAATCAATAAAAAAAATTGTGACTCACAATGATAACCATCCTAACACTCGAGGGTAAATATTTAGAATGGTTCCTTCGGTAGCCCTAAACATAAAGAATGAAGATATTGTGTGACAACATATTGTGTATTTTCTCCTCTCTTCATCAACTCCAAATGTAAATATTTAAAATTCAAAATTTATTTTCCTCTATTATCATGAAGTCAAAGTAAAACGAATTAAATGAAATAATTTATTTTCCCTCTCTTAATCAAATCCAAATTGAAAGCATTAATATTCAAAATACAATTTTCTCTACTCTAATCAATTCAGAGCACATTAAGATTCGGATGGACAACTACTATATAAGAACGATACATTTGTACACCCTATTTCTCAGAAACTATTCATAGTAACAACACGTGGTTTTTTGTATTACATTTAACTTGTAAATTTAATATGAACTATATTAATAAGCAATGTTACAAGTTATTATTTACTTTGTTACAATAAGATGTAATTTCTATTAAATTAAAATTAAATAAAACATGAAATACAAGAATATAGTTTTAAAGTTATTATATTGTTCTAAAGAATAATATAATGTTCTATCATATAAGACGAATATTTATAATACAATAATTTAGACAAGATTTGGTATTTTCTAATTAAATAATGTCTAAACTGTTCAAAAAAAAGTTCAATCCTTTCCTGCTCTATGGGTCTGTCATCGAAAGCACCTCTCCTCCCCAAGATCTTTTGGGATTATCTATCTTTCCAGCTTTTTTGTAAGCCCCGCTACTCCCCCTTCCCTCTCTCCATTTATATCCTTTTCAGGTAAAATCCTTGACTTGACACTAATTGTCTGGCACTTTGTTACTACTATGACCTCAAAGCCTGAGTTATTGAAAAAGTTCCCTGTCATTTGCACGATCCATGTTAAAAGTTTTTTTATATAGTAGACCTGATTTTGTTTAACTTATAAATAATTTGAATATAAAGTGTTTCCTTGATTAGATAAAACACATTTGTATAACATTGGTTTTGTAAGAAGAGATGAAAATGATTTCTCTAAATAATTTTATTCATGTTTTATGGATGAACAAACCTTTTCATACTTATGGCAGGATTAATTTTGAGGATATAAAGGTTCAGTGGTGCATCCAGGTATTTACTTTAGGTGAGGGCAGGCATGTTTGTCAAAGCTATTATTTCTGTCCCCTGAAAATATTCGTCACATTATTTTAGTTTAAGACTTCATTAAAAAAAAAAAATTACACTCAAGAATACATGTACATATAGGTTGTTAAAAAAGTATTGAGAAATTATGGATCTTGTTGTACACATTAACATGAATAAATTAATTTTAATGATGTCACATGACCTCTAGTTGTGTCGATACGTCGGTAAAATCCAATAATAATATTAATAACAATAACAGCGTCTTAGATATTATAGGTCCACAAACAAACTCACTTGGAGGTAAAGGCAATTTTGTATTTTAGTAATAAAAAAATTAATTGAACGGTGCACCACACAAACTTTCACTCGCTTTTATCTTGAAATAGACATTCACTAAAACTCGTAAGATTTGTTTAGCGAAATAATAGGTCTATACGTTGTTGTCGAAACATTACACAAAAGGCCATAAATTAAATAATATACACTGTTACTTACTCTATAGCATTAGGAATTAGGAATACTGTTACAGAAAAATTGAGAAAAGAGAAACCTCTTTGTCAAACAAAGCGCATAAGAATCAAATTCATTTTCAAAAACCTGTATTAAATGGTATTTATATTTGTTTATAGCTCAGAACTTATTGGTTTTACAAAAATATATTTCAAATAAAAGATTTACAATGAAAATTTATTACGTGTCTAAAATAGTTGCGAAGAACTTATGAAAATTTCAAAATCTCCCCAATTAAAGTACCCTCAAAGTCATGTTCATGAGAAAATGAAAACTTCCATCTTGTTTATAATGATAAACAGTTTTTGGATATAAAATGTAATCAAAATCGTTAGAGTGAATTTCGAAAAAATAGATTTATTCTCTTTTTGCCTTTCAATAAACTATCCTTAAATTTATGGTTGAATATCTAATTCCAAAAACCCCTTCGGGGACCTTTTTAAATCCCCAGATAAAAGATTTTAGCCCAATCGGTAAAATGGTTTCGGCTCTAGCCCAAGCTATGGTAAAAACGGTCAGACAGACGTATGGCATTGCGAAAACCCCTTTATGGTTTCAGGGGGTCATGAAACGTCGACATTTATCAAAATCTCGATTTCGAATTTTTGACGATAGTAATATTTTCGCTCCGTTGTGTCGAGACAAGGTACATATTTGTTTACAAAGCTGAGTTACCAACAGCGGTGGTCTAGCCGTTACTTGCTGTTGGTTTGATTGTCATTGATGGGGAGGTCGAAGTTCAAATCTCGTCTTCATGAACTGAAGATGGTTTTCCATAAGTGCGCCACAATTTGTTTGTATAGAAGATATAAAAACCAAAGTGAAAAACACACTTTGTTCTAGGTGATAGGCTGTTAAAAAATTGGAAATATCTTTAATAAAAGGTGGCCAAATTTATCCGAAAATTTGCAATTTGTTAAATCTGTTTTCTATTAAATAGAATTTACACACTGTAGGCCTACCTCACTTTACAAATAGACCCTAGTGTTAACTTTAACGGTTTTCCATGAGTGATTTATCACTCTGGTTTTCCCATCTTCACTCCACGCAAATGTTGGCTCACTTCCTCTTAGCTACCTTCCCCATCTCTACCCAATCTGTGTGCTGAACGTAGCAACAAAAAATGTAAAATCTTGGTTCTAAATCGTTTATAATCATATTATAATAATAAATTAATGATTTTGAATGGAAATATGGTTTACAAAGTTTTTTTAATTCAGATTTTTTTTTAGATTATAGAATGCAATGTTATTGTTAGTATGATGTTCAAAAAAGTTAGCACTAGGGCCTATTTGTAAAGTGAGGTAGGTCTACAGTGTATAGATTCTATTTAATAGAAAAAAGCTTTAACAAATTGCAATTTTTCGCATAAATTTGGCCACCTTTTATTAAAGATATTTCCAATTTTTTAACAGCCTATCATCTAGAACAAAATGTGATTTCCACTTTGGTTTTTATATCTTCTATACAAACAAATTGTGGTGCACTTATTTTAATTCTAACTTTCTTATACCATATATTTAAATAACTAGCCTAATTAGCGACCGTAAAAACTATGTCACTGGAAAAAAAAAATAAAAAAAAAAAATGGCTTTATATATATATTGGGATGAAAATATATATTTTAATTATGTCTACAGTAACAAATACACTAAATAAAAATGTCACAATTTACTTTATTAATGATTTCCTACGGTAACTCAGAAAAACTATACTTTGACAGGGATTCGAGCCCTTGTCCTTGACTTTGAACGTCATTATATAAAACGGCGATATTGTGTCCCAAAACTCGGCATCACTCCTTGTAGAGTAATCGGTGATATCCTTTAGTTGAGTAGCAAGCAACAAAGTTGAAAGATTAGGGGTGGTGGTGGTGGTGGTGGTGGTGGCCGCCTGGATTAACTGTGGAATGTAAGGACAGTTAAAGGGGGAAGTATAGGAGGGGTGGGGTTGGTGGGGTGACTGTCATAGCTACAGTAGCGCATCTCTAGTGAGGTGATATAGTACTACTTGAAAGAGAGATTTGCAAAACCTAGAGATGTCCATCCGAATCTTAAATGCGAAACCTATTTTGTTCTTTCTTCTCAAGTCCAATTAGAAGGCATTAAATTCAAAACTTATTTTACCCTCTCCTCGACAAATACAATTGGAAGGCATTAAACGCAAAATATATTTCTCTATCTCTTCATCAAATCCAAGTGGAAGGGACTAAACGCCAACATATTTTTACTTTATTTTGCCTCTCTTTAGCAAACCCAAGCTAAAAGCATTTATTTTGGCCTCTCTCAACAGTAAACTCAAAATTATCTTTTCATCAAGTCTTAGTAAAACTCGTAAAGTAAAAATTAAACTAATGGTTGTGCTATACCATTTTTAAGAGAATTTTAAAATGGATAAGTTTTCATAAAATAGCTTAAATTTGGTCTTTAGTTTGTTTTGGTGTTATTAAGAGGACCCGTAGAAAATATATATAAAATTTAATAAACTTAAAATTAAAAGTCAATATATTTGATATAATCTACAATTCACTATACATCCACTTGAATCTATAAATATATTGTCTAACTTACGATTCTAATCTCTAAATAACATTATAAATAAATGTAAGTCTACCATTAGATATATAAACATTGATGATTTATGAAGTAGGATAGAATTCGATTCCTATATACTACTTGCTTATCATAACTTTTAAGATTATAAGTTCTATATTATTTAAACTAGCATTATTGGACGGAAAAACACATAATGAAATTATAGGGATCCTAACAATAACAAAAATTGGTATTGAAATGTCAGGTTTATTGCTTCATGTTGTTTGTAAAAAGAAACTAAAATTAGATAATGCCAATAAGATGATAAGTTGGGCCTATATACATTTAATCCGATTTGGAAACAGAGAAGGTTTGCTTCAATAAAAAAATATCTTT
Source organism: Timema podura (assembly GCA_033556935.1). Classification (NCBI taxonomy): domain Eukaryota; kingdom Metazoa; phylum Arthropoda; class Insecta; order Phasmatodea; family Timematidae; genus Timema; species Timema podura. The sequence goes on along the minus strand of JAVRXN010000010.1, from coordinate 57,874,365 downwards.
ACTTGGACATATCTAGAAAAGTTGGTTAGACCTATTTTAATTTGAAGAGGAAATGAATTGTTTGTTTTAAATTAATGAGGCTACTACGCGTAGCTTTATTTTGTTGTTTGATAATTGTGTATAGGTTTCTAATGAGAAATAATGTATTTTTTATTTGATTGGAAATTGATTTTTTTTTTGTCAAATGAAGCTATGATTTTTAATAAAAATAGTTTTTGAGCCTGTCTAGGACAGGTTTAATACAACAATAATACCCAACCTAACAAAACCTAACTTTTTTAGATGCGTGAACGGTTAGGGTTTGTTATGTCGGGCTAGATGGTAAAAAATGTATATTTGTGTCAGTTAATTCTATTAAGTATGTTATAAGGTGAGAATAAACTAAAATAATTATATTTTAATTGAATAAACTACCACAAAATATACACACTCCATTTTGTTTACTATAATTAAATCCTCAACAAAACTCACGGTTGATCTGTTTATGTTTTTAGCACTGCGTCTTATTACCCATTCGGATTATACACTTATGTACTAATTAGGCTAATGGTTTCAGGGATTAGGGAGGTTACAGTTGCCATTTAATGGGGATAGATCGGAAAACCGTTTTGGCAACAAAAAAAAACTCCCTCAGTACATCCGACCTAGACACAAACCTTGATCTCCCCATCAAAGGCAGTCTAGTCTACTTCAAGAGTAGCACATTATACCATGTGGCCACCGAAGTGAGTAACTGTATTTTTGAAAACATTTTGCCACAATAGATAAAGGCACTAAAGGGTTTATTGCATCTTTGTTAAATTTCACATCCCCATTACATGAAGAAAGTGTTATAGTTATTTTAACGAATATAAAGTTCTAGTAATCATTTTTCATAATAATGTTGGTAAAATAAATAATCATCAACCAAATTCAGCACTTGTTTACCCATTTGATTCTTAAAATCACTACATTAGGCCTATATTATGCTAAGTTGATTCAATCTGGTTTATCCTAGCGTATGGTTGGACTACATTTATTCTAGATGTTTGTGAAGGAATTTATGAAGCTAGCAGGTACTTTTACAATTTTTAATTTAGTTTTTCATTTTCATTATTCACACTAGAGAAAATTAGAAATACCGCTAACATTTTCGAAGCATCGGATATTGGCACCTCCAGCTGGTGTATCAAAATGTTGTATACTATAGATCTGAGATTGATTGGTATGTACTGCATCTCCAGGTATAAAGTGATTAGTGAAGACATTTTAAGATACGGTCTAAAGATATAAATCTCAAAACCATTTATTTTACTCTTCACGCGTTGAATGATTTCTTCACCAGGGGGCGACTAAGAAATTTATGATAAGAGGCATAGAGCAGGAGAGAAAATACCTTTTAATACTCAAAGAAGATTTCCTTGATATTGAGAACTAAATACATCTTTAACAATAGTTAGGATTTTTTCATTTATTCAATGTATTCAACGTGCATTTTTTGAACATATTGATTTTATAGGCAAATTGGGTGACCTGGTGGTCTAGGGGTAAGGTGTCAGACTTCTGTGCTGAGGGTCCGGGGTTCAATCCTCGGTCCCGGCACAGATTTATCTGATTACCAAACCCTTCCTTCACCTCTGACAAGACGTGTATTAATCACAACTTGTGAATGTGAGGAATGCCAGGCCTACCACCGTGGTTCGGATTCCACGTTAAACTGTAGGTCCTCCATTTCATCTCACAATCACCCTACCATTACACATTAGCGTAAGTGCGTATAGCCCGAACGGGTAGTAAGACGTGCTGCTAATAATAATAATAATAATAATAATAATATAGGCAAATTAATTATAAATCAACTTATATCTAGAACAGACAAAAAATCTAATCCCCGGCCGTTAATTCATCACTGTGAAAGGGGAAACCCACATTTCACTAATGATAAATTCTTTGGGTATGCCAGGAATTGAACTCGGGGCCCTCAACTAAGTAGACAGACTTGCTACCGACAGAGCTTAGGCGTTGGACAAAAATATTTAGGAACTTGAGATAAAAAAAAAGCTATGAATTACGTAATTTCAAGATTGGTTATTTGTATAGAGGCAGTGCGAGCATTTTATATCATCACTCTGAGAAATTTGGATTAGTTATACATCTAATAATGAGATCAAAGTCTGACACCTACCAGAAATAATATGCCCTGGCATGATATAATGAAATACAATATGGATTGTTTGTATTTCGACTCCACAGGTAATGCACACAAAGTTTTGGTAAAAGTTTGATGTCACTAGGAATTATTTTTACCATTTGTCAACCTCGGTGGTCTTGGGTTCAAGTTCTCACCTTAGGACCAGATGTTCGTTGGTTCATACCCAGCTAGGGTCGAGTACGCCAATGTTCTAACCACTGAGCTATCCAGGATTCTAAGCTAAGGGCCCTGGGTTCGATTCCCGTGTCCAGGTGTCATTTTTCAATTGTCAGAATATGATATCTAGCTGGAGTAATCCTCACTAAAAGCATAAATAATAGCTTTGGCTATTTAATTCTATGTAACTCATAGTTAAATAACCTCAGTAATCAAACACCCTAAATTTCTTTTCGTCACGTATCCTAAGAGATCAGGTTTCAAAACCATAGAGAAAACAGGTAAAAATATTTTTCTATACATCCTGAGTTTTACATTCCTTGAAATCAGGCAGTATGTCAACAACTGACGGAGTATTACTGCATTATTTTCCTAATTTCCAGTCTAATATCTTTATTGCTTAATAAAATTATACCTAAATATTTAAACTCATTAACCCTGTCAAATGATATGTCGATCAAAGTAATCTAAATTATCGTCCCTAATCGGTGTTATCTCTGTGATCATATTCTAGTATTTTTAGCGTTTACTTCTAATCCTATTTCTGTACATGCCTCTAATAACATTTCAGCATTTCTTTTAACATTTTCCTTACTACTACCCAACAAAGCTAAATCATCTGCGTATCCTAATTGCTGCAATATACTGTTTAGTGTCAAGAATTCCTTACTCTCTTGCATTACCCTAATAGCATTTTTTAAGGCTAGAATAAAAAGTAAAAATGCATTGTTTCAATCCATCATGGAACGGTCTCTTCGTCTAGTGGTCAGCCATTCCTGGCTTCTAGCCTAGGGGTCCAAGGTTAGATTCCCGGTGTTACCATAGGTTTTTCCCGAAGGGGAATAGTTTCTACGGTTGCTATGGTCTTGTTATTTAGGCTTAAGTTAGGTTTAAGACTGCTACTGGCACCACATGATCATCTTATTGGTCCAAAGGTACCTAACCTACATGGTGCCCTAACCTAAGAAAAAGGTAACATATACACTACTGCCAGAAGAGGATCAGGAATGTTTAGCCGACAAACCCCGCTATCATATGCAAACAAACTTATCATTTTATATTTATAAAGTATCTGACAAGTGACATTCAACCAGAACCCTGCTACGCGTATCTGTCAAACATACCTCTATAAGTTTGAAAAGTGTTTGGGTATTCCAAATTTTATTAAAATTTCATATTATGTGCTTCTTTTAACTGAATTATATGTCTCTACTTTATATTATAATATTTAGACTAGAAAATTAGATACCTTAACATTTGAAATGATTTATATTTATAGGTAATATTGTTATCTTAATATTAGATTTTATAAAAGTTAATTCATCTTTTTGTTCTTATAAACATTTAACTAAATATATTTGAGACTAATTTCAATACAACTACAGTTTACTCTTAAACAATAATTTTTTAAGCCCAAACAATCAAACTACCAGTCATTTACACTTATATTCGTCAAAATGATGTTAAAATGTACACCTTAAAAGAATAAATCATTTGACAAGATAATTAGTACAGCATTATATTTCCTCAAGGTGTAATCGTGTTCATCTGTAGCGCTTACTTATCGTTTATCGGAGATAAATCATTCAATAGAGGTTATACTAACATAAAATCTTCAGTCAGAAAAACTTCTGTCTCAATATTATAGTTTGAAAAAAAATATACTCCAGCTCTCTTACATTTATTTTAAGGAAATAACCTCACCATGAATTAACTAAAGACAGTATGTCAATACCAAAATAATAGGCATCACTAATGGTGGGGAACATAGGAGGAGCTGTAGATTTGTTATCCATACAGTAAACATGATTATCTCATCTACAGGAGGATGGGGACATGTATCTTGAGGGAGGTGAGGAAACTGTCTATAAGGTTTCATTTGTGAAATTGGCCCATCCCATTCTGGCCTAGACATGTGTCGTCTTGTAATTAGTAAGCTATAGCACCCCATTAAGGCATGTTAAGCCTGAATGAAACTGGCCCAACCCCATGTATAAATATATTGTGGAAACCCCTCAACGTTATTATTCTGATCGAGCCAGCTCGCCTTTTTCTTAAGCTTCTTTGTACAATATATTGTACAAACCAAGTTATGTTTCTCTTTCTGAAACGTATACATAAGATTACACGAATAAATATCAATAAACTATAAGAATATTTCGATATAATTATTATTGTAGTGTATATCAAATTATATAAATGCGTAGTGGTTGCCTTTCACCACGTCTTAGTACCCGTTCGGATTACACGCATACTACATTAATTATAATACCTTTAATGGATTAGGAATGAGGAAGGTAGGATTTCTGAGAAAATTTACTCGCATTAGCGTGTATGAAGTGTGGCTAGCCATTCACGAAAAACTATCTTCAGTACAGGTGACCTGGTGGTCTAGGGGTAAGGTGTCAGACTTCTGTGCTGGGGTCCGGGGTTCAATCCTCGGTTCCGGCACAGATTTGTCTGATTGCCAAACCCTTCCTTCACCTCTGACAAGATGTGTATTAATCAAAACTTGTGAATGTGAGGAATGCCAGGCCTCCGTCGTGGTTCCGATCCCACGCTAAGCTGCAGGTCCCCCATTTCATCTCACAATCATCCTACCATTACACATTAGCATAAGTGCGTATAACCCGAATGAGTAGTAAGATGCTGAGATAATAATATGATAATAATATCTTCAGTACACCCTATCGGGAATAAAAAGCCGATCTCCCAGCTAAAGGCATTCCAGTACAAACATAATTGTGACAAGTTAAACAAGGTGATCACCAATGTGTGTAGTTTAGATTGCTAGTGTCTGTCCTTGCACTTAAGCCTAAAATTGACTTTGATAATAGCTAGACAAGTGATAGGAATATTATATCAGTCATAAAACCAGGGTTTCAGATCTTTTATACAACATTTCTAGTAAATGTAAGGATTAACCGCTTCAGTGGCCGAATTGTCTAAGGCATCACTATTGTGTTAGACTGACCTGCTGATGACGGGGAACGGGGTTTTGGTCCCAGTTATGTACACTGAGGGTGCTTTTTTCCTAAATGGTTTCCTACTCTACTTCCATGCAAATTTGGGTAGATTAAATCTAAAATGCTTCCTTATTCGTCCCTTCCCCATTAGAGTAATTATCATACATAAGTTTGACCTGAACAGGTTATAAGACGTGATGATACAAAAAACAAACAAAAAAACCTTCAAGGATTAATTTAAGACATCTCTTAAAGTAGCGCAGTTATTTCAGTTTTGTTGTGCATATCTTTGATTCATGCATGGTATAAGGGGTTGATCTCTACTCAGTATAGTGGAAAGGATAGCTTTCCTAATGTGTTTTTCTAATGTCTCCCATTAAAGATAAAAATATACATGGCCTATATATTATATTTTTCGATTCTGAATCTTGAAATCCAAATATAAAATTTTTAAATCTTTAATCTCTAATCCAAATTCGAATCCCCGATTCTTTAAAAATGTACAATCTTATTGTAAGTTAAAATACCTAGAATTATTGCCACTAAAGAATGTTATTTTGTTTGAAATGCCTGTTAGTTCAAATAGTAAATAAAAAGAGAGAACTCTTAGAGTAAATTAATTATATTATTACAATTTTGTTATTTTTTTGTGATTTTGTTACTTTTATAAATAGGCCTACACAAGTCTACATATTTCGGGTAAATACTTAAATTTGTGATTTCAATTCAAGGCCTACATAATTGTGTTGGATATATTTTTTTGAGATTCTTACAAATCTCAAAAATCCCGAATAACATGGAATTCTAGGGATTCAAAGAATCAAGGATTTGAGTGTCCCATCTCTAGTTATATCTTGATCACCCTTTTGATTACTAGCTACTTAGTTTAAGCTTTAATAAAACATTGTTTAGACCGATTTGTAAAATAAATGAAATACATTAACTAAACAGTATTATAATTATTTATCTATTATTTATTATTATTAGTTTAATAATTTTGTTTCCTTAACTATAAGTTCAAAATTTGAATGTATTACTGTAAAATTTAACTGGCAATAATATAAAGAACCCAGAAGGAAGAATACTAAACTGGTATAGTTTGAAGAAACTCCATCCTGCTTGTCAATAACCGAGATTAAATATAAGAAAATCTACACAACTTACATTATTTTATTTTACAATAAAATAGTATAAGCGTTTCGAGCTGTACCCCTTTAAGTACATCGGTAGTTTAGAAACATTTTCTTCGTAAAACAGGAACAAAATGTTGATTAGATTACATAAAGTTGGGAGCAAGTTATTGGATAAAGAAAGATTTGACACTAATAAATGACAAATTAGGCTAGTAAGAATGTGCTTTTTACACTTTTTGATTTCCCTTCTTTAGTTGAAGACAATGTTGGGGGATTACCTTCAAATATACTCAACTAATTTGGTTAACTTAAATTAGGGAGTACCCGCTTCGGTGGACACGTGGTATAACTCGCTAATCTCTAGTTGGACTAGACTACCGAAAAAGGGAAGATCGGGGTTCAATCCAGATCGGGTCACTGAGGTTTTTTTCTCAATAGTTTTACACTCTTACTACACGCAAATGCAGGTGAATTTCCTCTAAGTTAAGCCTTCATAATCCCTAACCGGTTAGTGTCATTAGTATATAGGAGTATAAATCGAACGTGTAGTTAGACGCGGTGCTAGAATAATGGAGTAGACTACAACTAAAAACTATCAACTATCATATTGGTATACAAATTTTAAAAGAATACTCGTTGAATATATCCTACTTTGTTAAACCATAGCTGAAATTATTTTTCAATAGAAATATTGCTTATTCATTTAATATACATATATATATGACCAGTGACTCAAAACTTAGCTAGATCCTAGTCGATAGAGTTTGGTTCGAGTTTTCATCACATTTGTTAAGTTCAAAAAACAAGCTTTCTCATAGTAAACAGAAACTTTTTTTATACACAGGTATTCTGAAATTCGACTTTCAAAAGTCAAATATACTTTTAAAGCTATCGATAAAATAACACTTAATTTGAATAAACTTATGTATGTAAATAAAACTCCCTACATATCTTATCGGAAATTCACTAAGATAATTAAATAATAAAAATAAAAATAATTTTACCAGAGATACAAATTGATGATTTACTTTTACTCAATTCAAAAGTTTAAACTATCAAAGTTTGGAGGCCATCCAGATAGCTTTTGTAGAATGAAGGGCTAAAAAACAAAATAATAACTAAATAGTTTATTTGTATCACAAATGTTAGACTTAGATAAAAAATCAGCATTCGTTTCACTTGTATTAAATGTTTTTATAAGTGTATACATCAATATTTTTATGACATTAATATATTATTTTTTCTGCTACAAAAACTTGTTTTAGTATGATTTTACAATTAATCTTAAGATAAATATAGGATGGTACCTTTCAATCCATTAGATATTCCGACTATACCTTTACAGAAATGTGTTTTATCTCCATCCCTCAGAGCGGGAAAATTGTGTTGTTGTAGATTTTATATGTACTTGAGTATTAAAGGATTATCTACTTCTTTTTTTTAAGTAGCCAAATAAAAAGGATTGATTCCTTTAAGACGTTCTCTGGTCTTCCATGCATTAAACTCGAGACAGACGAAGTTCAACAAATTGGAATACATCGTATTAGGGTTTGCTCACCATTCACTGAACATTCACCAATAATGTTATCACACAACTCCATTTTTAAGTACTGCTATACACATTGGTATTGGCAAGGTTTATTTTTTCTAGTATATTGGGATTCCCCTCCCTTTCATTAAGTCCTGTTTGTCGAGCAATGCATGTTTGAAATGGCTGTTGACCGTAGATAAAGTACCATGGTATCAATCATACTCCCACGGTCACAGCTTCCCTACTCTGCCTCTTACCTAAACGGGATCAAGAGCTCCTATATGAAACTAGCGTACCTTATGATTAGGTTTCTTAGATGAAACAAAGTGCGTTTGCTTTGTTAGTTGTATACCATTTCTTGGAAATAACATCCAAAGAAACAAAGTCTTGTTCTCGAGAAACAATTTAAAGTATTGTGTAAGAATTTTTACGTTTGTCAGCTAATAATATAGCCTTCATAGGTGACCATAGCGCTAATACTCCTGTCTCTAATTCTAGAAGTTTGGGGTCAATCCCTACAGGATGCATTGAGAGGAATTTTAAACATTAATGGCTTTCTCCCCGTCTACTGGCGAGTGTTGGTTCAGTTTATCTGGACTACTTTCCTCGTATCCATCCCCTTGGATATAGGTTTAAACAACCTTGTGCTGAAAGTAAAATTATATATATAATATTAGAAAGTAAAAAAAAAAAAAAAAAGTAGCGTAGAAATCAAAGTATGAAATTAACCACTTTATAATTGTTTGTAATTTCCATAATTTGCACTATATCACTAGAATAACATTGAAGAGATTTTTAAACGCAGTTTACACTCAATATCACGCATAGAAATATAAGATCTCGTCATCACCTATCGCACTCTTTAAATCCTGAGCATTAAAGAAATGATCCTCACTTTTCCTTTTCCATAAACTCACAAACTCACTCACTCACTTTTTTGTATAAAAACTTATTTGTAAGCTCGCACCTGGTAGCTCCCTGTTATTCCTCGAAACAGAACTGTTTGTAATCCACACAAATGCAGGTAACAGCAGCACGGCGGCGGTAGAGGTGGCGCGATGGACTGGGTAGATTACGGGCAGCGCGGCGGAGTGATCTTCATTGCCCGAGCCTAGCTAACATCTGCTCCAAGACTGCACTGGCTCCCTATTTGAACTGACGTGGCCGTGGACGCTTCACCGTTGTTGCCTGAAACGACACCGGACGCCATATTCCTCGACGGAGCGCACCCACCACCACCCACTCTTCTCTCTCTCTTCCACCTTTCTCCCCTCTTTCTTTTCTCATTCCATCAGGAAAGGAGCACTTTCCAAAAATTCACGTGCGGCCAAAATGCTGTTCTCAAAAAGAAAATCCATTCTTTAACTGGCTCTTAGTTTTATTAATAAAAGCGTTTCCTCGGGGTTTCTTTGTCTAATTTTATTGCGGAATTCTCTCCTCGACCTTATGAAGAGGATCCAAAGCTATGCAACTGCACTGGCCGTGATGTTCACTCAAGACAAAGAGAATATATACACACACAAATCAATATTTTTCATCCCCTTGGTCAAATGTATAAATATATTGACTACAGATCAAGATCAATCTGGTTGCAGCCCCTAGTCGGTTACTAAACAAATTGAGTATTTAGCTCTAGGGTTTTTTTTAACAGCTACGCTAAAAATTCCTTATATTAATAGTGTTGGACATTTAGTTTTGTTTGGTAAATCCTTATTTAAGTTAGTAAGTATCAAGATAAAACGTTAAATTCTTAAAGTAAAATCTAGAGTATATCAAACCACCTTGGAATGAATTTATTTACAGCCATTTCTCAGGATGGGACTTTTTTTTTTTTTTGAGTTGTCCTAAAGATCTGTACTAGGTGTTCTGAGCTTACAGAGAACGTAGTTTAATAAATAGGCGGTAACACAAAGAAAAAAATAATAGAAAAATGATCTTATTTCCAAGCCAAGAATTATTTTAATTAGTCTTAGTTATGTAACAACACGATGTTTAAAGATGGTGAAGTGAACTATAATATTTCCTTTGGGTACAAGATTGAGAGCTGCTCATCATTTTGATTCCAGGTGAATAGAACAAAGGTTTGCTAAAAAAAATCAAAGTTAAGATTTTCTGAGAAGTAATTGAATAAATGAATCTATGGGCTATTTTAAATAATTATTATTCTTATAGAATTTTATTTAGGCCTAATAACATAAACTTCCCCATTATATAATATATATATATACATATATATTACATATATAAAGTACTTTATTTTGACACTGAAATCCACTGCATTGCTATATTTTCCAGTTTAATTAATAATAACCACCATTCAATCTAAAGCTATGACCAATAATACATTAATTAATAATATCGAGATCATTGATCACGTGTAGTAAATTTCAAGCCGTATAGTCTGGTCTGTCAGTGGTAAATACGTCGAGGCTCAAATTACGACTTGGTGTATAAAGGGTACTTTATTTCCTAAATGGTTTCCCACTATTATTTCACGCAAATGCGGGTACGTTTACTCAAAACTATACCATCCTCATCCCTATTCCATTGTTATAATTAAATTCAGATACCTGGGACAGATAGTAAGAAACGATGCAAAAAAAAACGATCTAAGTCGTATCGGTGGATACAATAGCTATTCTGACATTCTAATATAGTCTGCTTTCTGGTAGCTGAGAGAACAGGGTTTGAATCCTTGCTCATTAGGCCTATAACAAGATTTTTTACCTGAGGTTTACAATATTTCCCTTTAAACCAATTCGATTACACTTTCTCTTAGTTATATTTTCCTCGTCCCTACGTGATTAAGTGTAAAGATGTGGATGGCCTGACTGGTAGTGGGACGTAGTGCACGTAATAAGATTTAAACGGTCATATGAACACTGGTTTGTAGGACTAACGAGGCTAGCAAGACATCGGTAAAGAGTTTTGTAGATGCTTCTGTAGCTATAACGTTAGGATCTTGATCCGAAAAACCAGAAGTCTTAATAACCTAGCCTTCAATTTGAATGGGCCCTGCGTTAAGCCTTGGACATTATTGATAGATAAAATATTAGTCAGCTTTGTTAAACAACAGACAAAAGTAATCAAGAAAAGTAAGCCATTTTAGTTACTAGCAGAAAAGTTCAATCCTCGGTCCCGGCACAGATTTATCTGATTACCAAACCCTTCCTTCACCTCTGACAAGATGTGTATTAATCACAACTTGTGAATGTGAGGAATGCCAGGCCTCCACCGTGGTTTGGATTCCACGTTAAACTGTAGGTCCTCCATTTCATCTCACAATCACCCTACCATTACACATTAGCGTAAGTGCGTATAACCCGAACCGGTAGTAAGACGCGGTGCTAATAATTAATAATAATTAATAATAATAACTACAAAAAACATATGGCTTAGTATCTAGAAGCATATATTTAACCAAATAACTGCCAAGTTTACAATGTATTAAGACGCTAATAAACAATTTGGACGAAATAGTGAAATTTCAAATGGATTTATAGTATCAAGGAACAATGCGCCCCTCAAGTCAATAGATACAAACTATCATCAACCAACTTCACAACAATATTTAAGACAGTAAATATTAATTTAATTTCAGTTGTGTATCGAAATAATATTAGGTGAATAGTTTCATCTATCCTTTACATATGAAGAATATATTGCTTAGTCAAAAATATTACACTTTAAATATCAGTTTTTCGGTTATCAAACCAAATGTTTTAAACAAAATTTTAATATCAGTTTTGGCATGGGTGACTGACTGGTTTATACAATAATGCCATCATAAAAGGAAAACCTGAAATGTTGTCACACATTTGGTACATTAATTAAATCTACTTTTAAATGTATAATCCAAAACCAAGTCTAAAACCCGTTCTAAAAAAACTGTATTGACTCGATACTACACCCTTTAACAAAAAATTTGGTTCTACCACTAATGATATATCTTTCAGGCATAAACATCCCGAAATTGTTGGCTATTTAATATTATTTCATAACAAAAATATAGGAATACAAGCTAAACGATGGCCTGCGCGTTTACCTAAAATAAAGTCTTTTATTTAGTTATAAGCATAATATAATCAAGGTTTTAACATATTTCGTGTCGGAATCTTGGTATAATACTGTCTTATGAAATAAGTTTTTTGATTTTACAGTTTAATGTATTACGTATATCTTAAACAAATGGTTTGAAAAGATTCATAAAATGCTTTGAAACGTGGCATTAATGAGTTCAGTTTACAAATGAGATATATATATATATATATATATATTATATATACTATTTAATATTTAGGGTCTTTCTCAATTTAATGTTTGGACTTAAATTTGAATAGGTTCTATTTAGCTCTAAGTAAGAGCAGCCTGAGAAAAGGAGTATTGAGAGATTAGAACTGCCCAAGGCCGACAAGCGCTGAAATTAAATACTAGAATTAAAAAGTCATTTAAAAGTGCTATTCCGGGATCTATTTCATAAACTTTTAAGTACATAGGTTGAAACAGAATTTACTTGTAACTTGTGAGAAATTAGTAAAAGTTAACTTTTCTAGCATCAATTGAAGATTTACAAATTACAAGTATTTCTTACATTATCGTTAATATATTATTTTTATGAATTCTTTTGTAATTTACAAGGGCTTTTTATAAGTCTCAGAACATTTACTAAATATTCTTTAAGTTAAATATAAAATTATTAAAATTTTAAAATAAATAGTTCAATATACTACATCAATGAATAAACAACAAGTTAGGTTTTTTTTAAAATAATATGGATATCATATTAACAGATTTTTATGATAGTAAATATGATGTCAACGCGATTAATTTTAGGAAACGGAAACGTGATTTCATAAATAGGGTTAGAATGGAACTAGCTACAGAATTAGATTAGAAAAGATGGTTCCAAACTATTTAGTTATAATATCGAAAAATTATTTAATTACATTACGCTATCATTTGTATCATCCAACTCAAAAAAAACATATCACCCTCTGCATGTGAACCAGTTTTTGCTGAACTTTAATGTGTAGGAAATGGTGGTCAGTCCAATAATTGTATAGCCTACTCTATATTCATAGTTTGCTCAAAGCATCGTTAGAGTGATGTGTTAAAACTGTTGTCAATGCTGTTAATATTTTTATTATTGCTGTTAAATAATAATTTATTGCACGTAAATCTCTTATCCCATTTTTATAAAGGAGCTAGGGGAAGAAGAAAGTTTAATGTTTCAATAATTTACAAAAGACAAAGGTTTTATATCTGTGCGCTCTTCATCTTTATTGTAAATTATGGCTTTCAATATACTTACTGCTGTTTTGAGCACTTTTCCCTGCCATTTGTATATTTATTGTTTCCATGGAAATGGTGAGTAAACAGTATTTATTAATCATTTAGTTTAAATTAAAGAAGATGACTAAGTGGTTTGGCTTGAATGTCAGATTTAAGTAAGCTTTCCAATAAATAAGATTATCTTAAAATTAGCTTATTATTCTCACAGCAAACATATTATTTTTTATAAATAGCAGAATTTAAAGCATCATAGTTGTATAGTTTATAAACGCTCTTTTCTGCAAATAAAATAAATTGCCTTTTTTATTAAGTGTGGTAAATTTATAACAAGACAATACGACCAAACTTTGTTGTTTAAACTCATTTTATTGCCAAAATAAATATTCAAACATCAAGAACCTTATTTTAGATCAACGCTCCATATAAAGTGAATTATATAAGCTACAGTTAATGAGCCAATGCCAAAACGAACAATCAATATCTCAAAAAAATTGACTCTTGGATACTTTATGAAACCATTCAAAGGATTTTTAAAGCATTAACTTGGCAACTTTACAGATTCTACAAAGCCAAAACAGAGAATTAATTGGCTGGTTTTTAAAATTACAAGTTTGAAATATTCTAAACATAGTTATATGGAGAATAGACATAATCCAAACTTCTTTGGCTAAGATTGGAAAGGGGGCTTCAACCTCTCTCTAAAGAGATCCAGAGATACCCCTAAGCTGATCTGTAACTATTTTTACAAACTAACCAAAATTTACAAATGAATAATTATATTGGTGTAAATCTTTTTTTTTACAGTTGTATAAGGGTCATTTATAACTTGTTAACTTGAAGTCTTTTAAAAATAGGCCACCACCTTCCCCCATCCAAACCAATTTTATCTCAAATAATTATTGCCAACTTAACAATATAGTATCTACTGGGCATTGGCAAGATAAAAACACAACGGTCGGTTAAGAATATGTAACTTGTGTACAGAGGAAGCCTAAGAATTTTTGGTTGGCTTCCTGGTGAGTAGGAATGAATATAGTACTTATATTAGGGGGATAACTTTTTTTGGATATTTTATGACTTAACAAATAAACTATGATATTCAAGACATGTAGGCCACGTAAATAGTCGGGTGAAGCTGACACAACAGTACCTGGAAGACTGTAAAAGTCAGATCACCACTTATGTTTTATGTTGCATAGATTAAAGTAATGTTTATATAATATTTTTGATAGTAGCATATCTTTATATTTCATTTAATGTATTGTAAGGTGCACGTAAATCTTATTTTATTGGGCATAAATTGACATTTCAGAAGGGGTTGGAGGGTCAAGATCTCCACGACATATCTCCCTTCTCCTTATCTTGTAGTCAACTGGAAAAGGGCCAAAAATGTATTTGTGTAAGATTGGATTTGTTCACTTTTTTTACAAATGGCAAATTATCAACGTGGGATCTAGTAATGATGACTATTCTAAAATAAAGTTTTGATAAGCCTCCAAAAGCTATGTCAATTAATATGCCTTAAATGCCAAACCAATCTTAACGTTTTAATTTTTAAAGCTTCCTTTTTGACGAGTTCCAATGAATATCTTTTATTTGATCCTCGCGAAATATATATTTGTACGGAGTTGCTAAAACACTTTCGCCAAGTTTTTTAAGAATACAAAAGAGTGTACTTTAAAAAGCCTGTGTTCGCATCGTGCATTTAGTAGTTCTTATTTCGGTACTTTCTCACCACCAGCCATTCTTCGAGAAAATATTGACACGTTTCACAAATAAATCAAAAGAGCTAAACAATACTTACTGGATTATATTCAGGATTAGAACCGTAGTGATGTAGCTATGCAAGTACAACAAATTATTAATAATAACCCAGTCTCGCTGAAAGCTCAAAACATTTCAAAGCTATACTAAAGATGCTGATGTATAATTTTGTGTAACTACAAGCTCGTCGTTACTAAAAATATCTTGGACGCTCCTTCTTCTGCCCACGCCATGCTGGTATCCTGGTATCTAAGATTTTACCACACAAGCCAACTCGAGTGTCAGTGACATAATTCCTTGGTGTGCCAGTCATGCGTAGCATGAACATCATGCTATGTATTAAATTAGTAGTTTTGAAATCATTATAATTTGTATAGTTTCCAACAATGTTCGTTTTTTAAATTGCAGATAGCGACCAGTTTATGATGAGCATTAATGCCCGGTTTAATAAAAAGGCAAACCAAGCTAGATGACCTTGTCCAATAGCTATGTGGTGACAACTCTCTCACTTTTCCCTCGCCCCCAAAACATTGGCCACTGAACCGAGGTTTTGGCAAGCCTAGGGCCTACTATTCACAAACGTCAAGTAAGCACTGCATCGTTTATTGAAAAACGACTACACATTATAATTATGATTGATTTACTTAACTTGATATGTTTCAAATAAAAATAAAAATAAATTAATAGAAACAATTACTGTGAAAAATATTTAATATATATGAAAAGCTGTAATAAACCTTTTTACAAGATATAGTGGTATGATTCCTAATTTTAGGCACACATATCAACATGTATTTGGCAACACATGTCCCACCCTTTTAGTGTAGCAGTGAGCATTCATTACTCACTAGTTTTATATCTTGTATGTAGACTTTCTTGAAGTTTGGATATATTCCTGAAGATAGATTTTTTAACTCACCAATTAATTTTGTTCTCAAATTTTGACCAAAACATACAAATTATTCTGGGTTGGCGCAAGTATGAAATTTCTCAACAAAGTGAATTTTTCGTGTTTTATTTTTCACATGAATCATTCTTTGATGTAAAAACTAGTCCAAAATATTTTAACTGCGATATTATTAAAAATAATTTTCAGCTGTAAATAATGTGTTTTTCAAAAAATCATTAGCACAAAATATAATGGAACGTTTATATTTTAGATTAGCATCTGCCCGTGGCTTCGCTTGTTTGTATTAAACAATACATCAACACATTCGGCAACTTCGAATGCTAGAAAAAAAGAAACCCAGTCGAGAGCAGTGTTTTATGCGCGTACGAAGATTCACGAAGAAACACGCACTTGTCAACCCCTCCCCCACCCCTCTCACTACACACCAAAGCTTGTATCACGTCGCATCATATGCACCCGCAACACCAAACACGACATATGTTCACTGCTTTCGCGGGCAAGCCCGAACTGCGCCAGTAATTAAGGGATTTAAAAATGTTCACTCAACCCGGACCCGAATTGCGCCAAGTCTAATTCAGGTGGACGATGGGGGATGAAATAAACAAACACCAGCGCAAACAAGCTCTCGCAACGTTTTGTGTTCCCTTCCTTAGATAAAATAATGTGAAAACGCCCTAGGAGCCCCCAACAAGATCTGTATTAGCTTTTCTGACATAAGTCTGACCAGTATTAACAAATTATCTCGGCAACGGTTACTGTTCAGATGTGTAATTTTTACTTTCTTATAGGTAGAAAAAGTATGGTGATCGTCAAAAAAATCGAACTCGAGATTTTGATGAATCTTGACGTTTCATGACTCCCTGAATCCGAAAAAGTGATTTTTGAATTTCCGTCTGTCTGTCTGTCTGTACCTCCAACTAGAGCCTAAACTATTTTACCGATTGAGCTAGAACTTGATATCTAGGGTTTTCATAGGGTTGCCCCGAGGGGTTTTTGGAATTGGATATCTACCCCTAAAATTAAGGGTAGTTTACTGAAGGGAAAAAAGAGAAAAAGTCGATTTTCTCAAAATCGGCTCTAACGATTTTGATTACATTTTAATTATGAACATTAATAAATATTACAAACAAATTGGCTACTCTCAATATTTCGGCAAAATGGCTTTAAGGGCTCCGGTCTGACGCGTAAATTAACATTTTTTATAATAGTTCCGAAACTATTTGAGATATGAAATTACTTAGCATTACAAATATGTATATATATTTATAATACAAATATTTTATTCGAAACATATTTTTATAAAAACAATAATTTTCAATCTATACGCAATTATATATATATTTTTAACTTTTTGGACATTAAAGTTTAAGTATTGCGACCGTAAAAAAAAACTAACCTGAAATGTTGATGGATGTCGACGTCTCATGACCCCCCTGAACCCTAAAAAATAGTCTTTGCAATGCCGTCTATCTGTGTGTCTATTAAAATTTAAAATTAAGAGTAATTTATAAAGGGCGAAAAGAGAAAGAATAGGTTTTCTCAAAATCTGCTTAAACGATTTTGATTAAAATTCGTATCTAGGCGTTGATTAAGATTATAAATAAACTGGCTATTTTAATTTTCCTATGAAAATGATTTTTAGGATACTTTACAGAAGCGTTAATTTCCGTATCTCCACAACTATTTGAGAAACTAAACAACTTATCATTGCAAAATTGTAGGACTATTAGAAATAAAAAACTTTTATTTGACATATATTTTTATAAAAGCAACAGTTTCTGAGATATTTGCAAATATATTAATACAATTTTGTGATCTTTAGTTATAAACATATACTACTTAAGTCTTAACGCAATAATTCTCCAATGCCATAGAGTAATTAAATATAAGTAAGTATCTAAAAAAAGTATGTTATTTTTCCTTAAAGCTCTTAGGAGAAATGTTTGCACAGCAATGATCTATCTCCATTTTAGACTCAATAGTCAATATTTACATTTTTTATTGGTCAAAATGTATAAATGAATAATTAAATATCAATGCGATGACTTGAAGATATGCAACACCTTATCAAATGTTAAAATTTTAACCAGAAATCGAAATTTTAATACGAAGTGTTGACTCTTGTGGAAGACATTAAACTGTTTGAAATGCTCTTAGGTGGACAAAGGTGCGCCTCTTTTCTCATTGATTATATATCATTGTATATTATTTTATGCGCGTTCTTATGTGGAGTGGTGATGAAACAATGTACATTATTCCGTTCAGAAATTTTACGAGTTTATAGAAAGAGAGAGAAAGTCTGTGCAGTGCGCCGTACCATTTAGTTTATTTTTGTTTGGGTTTTGTGTGGACTGTGATATTAGCGAAAATTATTGATATGGAAAGGATTTATAGTGAAAGAGGGAAATATCTGATTGTCTGTAAACATTATACGTATCATCAGGTGAATAAATTTAATTTGACGAGGGAAGAGAGGTGGAGATGCACTAAAAAGGACTATAAGGCCAAAACATTCGCACTTAATGGAGGAAATATTTTCTCGCGTATTGGAGATTAACACAACCACGAATCACTACTAGATCAAGAGTTGAACAGAAAATCCAACAGCAACGCAGTTAAGAGGAAAGCTGAGACGATTGAAGCAAGGCCTTTAAGGTTGCTCCACAAAGAGGTTAATACAGAGAGAAAACTATAAAAACATTGACCCGCAAGGACATGAAATGTTTCAGGAATAACAAACTGCCAAATTTCCCTAAATCTTCCGACGAAATTCAATTCACCTTAGATTCTATTGAATTAAATATTACTATAAACGAAAACTTTTTGTTAAAGAACTAAAAAGCGAAGGGGGCTGTGATATTTTCTTGTAAAGACAAGAAAAAGCAGAGCTACATTGACGCTATGAGAATCCTAAAGGACGAGTGCGAGAAGAGACAACTTCACCTTCAACCTTTATACATTGTGATGGATTTCGAGCAAGCACTCCATGAGTGCATCGTGTCAACATTTCCACAAACAAAGATAGTAGGCTGTCGATCTAATTTGGTGCAAGCATAGTAAGCGAAACAATTTTATTTTACAACTTTACATAAATACTGCTATCATTTTTGACTAGATTATTATACGTTTCACTGTAGATTTTTTTAAATTGCGTTTTAATACCTGTTTGAGTTATACCTTTATGTGCTAATTATAATAGTGGGCTTTGGGATGAGATAGGTTAAGTGTAGAGAAAGGGAATCCGAATTTGCTTGGAGGGAGGGGGAAAATTTTTAGGAAAAGCTACCTTCAGTTCACTCGACCAGGATTCGAGCTCCAACTACCCAATCATTGGCTTAAGTAATTTGGTTCAAAGTGTATATATTGGGAGATTTTTAAATGATGAACAGGATTGTATAATTGATCTTAAAAAAATTGAGTAGTGTGCAGCAGTTTACTAATGACTAATTTTAAAAGAATTTAAAATTTCTCAAAAATAGCTTTAACTTGGGTATATTTAAGATGACAATTAATACTGTATTCTTGGTTTTGGGGGCAAAGTCCTTTTAAGGGTAGTTTACTGATGACTAGTTTTCGAAAATTCAAAATATTGTGAAATTATTTTTAACGATTTTGTTAATATATAGATTAAGCTCTGTGAGGTATGTGACCCTCAAAAATCCTTTGTATGATTTGTTTTTTATGTTTGACTTGTTTTTATTTTTTATTTGTTATTATTATAATAGAATTTAGCTTACATTTAACTATTATTGACAATGTTTTTAATATAGAAATTTTACTGTGATGTTATAATGTTAGATTTTGTTTTATATAGTTAAATATAGTTAATTAAATAATATTTTTCTACTTGTGTCCTTCTTACCGCCAGCCAAAGCATTAATATTTGTTTACGTTCACAGTTTGCGCAATTCGGGTCCGGTCTGGGGGGCACTTTTAAGCTTTTGGCGCAATTCGGGTCCAAGCTAGGTGGATTGGCGCAATTCGGGCAATCCCGCTTTCTCTTGGTTATTCTGACACTGCTTCACTTCACTCGCTGATGAAATAGCATGATGGTTTTAGGCTACCATATTTCCTGAAAAATAAGGTGTGCAACAAAATAAGTCCCATCTCGATCTGATGGGTACTTTTCGAGCTTACTGGTAACAAATAAACAGGCAAATAAACATTCTAAAAATGGATTACTTTTTATTCTTATATTTTACTCTGCCCAGAAAAAAGTTAATTCTACAAAAATTTGAATGCATAAACAGACCTGAGAGTTTTATTATATGTTTTGGATTTACTTTCACAGAAACAAAAATAATGTAAATTGAAAGAAGCACCCTATGGTAGGCACTCTATCATACCAAATAAAATTGTTCTGTTGGCTTAGTAGCAATAAACCAAACTTAAGAAAACCTCATTCAAAAGCATCAGTACAAAATAAATGAAAATATACCGAAACTTAAGACGCAAATACAATCATGTTAACAATGGCTCTCTTGCATGTAGGCATTGTTTCATTGAACAACTAAATAAATAGTTTAAATTTACTATCTATACACTATCTGAATACAAACACATACATACCTAATCAAGACGTTCCCTTGCGGGGTAGGCAAAAATCTGAGCATAAAGCTAAAAGAACAACAACTATGTAATTAATTTATCCTCACTAACCTTCTCCACACTTCTCTATCCTAGCATACTTCCTTTTGCTTCAACAACATCCATACACCAAGTCATGCATGTTCTTTTATTATTAAAATTCTTAGTGTTTCTCTTTTTAACTCATTTTTCTGCAACATTAATCCACGTCCTACATGGCCTATCCATTCCTTTTAATCCACACATTCTATCACTATATACTTGCTTCGTCACTCAATCCATATTCATCCTCCCAACATGCTCAAGCCAAAGTAAGATTCCTCTTTCACATTGACCAATTGGATTCCCTTTAAAACCCCACTCCTTCACCATCACCATTACTGACTCTGTTCATACGAGTTTTTTCAAATAAATTTCTTAGCTATATTATTCAAACAGCATTCACCTTGCTCTTGTGTTTCTATTGAAAAACCCACACTTCACATTTATATAAAAATGCTGGCGTTATCACTTTTTTATATAGTGCCATTTTTGCCTCTTTCGATACTAATTCATTCTTTACAATAGTCAAACTACCCCCATCTACGCTCCAGAATGCATTCACGCCTTTGTCGATTTCAAAACCATTTACTTATTCTAGCAATTTTTAATTTATTCAAAGCTGACAATCCTAATTTTCATTTATTCTAATCTGACAATCATTTCTTCATTCGTTGTTATAAAAATAAATCACCTAAATTTTAGAGGCATTTATACGAAGATCCCATCTTTCTATTGTCAAATTCAAAAGATTTAATGCATTCTCTTAGTTACTTTAACTCCTAGCCATTAATACGGAATCATCTGTATATAGCAGCACCCTCACATTCCCATTGTTTAGTTGCACACCAACCACGTCCTCAGAAACATAACTCATAAACTTATTCATAAATACATTAAACAAATTTGGAGACATAACACAGCCTTGTAAAACACCCTCTTCAATGTCGCACTATCTCTCAAAGCTCCATACATTCTAACGCGTGGTTTACTTCTATCACACACCACCATAATTGTGATTGTGAACCACCCATATTCTTATTCAGTCTTCCCGTAGTCATCGAAGCAATCACGCATAATGGAAATCTAACAAGTACCCGAAGATGTTTGCACTCTAAAAGCAAAGCTGGTGAAAACACTCGCCATAATCAGTATTTTTAACACGCTGTCATCTCTGGAAGAATTTGGAACCAAACAAGTCATTATAATCATGAATGTCAAGAACAATATTACGGCATTTTTCTAGCTAGAAATATGAGGTGTTTAACTGCAAAAAGTGGCAAGAACTATGCAAATACAATACAATAATTTCAAAGATTTTCAACAAAAAACAGCCTCCTCAAAAGATAAGCTTGACTTAGCATAAAATCTCTCCTAGACGCATGTGCGGGAACAATAAGTAATGATCTTCACAAGCGAGATACATGTTGCTTAACTCAAACGTGTTGCCTAACTCTCACCGAAATGGAAGGGCCTCTACATGGTGTGAGACCTTATCGACGTTGCCAATGAACCAAGGGATATGTGGTTGACACCCGTTGTAAGATATTGCAATGATTTCATCGACACACTCCTCGTGGATCTATGCGACATGCTAACATAGACCGTGAATTCTTGAGGACTCTACGGTGGAAAACATATCTGGAACTTGTATCTGAAGATCGATACCTGTTAAACACGTAAGGTTGTTGATTTGGAATATTAGATGTTGGATTTTGAACACATAACCATTTTACCAACACAGCTAAAAGACGTATAAAATGGTGTAATCGATTGTATGCTTAATTCATGTATAATTTATAAAATAATAAATATATGTCTATCATATAATGTTTTATTCACTCAAACCAACTTCTATTTTCCTACTTTAACATGTTCGTAATAATCACCGCATTGCTGGCACAAGGGATAATGGCATCACTACAATAATATATTCAAGTAGATGTAAATCAGCTTCCCTCTAATTTTTGGCATGCATATTCAGGAACCCTCTAGCAAAGGTATGTTATATAAATATCTGCCATATTATATCTATCTTTGACAGGTACGGACAAGGTCCTTAACGTAGTGTGTTAATATTTGTCATCATTTCTAGCTTAAATCTCTCTCGACACGTCGCGTTATAGCACCAAATCAGTGCCGGGGTTAAATAAAAGATTCTAACGTCATCAACATATCCTGTCTCAACATAGCGTGCCTGAGGAGCATGGCACTGTACACTTTGACATCTTAGTGTACGGCAGCATAACATTAACAATTAATAGTAAACAACACGCCATTCCATCTAGAAATGGGCATAAGTTCTGAGTGTCATCAATAACGGTCCTACTTCACAGAAAGTGCTTGCCATTATTACATGTGCAGTGCTGTGTACTTAATTCCTAGGTAACATGTTGTACAAGCATGCATGCACAGATTTTCTCTCCCAGCGAAACTTTGAATATAATTTAATTATAACAGTATAGTTACCGGATGTAAGTGTATAGGGATTTTGTATGGATTTTGGTTCAAACAAACTATAGGTGCAGGTTTGGTGTTGAGTTTCCGAGCAACCTGTATATAGCTCATAGCTCGTTTGAATTTACTAAGAAAAAACTCAAAGCAATCACTATCTAAGTATTCTATAAGCCGCCTACTAAATTTTATCTGGCCCTCAAGCAGTCTACCGTGTGTTTTTGACATATCTTAACGTGGGTAAGCCTTCACCGATAATTATATGTTGTTACAGCCTGATCATACCTCGCTCGAACTTACAACTGAATTTAAAGATAATAATGATAAAGTAATAACTGTTCCAGCTGTTATTTTCCCATTAATGGTTTATACACGATAAAGCTGATGCCTGGCATTATTAGTAGTTGGCTGTTGTCACTATGGTGCGATTTTTATCTCTATTCATCCTATTTTATCAAAATTAACCCGTGTGTAAATACCACTCTTGCCATCCCCACACGTATAAAGCAATTATTTTACATTGAATTAAGGCATTAGTTTCGTCATTTATAGCCCCAAAACTGCATGTCTATAAGACACACATTTGCCATCTAGATAGACTTACTTAGCAAATTTTGTTTGAACAGCCTTCAGGCAATCCACCATATAGTAATGATTGACTACAATTTAAGATAATTTGATCATCAGTAAACGTCAC
The DNA here is from genome assembly GCA_033556935.1 of Timema podura. Classification (NCBI taxonomy): domain Eukaryota; kingdom Metazoa; phylum Arthropoda; class Insecta; order Phasmatodea; family Timematidae; genus Timema; species Timema podura. The sequence goes on along the minus strand of JAVRXN010000010.1, from coordinate 57,850,645 downwards.
CCAAATTAATAGTTATTGTAACTGGTTCATATCGTTGCTAGTTTAAGGATGATTATAAGTCCTGTTAGAAAAAGACATCTTTACAAAACACCTCACACCAATCCTCGTCCTACTTTCACATTCGGGTAACGGAATCTTTTCAAAATATATTTGGTTCGTGTCAATACTCTCGGAATGTATGTGACCACATCCGGGTTGGATAAAATCGTGTACAGATCATAGCCCTCATTTATTGTGACAGGTTGAATATTGTAAATTTGTCATTGTGGTGCCAAGTAATAGTAGGCCTATTAGAACATTGAGATAATTTCACATCAGGGTTGTAACATTTTAATAACATCACCAATATATATTTTGTTGACTTACATTCACATATTTGTTTCGACGTATTTTGAATACTTAACCAATATCTTTATTGGATGACCCAAGTGCACAACTTGGTTTCTAAATCGTTTAATTGGCAATATTACTTTCATACTTGGGCTGCGACAGAGTTACTATAGCTAATAGTTATGAGGATTTAGATTATGTATTTATAAAATAGCCTACTCTCACTTCCCTTATGAGACATATAAGGATGATGGCACCAATCTTTTTATGGAATAAACTACTCCTGTAACTGGGTTTCAACATCGTCTATTTTTAGCTACTGGTAACTTACTTTCACATTCGAGATACATCAATGATCATTCCCAAAATATATTTTGATGATATCAGTAGCAAATTTATAAAATTACTTACTTCCACACTTAGGTTGCGACGTATTCTGTTAATATCATAGAGGTATTTATAAAACTGTCTGCTCATAAATTCGGGCTGAGGAATTGTTCTAAAACCTGTAATATATATTTTAAAATAGTAAGGGAATGCCTCCCATGCCTCTAATATTATAATATTTAGCACCGCGTCTTACCACCCGTTCGGGTTATACGCTTAAGTACTAACTACTCTAATGGATTAGGAATTGGGAGGGTTGAATTTAGAGGAAGTGAACCCGCATTTACATGGAGGGCGAGTGGAAAACCATTTAGGAAAAACCACTCCCAGTTCACCCGACCGTGATTCGAACCTCGATTTTCCCGTCCTCGGCGGTCGAGCTCAACACGACTAGCGCGTTAGCCAACTACGCCACCGAGGCGGGTCCCATGCCTCTAAAGGACCAGGTATAAGTCAAAGATAGAACAAAATTAAGTACATGAATCCCACAAACGTGCATTACCACCTGGAGGAAATAAGCTCTAGGGTCCGGGAGAAACTTTAACCCTATTTATCCTCAAACCGCCACTAAAATAAAACTTATAGGAAAAATATCCACTACATAATACACAACTCTTCAAGTATGAAACTCATTTTATAATATTTAAATACCAGCATCGGTTACCACATTATCTAACGCGTCACTCTCCTATTAAACTGAATAACTGGTGACGAGGAGGTTGGGATATGAATCCTGGCTGGGTCTAATGATGGTGTATTTCCTGAATTGTTTCCAACTCTCTCTCTCTCTCTCCACATAAATGCGAGTACATTTCCTCTTAAATTCTACCTTCCTAATCCCTATTTAACTAGCGTAATAATTAGCATGCATCCTGAACGGGTACTAAGATGTGGTGACAAAAGTGGATATTTTATATGTCAAATGGAGTAAATTGATAAATTATTCAATTGTTTATCTATTAACTTTAAAGGGGCCTGTTGTGTCTTCTTTGATATCTTTAGTCAATTAAATGTATATTTTTGTGCTGGGCATTAAGGGGAAAGCATAAACAATTAAAAAAACATTCCTATATAAACTATGTTTAAAAAACATATCCAATCAAAGAGATAGGGCTAAGGCCGTTTTTCATGCGCAAAGAATGGATAAAGGGATAAGTAGATTACTCCTACTATTCACGTTAGTTATTTTTAGTTTCTTATGTTTAAACTACAAAATGCCTTGCTAAATAAGTTTCATAATAAACAGCACCATTTTTTTAAATCTTTATATGCATATGTATATTAATAAATGTATAGAAATTATATATATATATATATATATATATATATATATATATATATACATGAATAAATGTATGGATATAATATGTATTGTAGTATTAGTTAGTCTACAATGAAAAACCAATATACAATTGATATGACTAAATAGGAAACATCAACTTAGGTTGTCACTCAACATTTACTCAATTCAATACCTCTCCCTACGATCACTCTACCTAAAGACGATTCAAGCACACCCACCCACGGCAAGAGTTGAGGTTTATCTGGTGAGTTAAGAAAAAGACGGAACAACGCGCCACTTCATAGCCGTTCTCAAATGTTCGAGAAGGATGAGATAACGTCATATCCTGACTCACAATGTTCCATATATGCTCTATTTGAATTACGTGACAGCCTGTTGTGTAGAATTTACCACCTGACAGTCGACATAATTCCCCCCCCCCCCCCCCCCTTTACAACCTCTCCTTTTGTTTTCCTTACCTATGGTCCCCTCTATTCTTATCTTTAGCAAATCTTGTATTTAAAACCCCGGGAGTGGCAATGTAAAACGACTCTTGGCGGAAATTTCATTCGAGGGGGAGCTAGCTCATTTGCTAATGCGTTAATTTCATTCGAGGGGGAGCTAGCTCTTTTGCTACTGTGTTTAATATAATGTAAGAATACGTTATATTTGTTTAAACCTTTAATTCTACTAAATTGAATTTTGACCTAAAAATCATAAAATCATACTTGCTAATATTGGATTCTTTCAGTAAAAATTACTTTTCGGATTCATACTTTATTATTTATAACATGTTCGTTTTTTTAGTAAAGAATGATAGAAATGTAATTAAGCTATATAATATGTCCTTATGTTAGGATTTCGGATAAGGTATTTTTTGTTAGCGAGCAACTTTGTTTTATGTGAGAGTATGTGTCAAACACACTAATGATGTTATCTGTTCCTTTTGGACTTGTGAAGTATTTTGAATTGATGGAACTTTTAACTTTTTTGTGGGAATATGTCATTTCTAGAAAATAATAACTAGCTATTGGTATATGCCTTTAAGAATTGTTATTTAGTTTTGCGTTAGGTAGCAAAAAATACGATTGGGAGTATACAAATACTTATCACCGCGTCTTACTACCCGTTAGGCCTATATGCTTAGTATAACCATATTTTTTTATTTCTGATACACATTTAGTGAGGAAATATTAACTATTAGTCTCACTTTTTATGACTTTCCATTTAATTCTGCTCGAGGTAACTAAAATAAATTTGGGAATATAATAATATTTTTTATTTCTTTTGTAATATTATTAGAGGGAAATAAATTGCAGTAAAATGTGGTTTTACCTTTTGTTGCGGTTACTTTGTTAATGTAAAATAAATTCACTTTAGTTTATACATTATTTATGTACCTACGTTACTTCCTTTATATTACCCAATGGTAATATTCTTTATTTCTGGTATGATAATAAAATGATTTTCATTAGATGGCAATTAAATGTATATTTACCGTTTGTTTCTGTTACATTGTTATTGTCACTATAAATTGACTGCCCGGTCTTCTTTAGTAAGGCCTTTGATGTTGGTATTACATTTTGAAATATTTCTTTGTTACTATATATAATTGTTTATTCTATTAAAATTATTTCTCAACTATTTATAAATAATTACTTATCACTTAAAACACAAAACCATCCCTGTTTAGTGAGAGAACTTCAAAAAACCGGATAAACAGTTTCATAAACTTATTTTTTTAAAAAACTAATGTTGCTTTACTGTTTGAGTTTCTGGTTTAATGATCTTACCAAAAATACTATATTGGCTGGGCTCCTGCAAGCTATTTCTTTCTTCTGGGATTTTTACTCAATATACCATTAAAGAAACTGCTTACCTACACTGACACTCTGCTCTTTGTCATTTTGTATTTTTCCTGTACCATTTGTATGCTCTCAAGCTGTTCTTTTATATAATTATATCAAAAAGGGGGCTACAGTATTTATAAATATTCATGAATAGAGATAGCATACCACGGTAGTCTTGCCAAATTCAACCTCCCTCACATATTAAGTGTGAATCTTGCACGCTTGCCAGATTTAAAGATGTAGGCACGGACAGTAAATTGGATTTGTCTGGAATACTGCCCAATAAAATATAAGGTTAAAGAATCTTGTTTATGTTTTATATAATCGGGTAGATCTTCCTTATTTTAAATAATTTGTTTGAGTTCTTATATTCTGGGTTATTATGAAATTCACTAGCACACAATTAAACGATGTACCAATAAAATTGGTCATATTTAAATAATTATATTTTGATGAAAATACTGAGGGTATTAGTATTTTGAGACAAAATAATGTTTACGCATTAAAGAACTACACATATATTCATTATTCCTGTTCTATTGCTTGAATGTCAAAAAAATTGTTTAATTTAATTGTATTTAACTTTGTAGACAAAATATTTCCCACTCGGTATTTAAAAATTAAGTAGTTTTATGGGTGTGAAATGTTAATCTTTTTACTTTTTAAGATATTGTTTGAATATCACTATAGTATATGTATACTCTTTTTTTAATCTTCGCAATCTTAGATCATATCTTTGGGGTCAGCCCAAACCAATACAAGAAACATGCAATTAGTTTTAAAAGCATCAAATCTTGCATAAATATCGCTTTTCTGAAAAATTTACATTTTAGGGCAGATGCTTAAATTGTTCAAAATTTATTCTAAATATTTTTAAAATAAACATCTGAGAATTTGTAAATAACATCGTATCTTTATTTTTCGTAAATAAATTATTTAACAGTAGTTTAAGGATAAAAAATTTTGAAAATTTTGTTTCAATATAAAATAGAGTCTGTAAATAATTGTCTGCGATTGTCTTTACCATTTATTTTTCATCTCAACAAGCTATAAGAATACAATTTTATAGAAGTGTTTATAATAAATAAACTTAACATCTTACTGTATGCACAATACATGGCTATATTTACACAAGCTTACGAAATTTATTTTAAACAAGTAACACGATTATATTTACATGTATTTCCTGTGGCTTAGATGAAGTATACTTAAAATAATTTCTTATAATGATGTTAAATAAGATCTCGAGTTTTGATTAGAATGTAAGTTTTGTTCGTCCCCAACCCTCTCAATCACTGGATCGCTGTATGCGCAATTGTACATATCACTCTAACACCATTTCCTAGCAATACTGTTTGAATGTTTTTAATCTTTCAAGTAATTTTGTATTAGTTTTTAAACATAAGAACAGTAGAAGTGAATACTGCTGCGATATAGCTATAGGTATTGGAACTACCAGGATTATATTTCAAGAAAGAAAGTTTTTACAAAGAAAATTCCTAACCGAAAGAGTTGTGGGTGATTTTAAAAAGTATGTTGCTCCTATTTATACATTTATATTATATAGTTTTTATGAACTTTGTGCGTATGTGTCTTTCAAAAAGCTTTTAATCTAATTGACGAAATATAATAATATTCATCCCACTTATTAATATCCTTTTGCACAATATCTGTTACGGTTTTGTGTCTTTGTCTAGATCATAATTTAAGCCAAACGGTGTCAAACACAAACATTAAACAAATTGATTGTTTTCTTGATATGAAACTAGCATAGGCCATATTGATAAGTTCATAAAAGTTCACTTGTAACATATTGGAAACACAAATATGGCTTATAATAAATTTAAAAAAAAGAGTGAAGAAAATTTGAGACTTATCCAATTTTGTTTTATCACAACCACGCTCAAAACACTTATAATGCGTTCATGTCTATTATCTACATTTGATTTGCAACCTTTGGTTCACATTGACTTTGGTCAAAAGTATAAAAGATTTAAAAAAATAAAAAATTAATTGCCACAGTTTTAAGTGATACACACAAACTTGGTATAGATTAAATAGGTTTAATGGGCACCATTAATATAAAACAAATAATAATTATTGAATTTCAGCTCATAGCTTAATAAAAACATTCAAAGTTTAAATAATATTTAACATATTTTGTACTGCCTATTGTAAACATTGGTATTAATTAAATTATTAATTAAGGCATAAATTAATCTACAATATTTATTTCTGACCCACACTAAATGTAAATTTTTGATGAGATGTTACCAAATATTTTGGATTATATACATATATATGTATATATTTGTATATATACATATATATATAATGTAATATATGTATATATATAATTTCTTAGAGAAATCAGGTTGATAAAAAGTATTTTAAAAGAAAAATTAACACATACACATTCTTAACTTAAGGCCTTTATGATTTGTGTCAATCTCAAGTTTGAATAATTATTTTAAGTGCTATCACCATTAAATAATAATAGGTTTTTGATTTGTTCCATCAAATTACTTGTTTATAGTATGTGTGTGCGCTTTGAAAGTGGATTTTGAGAAAGGGTCCAAAAACGTTAATATTGTTTAGATAAAATGACAAAAAGATAGCTCTCCTTATTCGGCTGAAATTAACTACTAAATAAAATCACACTATACAAATCAAAATGCGCATACCTTTACTAAAATTACTATAAAATACATATTTTTATCGTGCTTGGTTTTGTACTATCTCTCCGGGCTATCCATATATTTTCAATAATAAGGTAGTAATGAGGAACGAAGGATGGGTATAAAACGTGTCCGCACTTTTGTGAAGGAAAATTGGGAAACTATTTTGGAAATGGATCTACAATACACCTGCCTGGTATTCGAGCCCCGACCTCCTCTTTACCAGCATACCGAATGAGACAAGAATTACTTATCTGTTCAAGAGCCCTTCTGCGCGATACATATTTATAAACTATAAATCAAATATATTATTTTAATATATACACTCATTTTGTAGAGTTAGTACAAACATAAGTATCGGCTTTATAAAGTATAGTTGGGGTTAAGCAGTTTACATTTATTAGAATATTTAAAGCTGTCCAAATATAATGAATACTTCCCTTTGAAGGGCGAACCTCTCAACTCTCTCTGCCCAATACCCTTTAGCTGTAGAATACGCTAGTTTGTTTGCAAGTTTTCAGGACCAAATAGATCTAAACATAGTTTTTTTTCTTAGCATTGCATCTTACTACCCATCAGCTTTTACGCTTATGTAGGCCTTCTAATTACGATAATGGTTTTAAGGATTTGGTAGGTTATATTTAGAGGAAGTGTAACATAGTTTCCGTAGGGAAAGATTTGAAAACAATTTTGGAAAACAATTTTTTAGTACGCCCAACCGAGATTCGAAACTCAATATCCCCGTCATTGTCAATCGAGTTTACTGCGAGAGTAGAACCTTAAACCATATAGCCAGCGAAATAGTTTTTTTGGGGGGTATAGTATGGAATTATTGACGAGGAGGGACATGGCATCCAGGTTCGGCCACCTTGTGTGTAGAATATTAGCTGCTCTGGTGGCACAGAACGTTGCCCAGGGTACACCATAGGAGGTTGTGTACACGTCAGTAGTAGTTAAAATGACAGTTCTGGCTCACTTTCTCCCATAAGGTTAACATTGATCCTCCTCATAGAATGAGGAGGATCACATTCTCCCATAAGAATAGCATTGATCCTCCTCACTGAGGAGTTTTGTCACTTTCTATCCCATTGTTCGTCTTCACAGGGAAGGTGGGTCACTTTCTCCCATTAGAATAGCATTGATCAGTGGCGGATCAGGAAATATTATTTTGGGTGGTTGACATTAATACTACCAAGTTTTATCTTGAGCTCTCTTTACTATTGATGTGGGTATCTTTCACCCATACAGATTAGTATTAAGACTTCTCAAAGTGAGTAAGTGGCGGATCGAGAAATATTATTTTGGGGGGAGGGGGAGGGGGAGGAGAAGAGTGAGTAAATCAGGTGTTTATAAATTAGTTACACCATTAATTTGATAAAACTTTTATAAATCACTAACATTTTACTATAATATTACTACGTATTGGGTATTAATACTACCAAGTTTTATCTTGAGCTCTCCTTACTATTGATGTGGGTATCTTTCACCCATACAGATTAGTATTAAGACTTCTCAAAGTGAGTAAGTGGCGGATCGAGAAATATTATTTTGGAGGGGGGGGGGAAGGGCGGAGGGGGAGGAGAAGAGTGAGTAAATCAGGTGTTTATAAATTAGTTACACCATTAATTTGATAAAACTTTTATAAATCACTAACATTTTACTATAATATTACTACGTATTGGGTGTTACTCGTTTAGCCGTTTATTAAAACGTTTCCCAGGAGGCACTGCGAGGAAGCGAGTAACGCCACCTCCCACCTATAGCTAATGTTGACTAAACTATTTAATTTTGCGTGCTGTTTCACCTGATGAAATCAGGCTATGATATTCACAAGCACTCGAGCTTTTCACATAATAAAATCTTTATTACAAAGGTTAATACAAAAACTTCCTTTTCAATATAGTTACATACAAAACATACAGGGCGAATTTCTTAAGTCTCCATTGGCGAACACATTTGTCTTATTTTGTAGTGACCATATGCAAGAGTGTCACATCCATTATCTAAAATATAACGTTTGTCATCTCCGGGGGAAAGTGCAAGTTTATTCAAGGACATACTGTACAATTGATGTTTCTCACTTCTTATCATAGACATATTGGCGTAGTGTAAGATCCCCTGCTTTAAACATTTTTTATAATGGGCATGTTTAATTTTATTTTTGAGAGTTGTTTTTGACACACCTTTACCTACTTTTTTCTCCTCAAGACTCTCCTTTTGAATGGAGTAAAGCTTCGGTCGAAGTCCCACAAACTCTCGAATACACTCTCCATTCATCTCATCCTTCATTTTACCCAGAGCCTTTTTATTGCACACGCTATGTAAAAAATGTGTTTCTGGATAGTCTGAAGTGTCGAATCGGTCTATATTATCAAACATATCCACATACACATTTTCTGTTTTCAGTTCGTAGCAGAGGGAATCTGTGTCTGTGAATAATAGCTTTGCATTTTGTCCATATATCCTTTTAACATAATTATAATGAAAGTTATACATGATAACCTTGCTTATATCTAAGATAGCAAAGCCTGCATAGATAGGCTTATTCAAAAGTAGGCTTATTTTTCTCATGTGAACCCCAACTAACTCTTCCGTGAAGATCGTATAAGCAATAAATGCTGGTGAAGCAATACGCTTCTTCAGGCTCTTTTCATTATTTAGTAATTGGACATTTACACGATGTCTTTGATTCTCCATAGACTTCCCGAATACTGCATTGTTCATGAGTTTGAAAAAGTCCTTTTCAAATCCATTCACTGCTTTTTTTCGTTGGGAAGTATTAAAATCAATATATGGCTTCAACCAAGCACTCTGATTGAAAGTGAGGACTCTGTGTATCTTTTGAAGCTTCATACCCAAAGAAATATACAGTTTTAAATTACGGTAGTGTACCACATAGTTTTGTTTATTATTTAGGTTGGGCACTAGCTTTTCTGTCTTCCCGCCGGCTGGAGAGTTCACCTTGGATTGTATATACTTAGAGAATTGTGATAACATCTCAGGAGTAACTATGACTTTTTCAGGAGCAAGTGGATAGTCACTGTGCTCGTCATGAATTTCTTCCGGGTACTCTAGATCTACTTCTAATATATAGCCCACAGGGCTATCATCAGCAACTGAAATTATATCGAGCTCTGCTATTTCAGTCTTGTTCAACCACCTAAAATTACTCTGAGGAAGGCAATCAGACATAACAGTCCCGTATAAATTATTACAATCCCAGTATGTGATGTATTTCACCTCCTTTTCAGGGTTAAAATCCATCATATCAGGGTTGTTTGCTTCAGAATGTCTATTAGAAATCATAGACACCCCACCACGTATCCCTTTTTCAATGAATAAATGCATTTCAATGTCAGTTAGTAGCTCCAACTCAACCTTGGTCATCTTTAAAAATGCTGCCCATGCTAGGCCGGGGCTTGTGCAAAAATGTAGACAGTCTAATTTATAGTACTCAAAACATAAAGAGCGAAAGTATTCGAAGACATCTGCTAAAAGTAGAACATCACTTAAAACGTATAAATTTTGATAATCTTCCATAGTATTCATTTCAAAGTTTTCCCACACAGTTTTAGCATGAGCGTAGTCACTTTCTGAAATATTTTCTTGGCGCATCTGATTATAGAATGTGGATTTTGGTGGTAATTGACTATCTTTCAGTTTACTGCTGCAATCCATATAGTCGTAAGGGAACACACCTTTTCTTAGCAGAAGATCTACCTTATCAAATGGGATATTTTCATGGAGTATTTTGAATTGAGTTTTCCCAACATGCAACAAATTTTCAACCAATGTTTCAAGAGATGTGCTTAAAAACTGGAACGAGTCAATAAATTGTAAATAACCAAGACTGAATGAGATATACTTCTCCATATTGTTTGGAATACACGATATTCTTCTGTCTGTAAACTTCCCAATTTTCTGCATGATAATATGGGCGTCATAATTTTTTAAATTGTGTAATATGACGGGTATTCTCTTGGTATATTGAAACTGAATATTGCACTTACTATGAGCTGCACCCCGATAAGCCCCACTGAGATGACAATGATCACGAACGCGGTCTTGACCCAACTCCTTCTCGCAGATACTACATAGGCTAGCCGAAATAAATTCATTTTCTTGTTCAGGGGTTATGTGCATAGGGACAACATTTTTCTTCACCTCAATGATCATAGTTTCTTCTTCGACAAGTTTGTGAAGAAAGGTATCCACAACATTTTCACCACTGTAGACAACAGGGGGTTTCACACATTTACCTTCTGAATCGACTATTACATATGCAAATCCTGATGGCGTATGTTTCGTCATCTTTGTAGTTGATGAGTTATCGGGGTTAGGTGCACACCCTGATATTTTAATATTAAAACACTCAAAATCTGCATAGATCACATACGGTACTTTTAGAATATGTTTATATGTCGAAAATCTCAATATTTTATCCTCTTCCTCGGGCATCTGTATCTTCTGAGCATCGAAATCAGCACACCGCTCACTATGCTCATCCCTGAGATTTTCCTTAGAAAATCTATGCAAGCAATATTTGCAATAGTATGATTCACCATCGTGGCTAGTCAGTGAGCTTAGCAATCTGCTCAAGTTCTTAATAAGACAATAATGTCCTCCATCCACATTTGAAAGAAACAACAAATCCACGTGATTTTCACGACTAACCTTAGTTATCCTTAAAGGGAATATTTCTCCTTGGTATCCATATACATTAATAGATACGTTATTTTGTTTTTCAAACTTGGTTATTTGCGGTATTTGCACAGGATATTCAATACCATCCATATTTAGTTTACCTTCCAGTGATATATACTTATTCACTCGACCAGCGTTCTTGTCAGCTGGATATAGAAATGCTAGCACGGACCAAAGAAAACATTTACTGTCAGCATTTCTTATATTAATTAGGGCATGTTTATTTCTCAACTCTTCTGGTAATGGAATATAGCTAGAAGCAGATAAAGGAACATATTTAGCTAGTTTAAGCTCTAAGTATTTCAAACGATCCTCAGACCAACCACTTCCCTTGTGGTGGAAAGAAGAAGCTGCTTCAATCATGTAAGTACATGCACCCTCAATCTGCGATTTTAATGCGTCAGGACTTAGAGTGACGATACACTTACTGCGAAAGAAAGGAGTGATTGTTTCCTCTCCCTCCCCTCCAACACGAGAGTACTCTACACAAGCAGATGTATACCATTTTAGATTACCCATCACACTAAGTTTTTGAGCAAGCGTTGCTTCCAACTTCCTTTTAATTTCGTTAATAAAGACTAAAAATAGCGAGTCTTTTGAGGGAGAGATCTTGATGATTTTGACTGTACCATTCAAAGCTTCTGAAAAATTACAGGGGTCGTAATCTTCATCGACATCGAGATTCTCAATATATTCCTGCTCTCTTGACTTTGAAACGTCGGCAACATTTCCCAGTGATGTTGCTCCTGTTGCAGTACAGTTTTTTAGCCTGTGTCGTAATAGATTATCCCGTCGTGAAAATATTTTTCTGCATTTATCACACTTGAATAACTTCACCTCCCGGCTATGTGCGGAAACATGTCGCTGTAAGTTGTCACTCCGACTAAAAACTAGTCCACACTCATCACACTTTTTAAGTCCACCACCGTGTTGTAAACGTATATGACGTGCCAGGTTAGTAAGCTTGGTAAAAGATTTTGAACAGTTCTTACATATGAAAACCATTTTAACCAAGCGTATTTTATTGAAATAAATAAATAAAATTTTAACTTAAAGCGTGTTGAGTGAGAACAAATAGATATCTTAATTTTAGTTAATTGGGTAAATATTCACTATTACTCCTCTAGACGTGGAATAGACGATTGACACCAGAGCAAGCAACGAGAATTTAACGAAAACCTTCGTATGTTTAGACAATTAGTTAAAGCCGTTATATAAAATTATAAACACTATTTGTCTGTGAGTAACAAGACATGTGTGTGCACAATTATTTCATCTCCAAATGGTACACCTAGAAATAAAATCAATAATCATGGTAAATAGTGTACGGGTAACACATGCGTTACTGTCTGAATCCTTTAATATATAGCTATTTACGAGTAAATGATAAGTCAAACTTATATTAATTTCTTAACAACTTTCATTTTGTGCCATCTAGTGAGGGAAATTGGTACTTAAAATTTATCAATGTCTTGTGTTAGCTCGTAAATATAAGTACTAAGAAATTATAGCTATCACTACTCATAAAATAATTTAATTTCACTAATAGGGTTGGATAAGGAAAGTATATATATATATATATATATATGGGGTAAGTGTATCCGCATTTGTGTGGAGGGAGAATTTGTAATAATGTTGGGAACCATACTAGATGAGCCCCACGTTTATATCTGCATATTCACCAATTTATATATAAGGATTTACTTAAAAAAAAAAAAAAATACATTGGCTGATATATATATATATCTACTCTAGGATGTCACATCAGCCCAATATGACCTTGAATTAGAGTGTAAACACGTCTCGTCACTTGGTAGTTTATACACCGTTTTTGCTAAGAAGGTCCAGATTGTCATACCAAGAACGATCTATATTTTCGTCTATTTACCATGTGAGGTATAGCCCGAAGGTCCAAATACGCTTCTCATCCTCGGATATCCGCATCGCCCCCCAGCCCCTCACCCCCGTCCTTCTCCCGGGGCTCCATAGTTGATAGGTATAAGTTCCTTCATACCAAGAACGGTCTATATTTTTTCTCATTTATCGAAAACATATTGCCTCAGGCAGCCCATTAAGCTTAGGCTATGAAGAACCATACATTGTTTTAGCTAAGAAAGGGAGAATGGGAAACCACGGACCGTTTTCGCTAAGAAGAGAGAACTAAACTTCTCAGGGAACCCCACTGGATCGAAAACCTTTGTGCTAATAGAGGGAGCATTGATGGGGCCCCAAATTGGCTGTTTGGTGGGGGTGACGGCGTGTAAGAGCTGCGTAGTAGTCCTGCGGCGTGAGTTAGACTGTCGAGGTTCGAATCTCACTGGGGTGGTTTGTGTGTTAACTCAACCTTCCCGATTCTTAATCCATTAGCGCGACAAAGCATCTTGCTACAGAATATTTGACATCGATGTGAGTATTTAAAGACTTACTATAATATTAATTTTAGCGAATGGAAACCAAATAAGTTGTTATTGAATCTTACTATTTCATTCTGATTACACGTTTATGTGCTAAATAATCGGGGAACAGACACAGTTTCAAACCTAATATTCTATGTTAAGAATATATACTACCCGTCTAGGTTACAAACAAGTAAAACAGTCTGAATATCGATTAAAAAATATATTTAACTTATTAAATGTTCCATAAAGTTTAAGAAACAACTCGTAGCACTATTTTGTCTAAAATTAATATTATAGTAAGTAACCACCCCAGTGAGATTCGAACCTCGACAGTCTAACTCACGCCGCAGGACTACTACGCAGCTCTTACACGCCGTCACCCCCACCAAACAGCCAATTTGGGGCCCCATCAATGCTCCCTCTATTAGCACAAAGGTTTTCGATCCAGTGGGGTTCCCTGAGAAGTTTAGTTCTCTCTTCTTAGCGAAAACGGTCCGTGGTTTCCCATTCTCCCTTTCTTAGCTAAAACAATGTATGGTTCTTCATAGCCTAAGCTTAATGGGCTGCCTGAGGCAATATGTTTTCGATAAATGAGAAAAAATATAGACCGTTCTTGGTATGAAGGAACTTATACCTATCAACTATGGAGCCCCGGGAGAAGGACGGGGGTGAGGGGCTGGGGGGCGATGCGGATATCCGAGGATGAGAAGCGTATTTGGACCTTCGGGCTATACCTCACATGGTAAATAGACGAAAATATAGATCGTTCTTGGTATGACAATCTGGACCTTCTTAGCAAAAACGGTGTATAAACTACCAAGTGACGAGACGTGTTTACACTCTAATTCAAGGTCATATTGGGCTGATGTGACATCCTAGAGTAGATATATATATATATCAGCCAATGTATTTTTTTTTTTTTTAAGTAAATCCTTATATATAAATTGGTGAATATGCAGATATAAACGTGGGGCTCATCTAGTATGGTTCCCAACATTATTACAAATTCTCCCTCCACACAAATGCGGATACACTTACCCCATATATATATATATATATATATACTTTCCTTATCCAACCCTATTAGTGAAATTAAATTATTTTATGAGTAGTGATAGCTATAATTTCTTAGTACTTATATTTACGAGCTAACACAAGACATTGATAAATTTTAAGTACCAATTTCCCTCACTAGATGGCACAAAATGAAAGTTGTTAAGAAATTAATATAAGTTTGACTTATCATTTACTCGTAAATAGCTATATATTAAAGGATTCAGACAGTAACGCATGTGTTACCCGTACACTATTTACCATGATTATTGATTTTATTTCTAGGTGTACCATTTGGAGATGAAATAATTGTGCACACACATGTCTTGTTACTCACAGACAAATAGTGTTTATAATTTTATATAACGGCTTTAACTAATTGTCTAAACATACGAAGGTTTTCGTTAAATTCTCGTTGCTTGCTCTGGTGTCAATCGTCTATTCCACGTCTAGAGGAGTAATAGTGAATATTTACCCAATTAACTAAAATTAAGATATCTATTTGTTCTCACTCAACACGCTTTAAGTTAAAATTTTATTTATTTATTTCAATAAAATACGCTTGGTTAAAATGGTTTTCATATGTAAGAACTGTTCAAAATCTTTTACCAAGCTTACTAACCTGGCACGTCATATACGTTTACAACACGGTGGTGGACTTAAAAAGTGTGATGAGTGTGGACTAGTTTTTAGTCGGAGTGACAACTTACAGCGACATGTTTCCGCACATAGCCGGGAGGTGAAGTTATTCAAGTGTGATAAATGCAGAAAAATATTTTCACGACGGGATAATCTATTACGACACAGGCTAAAAAACTGTACTGCAACAGGAGCAACATCACTGGGAAATGTTGCCGACGTTTCAAAGTCAAGAGAGCAGGAATATATTGAGAATCTCGATGTCGATGAAGATTACGACCCCTGTAATTTTTCAGAAGCTTTGAATGGTACAGTCAAAATCATCAAGATCTCTCCCTCAAAAGACTCGCTATTTTTAGTCTTTATTAACGAAATTAAAAGGAAGTTGGAAGCAACGCTTGCTCAAAAACTTAGTGTGATGGGTAATCTAAAATGGTATACATCTGCTTGTGTAGAGTACTCTCGTGTTGGAGGGGAGGGAGAGGAAACAATCACTCCTTTCTTTCGCAGTAAGTGTATCGTCACTCTAAGTCCTGACGCATTAAAATCGCAGATTGAGGGTGCATGTACTTACATGATTGAAGCAGCTTCTTCTTTCCACCACAAGGGAAGTGGTTGGTCTGAGGATCGTTTGAAATACTTAGAGCTTAAACTAGCTAAATATGTTCCTTTATCTGCTTCTAGCTATATTCCATTACCAGAAGAGTTGAGAAATAAACATGCCCTAATTAATATAAGAAATGCTGACAGTAAATGTTTTCTTTGGTCCGTGCTAGCATTTCTATATCCAGCTGACAAGAACGCTGGTCGAGTGAATAAGTATATATCACTGGAAGGTAAACTAAATATGGATGGTATTGAATATCCTGTGCAAATACTGCAAATAACCAAGTTTGAAAAACAAAATAACGTATCTATTAATGTATATGGATACCAAGGAGAAATATTCCCTTTAAGGATAACTAAGGTTAGTCGTGAAAATCACGTGGATTTGTTGTTTCTTTCAAATGTGGATGGAGGACATTATTGTCTTATTAAGAACTTGAGCAGATTGCTAAGCTCACTGACTAGCCACGATGGTGAATCATACTATTGCAAATATTGCTTGCATAGATTTTCTAAGGAAAATCTCAGGGATGAGCATAGTGAGCGGTGTGCTGATTTCGATGCTCAGAAGATACAGATGCCCGAGGAAGAGGATAAAATATTGAGATTTTCGACATATAAACATATTCTAAAAGTACCGTATGTGATCTATGCAGATTTTGAGTGTTTTAATATTAAAATATCAGGGTGTGCACCTAACCCCGATAACTCATCAACTACAAAGATGACGAAACATACGCCATCAGGATTTGCATATGTAATAGTCGATTCAGAAGGTAAATGTGTGAAACCCCCTGTTGTCTACAGTGGTGAAAATGTTGTGGATACCTTTCTTCACAAACTTGTCGAAGAAGAAACTATGATCATTGAGGTGAAGAAAAATGTTGTCCCTATGCACATAACCCCTGAACAAGAAAATGAATTTATTTCGGCTAGCCTATGTAGTATCTGCGAGAAGGAGTTGGGTCAAGACCGCGTTCGTGATCATTGTCATCTCAGTGGGGCTTATCGGGGTGCAGCTCATAGTAAGTGCAATATTCAGTTTCAATATACCAAGAGAATACCCGTCATATTACACAATTTAAAAAATTATGACGCCCATATTATCATGCAGAAAATTGGGAAGTTTACAGACAGAAGAATATCGTGTATTCCAAACAATATGGAGAAGTATATCTCATTCAGTCTTGGTTATTTACAATTTATTGACTCGTTCCAGTTTTTAAGCACATCTCTTGAAACATTGGTTGAAAATTTGTTGCATGTTGGGAAAACTCAATTCAAAATACTCCATGAAAATATCCCATTTGATAAGGTAGATCTTCTGCTAAGAAAAGGTGTGTTCCCTTACGACTATATGGATTGCAGCAGTAAACTGAAAGATAGTCAATTACCACCAAAATCCACATTCTATAATCAGATGCGCCAAGAAAATATTTCAGAAAGTGACTACGCTCATGCTAAAACTGTGTGGGAAAACTTTGAAATGAATACTATGGAAGATTATCAAAATTTATACGTTTTAAGTGATGTTCTACTTTTAGCAGATGTCTTCGAATACTTTCGCTCTTTATGTTTTGAGTACTATAAATTAGACTGTCTACATTTTTGCACAAGCCCCGGCCTAGCATGGGCAGCATTTTTAAAGATGACCAAGGTTGAGTTGGAGCTACTAACTGACATTGAAATGCATTTATTCATTGAAAAAGGGATACGTGGTGGGGTGTCTATGATTTCTAATAGACATTCTGAAGCAAACAACCCTGATATGATGGATTTTAACCCTGAAAAGGAGGTGAAATACATCACATACTGGGATTGTAATAATTTATACGGGACTGTTATGTCTGATTGCCTTCCTCAGAGTAATTTTAGGTGGTTGAACAAGACTGAAATAGCAGAGCTCGATATAATTTCAGTTGCTGATGATAGCCCTGTGGGCTATATATTAGAAGTAGATCTAGAGTACCCGGAAGAAATTCATGACGAGCACAGTGACTATCCACTTGCTCCTGAAAAAGTCATAGTTACTCCTGAGATGTTATCACAATTCTCTAAGTATATACAATCCAAGGTGAACTCTCCAGCCGGCGGGAAGACAGAAAAGCTAGTGCCCAACCTAAATAATAAACAAAACTATGTGGTACACTACCGTAATTTAAAACTGTATATTTCTTTGGGTATGAAGCTTCAAAAGATACACAGAGTCCTCACTTTCAATCAGAGTGCTTGGTTGAAGCCATATATTGATTTTAATACTTCCCAACGAAAAAAAGCAGTGAATGGATTTGAAAAGGACTTTTTCAAACTCATGAACAATGCAGTATTCGGGAAGTCTATGGAGAATCAAAGACATCGTGTAAATGTCCAATTACTAAATAATGAAAAGAGCCTGAAGAAGCGTATTGCTTCACCAGCATTTATTGCTTATACGATCTTCACGGAAGAGTTAGTTGGGGTTCACATGAGAAAAATAAGCCTACTTTTGAATAAGCCTATCTATGCAGGCTTTGCTATCTTAGATATAAGCAAGGTTATCATGTATAACTTTCATTATAATTATGTTAAAAGGATATATGGACAAAATGCAAAGCTAATAATTCATAGACACAGATTCCCTCTGCTACGAACTGAAAACAGAAAATGTGTATGTGGATATGTTTGATAATATAGACCGATTCGACACTTCAGACTATCCAGAAACACATTTTTTACATAGCGTGTGCAATAAAAAGGCTCTGGGTAAAATGAAGGATGAGATGAATGGAGAGTGTATTCGAGAGTTTGTGGGACTTCGACCGAAGCTTTACTCCATTCAAAAGGAGAGTCTTGAGGAGAAAAAAGTAGGTAAAGGTGTGTCAAAAACAACTCTCAAAAATAAAATTAAACATGCCCATTATAAAAAATGTTTAAAGCAGGGGATCTTACACTACGCCAATATGTCTATGATAAGAAGTGAGAAACATCAATTGTACAGTATGTCCTTGAATAAACTTGCACTTTCCCCGGAGATGACAAACGTTATATTTTAGATAATGGATGTGACACTCTTGCATATGGTCACTACAAAATAAGACAAATGTGTTCGCCAATGGAGACGTAAGAAATTCGCCCTGTATGTTTTGTATGTAACTATATTGAAAAGGAAGTTTTTGTATTAACCTTTGTAATAAAGATTTTATTATGTGAAAAGCTCGAGTGCTTGTGAATATCATAGCCTGATTTCATCAGGTGAAACAGCACGCAAAATTAAATAGTTTAGTCAACATTAGCTATAGGTGGGAGGTGGCGTTACTCGCTTCCTCGCAGTGCCTCCTGGGAAACGTTTTAATAAACGGCTAAACGAGTAACACCCAATACGTAGTAATATTATAGTAAAATGTTAGTGATTTATAAAAGTTTTATCAAATTAATGGTGTAACTAATTTATAAACACCTGATTTACTCACTCTTCTCCTCCCTCTCCGCCCTTCCCCCCCCCTCCAAAATAATATTTCTCGATCCGCCACTTACTCACTTTGAGAAGTCTTAATACTAATCTGTATGGGTGAAAGATACCCACATCAATAGTAAGGAGAGCTCAAGATAAAACTTGGTAGTATTAATACCCAATACGTAGTAATATTATAGTAAAATGTTAGTGATTTATAAAAGTTTTATCAAATTAATGGTGTAACTAATTTATAAACACCTGATTTACTCACTCTTCTCCTCCCCCTCCCCCCAAAATAATATTTCTCGATCCGCCACTTACTCACTTTGAGAAGTCTTAATACTAATCTGTATGGGTGAAAGATACCCACATCAATAGTAAAGAGAGCTCAAGATAAAACTTGGTAGTATTAATGTCAACCACCCAAAATAATATTTCCTGATCCGCCACTGATCAATGCTATTCTAATGGGAGAAAGTGACCCACCTTCCCTGTGAAGACGAACAATGGGATAGAAAGTGACAAAACTCCTCAGTGAGGAGGATCAATGCTATTCTTATGGGAGAATGTGATCCTCCTCATTCTATGAGGAGGATCAATGTTAACCTTATGGGAGAAAGTGAGCCAGAACTGTCATTTTAACCACTACTCACGTCGTATCCGCCATGAGATGATATGATGATAGTGATTATGAAGTTGTGAAGCCAGTGTAAGTTATAACCTAACTTAAGCCTAATTAATTAAACCCTGGTGATCATTGGGATCATTCCTCTTAAGAGGAATATACCCAAGGTACCAGCTGGGAATCAAACCAGGAACTCCTAGGCTCGTAGCCAGGTGCAACACTGGTCCGGTTACCGAAGTGGTTAACCACTAGTTAAAAGTATCTCTTAAATTTGGGATCATTTCAAAAATAGTTTTAGGTAAGCTTCAATCTTAACTTGATATTCATGTGGTAACACTTAGTATCCGCTGAGCGTTGGCTGTATCCAAAAGTTGTTTCAAATGGGAGGGTGGGTCAAGACTTTAAGGCAGTTGAAATTGTGTTTGTGAGAGGAAATTAAATAAACAGTTTCTAATATGGTTGCACATTAATTAAAAATCCAAATAACGAAATAGCCCAGACAACAACAGTTTTTGTTTTTTTTTAAATTTATTTATTGAAATCTGTAAAATCTAAAATATAATTAGAACGTTTTAAATTTTCTTATAAACTATACCCTATAATATAAACAGAAACAAAGTTGTGCTTATAAAACCAATCAATGACAATTTTTATAAAATTGTTGTAACCAGTATTCTATCACTAATTATATCATTATATCAGTAATGAATGGATATTTATTTAAATTTACTAACTTCCAGTGTGTTTATTGTAAAGTGGTAGATAATAATCAACTGTCTATCGGCCTAGCCTATTGCTGTAGGTCTACCTTTCAGTCTGTCTACTGTGGATGAGAAACCATAAGTGTAAGTCGATATAGCCTATTACTGTTTCTCTACCTTCTCTCATCTCATTTATTGTGAGTTGGTAGCGCTCTTTCTCTACAGGAATATCGCTGTCAGCTACTCCACCTTACCTTCTGGCAAACACATTCAGACCCACTTCAGTGGCCGAATGGTCTTGGGCAGCTTAGTCCAACACGAGATTAGCGCGTTAGACCACGCGTCCACCGAAGCTGGTTATCTCGTATTGAAAGGTATCGGAGCCAGGGGCGTCATGCTGGGAGGTTTTTGAGTGTCGAGGGAAGGAGAAGCTTGAAAATTTAGGATTTTGTTTAGAGTCTAAATATTTATTTGGGAAATTCTAGAATAACTCTGTACCACAGTAATTTCAATTATGAAATTTACTAACCGCAGACTTGTGCAGACAAAATTTAAATATCCTAAATGTCAATCCCTACTTTTAAAAAGTTCTTCTTTACTCGTCAAACATTGAAAGGAGATACCTTCTCTAGTAGATTTTATAAATATCTTAGTTATTTAATTTAACCATGGGCGCTGAATGTTTTCTTCCTAACTATGTATGCTCAATGAATTGCTAATAAGCGAGAGCCCTTCAGGGGCTGGTGTTAATTGAATATAGGGTCGATATGTGTTTCATGTTTATCCTATATATATTGTTACAAAATGAATAAAATCCATAAACTTAAACTTAATTTAATTATTTATCACCGTC